>MU839111.1:0-407996 GCA_030685235.1 Copromyces sp. CBS 386.78
TAAAAATAAAAATAAAAATAAAAATAAAAATAAAAATAAAAATAAAAATAAAAATAAAAATAAAAATAAAAATAAAAATAAAAATAAAAATAAAATAATTATAATTATAAAAATAAAGTATTTATAAAATATTAAAATTCTTAAACGGTTTACTATCTTTTTTAAATTTATTCGACTTTGTCTAAGAAAATACTCTTTAATATAGTATATTAATATATTATCTCCTCCCGTCTGGGTAAATATGGGCGTTTCACTGCCCCCGTTGGGCTTATCCGGCTCTGCCCAAGGGAAGACTATTTTAAATTTGAAGTTGCTAATAATTTTATATTATAGGCTATTAGAATTTTAATTATTAAGGAACTAATTTTTATTAGCTTAGGTAAAGTCATACGGGGATACTAATAGGTCTTTAATTTAATCTTTAATAAATTAATAATAGTTTTAATGATATAAAATACTTAAATACATTCTTAAATTTAAATACCTAAATTAGTAGAAATTATTATTAAAGGTATTACTATAAAGGATAAAGCCATTACTCGTATTATAAGGTGAATAGTAAATATAATAGTAGAAGGCTAACTAATATTATCTACTCTTTTAAAAATATTAGGATAAATATCGAAGGGTACTATTTGTCAACCTCGTAATATTTATTTATATTAAGGCAATATAGGTAGTTGCTATAATAGAAAAAGGATATAAAGTAAGAGATTATCTATTAAAGATAGGAGCTATTTTCTACCTAAGAGGTAATTAATTAGTTAATACCCCTCGGCGAAACTAAGAAACTCGTTTTCCTAATCCCTATACTTATCGGGAGTATTAAGGTAGGGATAGGAAGTTTTAATAAAAGAATTAGTAGTAGGAAGATTTATTATAATTATTTTAATTAAAGGTATTAATATAGAAGGTAAAGTAAAATACAAATACTTTTAAATAGCGTTTCATAGCGTAGTAATACGATATTTAGACTATTAATTATTAGATTAGTACGTAGAGTAGAAATTAAAAGGTATATAATAAAAAGTAATTAATTTTAGTAATCCTTATCTCTATTCTTTTCGAAAATTACCAGGGTTTAAGTATAAGAACTAGGGATTCTAGGAGGCTATTCCTTATACGGTAGTATCGTCAGACAGCCTAGATATCGAGTTATGAGTATGAGGGGATCTTTGCACCGCATATGCAGTGCACGAGGTTATCTAGATAGGGAGGCACATACTGGACCAGAAGTCTGGCCATCCATGCACACCCTGATAATCTGATACAATCATCTGCCAAGCATAGCGATAGGCCGCCAACGCAGCGTTTCCGAGACAATAGCAGTCACATACGGGAGCGACACTATGTCCTCGAAAGTCGGTAACCGATCACTACCGACGACTTTATCCAGTTCGGCCTGTGCTTTGGGGATAAAGTCCTGGCCGAACTCGACGCAGGCGAGGAGAAAATAAGCTAGGGAACCGGCCGACTTTCCAAGATAGAAGCAAGATATGAGTAAGACTAAGCGCCCACGTGATGGATTGGAAGCTCGTACTCACTGTCTTAACTCCAGCACGAAAAGGGGAACTAGCGGCATACGCCAGCTCTAAATCATTCATGCCATAATTCTTCTGTTTGTCGATCAGGTACGTAGTGAAGTAATCAACTGCTACCTCTCGCTTTATCTTGTCTTTTACTTCATTTACAAGACCAAGATACATGTTGATATCCTTTTGCCGTTGCCTCAGCACTTCGGCCTTCCATGGCGCAAATATGCTTGGCACATATTTGAGCGCCGGATATCGTTCCACAGCAAACTTGCCTGGGATACTATGCGATGAGCGATACGTTAGGAGCTGCATGGATAGATTGCAAAGCTAAACCAAACATACTTGACAGACGTGAGACGATTTATAGATTCAGCATTGGCCCGCATCATAGCATCAGTCCGAGCACCCTTAACCCTTCGTCCATATGTAACCGTTACGATGACCGAAGCAGCATAACGCTCGAGATGCGTCCGAAATTCCTTGGGGTTTGTGAGCAAGTCGTGCATTAGGACCCTGGACTCGAGATTTTGGATAGGCCGGTAGGATTCACTCTGGCGCTGCATGAACCCGTTGTGTAAGGCCTTGCGCCAACGCCTCCAGAAAGCCGAGTAAGGAGCCATCAGGCCTCGCATGCCTCCAGAGAGGAGCTCGCCGCCCATGATGAAGCGTGGACGGGATGAGTAGATGGCTCCACGCTTTTCAAGCAGGTCCCAGGCTGCCTGGGCGGAACCCAAGATGATGGTCGGTGTCGGACCCATCTGGATTGGATGTAGACAACATCACCATACTCCTTGCTCAGTTCTTGGAACCAGAGCCATGGCTTTCGAACACCGGTTCTGATGGTCTTGGGTCCTGGAGGGAGTTGCGAGCGATGTGCACGAAATCTCCATCGCTGCCGCAGCTGAGGTACCCAGATGGGAGTTAGCAAGCTGTGTACTACGTCAAGTGTAGGGGTCGACCATACCGCTGGGAAAGAGAGGCCAAAGAATGACAAGATGATGGCAAGGACCAAGCCAAAAATGACAGTACCAACCATCTTGACTTTGCCCTCTTCCACTTGAATGAAGTTCCTTGATCGTATGGTACCTTGGAGACGCATCATGGGGATAGAAGCTGGTATTTCTCATGATTTGGTTAAAGAAGGATTCTGGCAGCCAATGTCGAGTGTTGGAACTGGCCGTCGGAATCTTTTACCGAGTTGATGTGACGCGTCGACCTATACAATTGTGTTGCTTGCTTGATCGGTTCTCCTCACACTAGGCTGAATCCAGGGCGTTGGAAGAGAGGTGCGTGAGGGGTTCGTTGTAGCTGAATGCCTCCCGCTCAGATGACACCAGCAGTTCGGCAGATTCAACACCCCCAACCCCGTATAAATTTGTCTCCAAGTCTGGCTCTGAGCTCTTTTCTGAAAGACTTCTACAATCATGATGCGGCTCTCCGAGGGGCTATTGTGTCAGTTTCCCAGGCAGGCGGTAAGTCTTCACTTGTTCAAAAATTTGGACGGTGATGAGGGTACCGTGAGCTGATTATATGCCAACTATAGCATGGCTTGGAAGCGCTTCGGTCGGTGTCACCAGTGACAGGCTTGGAAGACGAAAAGCGATTGCGTTGGGGTGCGCCTTTGGGGTCCTCGGGGGTGCACTGATGACCGGTGCGGCACATGTTGCTATGCTCATCATCGGTCGCATGCTTGTTGGATATGCTGTTGGTACAATCACAGGGGTCGCACCCGTCTTTGGGGCGGAGATCGCAAAGGTGAGTACGGTCTTCTGTTGTTGTCAAGGTGATT
Organism: Copromyces sp. CBS 386.78; assembly: GCA_030685235.1. Taxonomy (NCBI): domain Eukaryota; kingdom Fungi; phylum Ascomycota; class Sordariomycetes; order Sordariales; family Sordariaceae; genus Copromyces; species Copromyces sp. CBS 386.78. Next base: position 3,325 of record MU839111.1, read on the forward strand.
CATGCGAGGCTCTTGCTCACAACATCTTCTTCAGACCCACGAGAGGGCAAGATTAAACGCAGTTACCCAGATGAGTAAAGTCGCCCAAATCCCGAAAAGCTGAGTGGGAATTACTGACCCTCTTTCTCGCCGGAGTGTGCGCTTGGGGCTTCTTTGTCGCCCTTTGGACAGGAGTAGGGGAAGGTAAGTGGCATAACCCCAACCAGTGGAGAGTCGGCTTTGCTATCCAGAGCATTCCAGCCCTCGCTCTTGGGGTCAGAGTCCTCTTTATTAGTGAGTCGCCAAGATGGCTGTGCCTGAAAGGCCGTCATGAAGCCGCCGAGAAAGCCTTTCGCAGTTACCATCACAACGGCTCCAACGATGAGTGGTGCAAAGATGAGTTCAGGCGTATGCAAGCCGACATTGCGCGCGAGCTACAGGTCCGGGGCGATCTTTTCTGGGCAGAGCTCCTCAAGACGCCGGCCTTTAGGAAGCGTCTTTTTGTTGGAGCTTTTGTCTGGGCGGCCGCGATGCTGAGTGGCATCAGCTTCATCCAGTATTTCCAACCGGCCATCTATGCAACACTGCAGTACAATCAGGATCAGCAGCTCCTTATAAGCGGACTATACGGGTTGGTGGCTCCGGTGGCGTGCCTGGCGTCCCTACTCTTCGTGGACTGCATCGGTCGAAGGAAGATTCTGGTCTCCAGCGCTTCGCTATTGTCACTCTGTTATCTTATTATCACCATCATCGCCGCTATCTTTCCGGCCCGACCGTGGTTCCCAACAAATGGGGCAGCTCAGCGCGGGCTCATCGCCTGCGTTTTCGTTTTATCGGCCAACTATTCGGCACTCTTGGGTCCGATGACTTGGATCATTCCGTACGTAAAGTCCTGTCCCATGGTAATGATTTCATGGCTGATCTGAATTATCTAAGGCCCGAGGTCTTCACCACCGAGTTGAGAGGCAAGGCAAATGCCGTCGTCCAGGTCCTTCATTATTCGATTAGCTTGATTATAACCCAGTGTTCGCCCATTGCGTTGGCTGCCGTAGGGTGGAAGTATTACGTATGATAGCAGAGTTTGTGCGAGTAGGACGACTGGGTGGTTTGGCTGACGGCTCACTAGATCTTCTTCATCCTTACCAACGCGCTGTGTGCAATTGTGTTTGCCATCACGTATTCCGAAACAAGAGGTAAGGAAGGTACCTTGGCTCTTGATCTTGGTAGACACAGCTGACTACGGACTCTTCTCTTCTTTGCCAGGCAAATCGCTTGAAGATATGAGCGAGATATGTGGCGACATCAAGCGAAGTATGGAACTAGAGCTTGGTAACGCCGGGACAACTTTGTCGGACAAGAAAGATAGCGGGATTAGCGAGTATGTAATCGAGAAGACGGAGTCGAAGTAAGAGACCGAGATCCCGCCCTTCGTGGGAACTATAATTGGGCTTCTCGGCAAACGCGTGGCGCAGTATTATTCGATTGGTGTTTGCAGAGCCCTGATACGGCTATATTACAAGCGGGATGTGGCGGGACATACGGAGGCGGACACGCTAGGAGAATGGATCATCAGCATGTGCTTATTGTGCAACCCAAATAGGATCAGATGAGGCTGGGAGAAACCATGGAAGACCGTACCTTGGCCCGGCAACTCGAGTCGTTGACCCTGGTGTTGCCATATCGTTGGACAACCATCACCGATGTCATGAAAGTGTCAGGGGATAATGATGCTGCCTTTTTGCGATTTGGCTGACCGCGGTTGGATGGATTGGAGCGGCCGCTTGAGCTTGTCGGAATGTTGTGTCCTCTTTCAAGGCGGAAGTCTAGCCAGCCGATGTTTTTGGTTGGAATAGTCGGGTGGGTGACGCGGGAGCGGCAATGCGTGATATGGCCGGGCGGCCTGGACCGCGCCTTGCCGGAATTAAGATGTGAAAAGTGCATGTAAGTGTTAGTGTAGTACGTCAAATGTGGGGTACGTTGTGCACTCTACCTGGCAGTCAGCTGTAGATAGGTGGTGCGTGTGGAGAGGAGAATGTAAGTACTGTCCTAACTGTATCCGATTCTATAAATACAAGAGCAACCCGCCAACGTCCCCGCTCCCTGCTCCTCTGACCTTCGGCTTGTCTAATACAACATTATCTACTATCTTACGGCATCCACCAGGAGGCCAACGCAATCTGACTTTAAACCATGGTAGCGGTCACCTTGTTATTCTATGACTCTTACTCCCCGATGGAATGAGCAACTTTTTCATTTTCAGTATTAAGACTAAATACTAACGCCAAGTCTATGAAGGATTATTGATGGGGTCCGGTTGGATATTTGTCGTGGTATTCTCCCTAGCGAAGGATCGCCAACCAAAGAAACGGCTCCATACACCCAAATGTTTGTTAATCGTGCATTAAGCGAGGAGTATTGGGGGCCCTCGGCTGGCGGTCAGTTCCTCACAGAAAGGATTAGACGGGTTGATGATCATAAAAGCAAAACTCGAGATCCATGCCTATATAATTCGCCATCTTTCTCGTCTCATGAGTAGAGGCTCTTTCTCTCATCGCGTCCAGTCTCATCTTCCACACTCTTAGAACCAGAGTTCACACTGAACAGAACCATATTCGTCAGTCATTCTCTGTCATACTCATACCCGACTCACATCTTCATCAAGACCCCAAAACCACCATGTCCACCTTCAGTATCCGCTCTCTTGCCCAACTGGCTCTGGTTGGCATCTCAACCGCCGCCGCCATTGCCCCATCTGCCATCACCGCACCCCCAGATAGCCTCATCACTCGCGAGGTCCAGCTCCCTGATGGCACCACCATAACTATTGGCGAAAACCCCAATATCGTCTTCACTCTGGAGTACCCCAACGACTCCAAAGACATGAAGCACAAGCGAGTGGAGTGGCAAGAATTCGGCCTCAACGATCCCATACAGGACTTCTGCTGGGACGAAAGTAGGCCCCAATTCACCTATGGGTCCTCTGCGCCCTTGGCAGCAGACTGCCAAAAGATTGTCGATTACTACTTATTCCGGCATCAGGGGTAGATGGACACTGCATCCTTCCGACCTCGCAAACGGAAAGGTTGTCCCATTGGTGAAGGTAGAGGGCTGCCAATTCACACTCACACTGTCAGGTGAATTAGGGCAGAAGGTGTTTTGGGGGGACCATGACTTGGTGTACTATGTCAGCAATCAACTCAGGTATGCGAAAGATGGACGTGTGCAGGCGGAGGACTACACGGCTTGCTTTGTGATGGACGAGAAGAAGTATGTCCAGTTGAAACGGAGGTTGGTGAAAGCCTAGACTAGTAGACCACAGACATGTATGTAGCGAGGAGTTGTTGGTCATAGAGATGAGGTCACGATCGGGAGGAAATGAGCGTGGGATTTCATCTGATTGTAGTGATAAATCGGCAAGTAGGCACAAAAATGTTAAGGGTATGGCGATATTGTACTACAAACTGACGTCTAAATGATAAGAGAAAAGAAAGGAGTATGAGTCTCTTGGACTTGAAGGAGCTCTCCATGTATCTCTCTATGGGTTATTCTTATATCGCGGGGCTTTCCTTACCGGGCTTGTTAGTCGAACGGGAGGGGCAACGGGAGGGGTTGGTCTGTGCACGGAAACAGGGCAATGTAGGTAATCTGACAACCGCATCGCTCCCGTTCTCCTCTTCAAAACCTCAAACCTTTCAATCCGACCATGTTTCCTCGCCTTCGAACCTCTGCTTCTTTATCATCCCAAATGTTATTCTAGTCACTTGGCTTGGCATCTGAGACCTTGACTTCCATCGGCATTTGCTTTCGGCTGTGTCGTCACCGACCGCCGGCGATGGCTGCCCCTCAACACCAAAGAGCATCATCAGTGCCCAAAATGGACCTTCGACATCATCAGAAATTCGAAGAGCCCCCCTGATACTGTTGCCGGAACAGGTCCATCCCACCACCATTCAAGCCCCAGTCGAATTCGGAAGCATACATCTCTCCCATAACCATTTGAGAATCATCAGGGCTGACCACCTCCATGTGTCCCGACTGTTGCTGATAAGCCAGGTGCTGAGGCAGGGGCACCCCAAAGCTCATCTCTGCAGGCCTGTGCTGCTGCGGCTGTGACGACGGACCGAACATTCCCCTGGCGTCGGCTCGATGGATATTGTTCAATCCATTCATGCCCTGGGCTGGAGGACAATGATTCACCATCTCGATTCCTGAATCTACCACATCTTGTCGACTATGGGGAAACCCGGGCACTTGAGCAGGCTGGCTCAGGTTGACGACGCCATTGCCGTAAACGCCAAACCCTACATGAGGATTGATGGGAGTTCTGGGAGTGACTGGGCTTGGAGTTGCGGCGAAATCATTCTGTCGACTCTGACGAGGACCCAAGGGAGATGCGACCACACCGACGCCCGTCTGCGCAAACTGTCCCTGGTGCAGTGGGATATTCCCCGAACCAGTCAAGCCAGGAGGCGCTCTCGTCACCATCAGCTCTGCTTGACCGACATTCGCCCACGACTCGGCACTATTGATCGTCTCGAGAGAAGAAGCTAGGCTGCCTCCATTGCTGTCGCCGTTCGTGACCCTTTTATTGACAATCGGCCTGGGAACCGCAAGTTGACTCTGTCCTCGACCCTGTTTCTGGCTCACTGGACTTATTGGGCTTTCCGAAATCGAAGACTCGGCTCTCGCGTTACGTCTACCGCTCCTCTGACGGTGGACCATGGTCAACGGCTGGCGACGGGAGTTTTCGAAGACTTGGTCAATATGGCCGTAGAAAAGGTCAACGAGTTGCCCCACGCGTTGTTGCTCTGGCTGTTGGTTCTCCGAAAATTCCAGCTTTTTGCTCGCACTCAAGGTCTGGACAAGTTGTGCGCGAGAATTCTGCAGATCTCTGTAAAACTCTTCGCGCTCGACCGGGGGCTCAAAATCTTCATCGCCAATGTCAGAAAAACGCTCCACACGAAGACATACCCAGAGACAGAACGGTCAACATGCAAGCACTCACCGGGTTCTGGAACGACATCGTCTGAAGGGAACAGGTTTTGCCACAGGTTTTGCCAGTTATCAATCTTGCCATGTGCCTTTCGGTTGTTGAGCAGAGATTCATGTCGGTCCATGATGCCATCCTCTGGATTTCGGCTCGCACTTCCCTCTTGCGGGCTGCATATCCTGTCACTCGGAACCGCAAGATGCGCTTGCACTGCTTCAGGAGACGGCATGTTCTCTCCGCATCTAGGGCAAGGGTAGAGCGAGCCAGTTATCTGTTTATGGTGGGTCTTGATATGGCGCCTAACCAAGGACCATATTAGCACTCCAGGCATCCATCAGAGACAGTATAGGTGCGAGACTTACTTCACCAGAGATATGTTCTTATGGTGTTGAACAGCACAAGACTGATGGTCGCGGATATTGAACTTCTCAGGGTTTCTCTTGCGGAAGGGACAGCTCAATTTCGGTTCCGGCTCAGCCGTCATTCTTGCTCTTTTGTACCCGCCATCATTACCACCCTCACCGAAACCTCGATCTCCGTGTCCAGAACCGTCTTCAGGCCCCCGGCTGGGGTACCCGTCACCGTCGTCGTTCGGTCTCTTCTGTGACCCATTGCTCGCTCCGCCACCACAGCCCATTCCAGAGTTTGGCCCGCTTCCCTCCTGCCGGGCCGGCGCAATGTGGCCAGCTCCGCGAGGCAGTTCTTGGATGCAGATGGAGGAGCCAAACAGACTGTCATCCGGAAGAATTCTCGACAGCTCGTCCAGGCAGTAGCTGACGGTGTTATACGCTTCCTCAGCCGCATCGGTATGCGCAATGTCGTCGTACTCTGTACCGAACGCTTGCCTGAGAATTTGTTCACAGACGTCTTGGATCAGCCCCGAGTCCAAGATGGGGCTTTGTGAAGCCTCCGTGTCCTCCGGCTCATCGGGACAAGGGGTCATGATCAACGGAGAAAGACCTTCGGGCAATGACCCGTTCCCGGTCGTGGGTGTGTCGACGTCTCGCGGAACTTCTTCCGTCGTATCTTTCTTCATATTTTTATAGGCCGCTTCATCAATTTGCATGCCTTGGAGGTCAGGCAAGTCGGGACTGCGGGGTGGCTCGGCATCTGGTACCAGAGATTCCAATTCCACTAGAGACTCAAATTCCTCTTTTGGATGGACCGGCAAGACTACCTTCGGATCACCTGCGGACCCCGCCCGTAGCCCTGCAGTGATCTGGCTGATGGAAGGCCCTTCAGGGTGTATAGCGTCAGAAGGACGGCCGACCTGAAACAGCGCATCTTTGCCCATACTGTCTCTCCTCCTGAACTTGGGCAGATGTCGGGCTGGGTCTTGCAAACCCTTTCTAATGTTGTCTGGGTCCCGAACTATTCGTCTCGGCTTCAGGCACGGCGAGAAGTTGTGCTTCGGCAACGATGAGCCTTCAGCCGTGAAGTTCACCAGTCCTGTCGTCATATCCACAGGTTGGTTTTCCAGGTCTGTTTCCAGTTTGTAATATGACCAAGGATGGCGTGTTGCTGGGGCGGGTGAGCCGCAACGGGATTCCACCAAGGAGGGGGACGAAGAATATTGAGAAAAGTTCGTTGCTCCGAAGGAGGCAGTGATTGGACTCAAGGGGTCTTCTGGCTCAGTAGCGTCGGTAAATGCTGTTGAGGCTTGAGAGAAAGTCGACCAAGCTGTATTTGTCCGGCGTGCTGCAAAGGTTTTCTTCCACTCGGTCCCCTCGCTGGTGTTGCTTTTGGTGTCCTCGAACTCCACTCGCTTGTTAGGGACTCCTTGCGGATAGGAATCTTGAGCTGTCTTGTGTGCGACTGCAAGATCCTGAGAGGGGCCGCCCTTAAATGGTGGTTGGTGTAGTGGCTCCCCTTGCCCAGCTACCGAGGGCCCTTTCAGGAGGGAAGTCATATTGATGGATGATGGGCTGAGTTCTGAAATCTGCCGACGATATGGGGCCCAGTTATGGCCAGGTGAACACTAGGCTACGCGGCCTGTTAAGCTCAGACTGAGGAGGAAACATACGATTGCAGTTTCGCCTGCTTTAATAAGCTATGGCTGCTAGGCTGTATTGTGGTTATCTACGTCAAACTCGCACGACTGTGCGCGAACCACAAGGCGCCTTCTCTTAACTACACACCGGAAAGGAACAGGCCAGTCACTTCGACAGCGACCAGTCGCATATGGTCTCTTTGATCGTGGACCCAGACGACCCTTTGAGAGGCGGATCGACCCGGACACATCATCAGGGCACAGCCGAATGCATAGCAGTCGGTTTGGCGAAGAACACAGGTAAAAGAGTTTGAACGATTATCAGTGGTCAAGATATCACAACACATTGGAGGCCTTGCAGCTCAAGACCCCTGAGCTGTGGCGGTGCGACGCAACGACCGGGGGCTCACCGAACATTTCGGGGCTGCTGAATGTCGACACAGCCTGATTGGTTTAAACTTTGGTGTTTAGACTCCCATTCCATGGTTCTGCAATCACATTTGTGGAGGACCTCGTGACTTATCTTTGGAGGTGAGAACCGACACGCCTCGCCTAACTTCTTGCTTTCAAGATGAGGCTCCGGGCTGACTTCGGGCTGCTTTCTACACTTGGCCGAGTGTCCCCAATCCACCAGTGAAACCACCTGTCCTACGCTACACTTTAAAAAGGGCTGACTTGATTTCTGTCAGGCTGTCAGCGGCAACCAATTGCCATTGCAGTGCAGCACAAATGCATCATATCAGCCCCCAATTAGCCCAATCAGTTCGCTGTATGCCTTTCACTATGCCCCAGACCGCCCAAACGCGGAAGTCCTGGATGACTTGATAACCCATGCAGCTGAGTTTTCTGTTTCTTCTTAAGATGGCTCAAATCTCCCGAACGCGTTCTCATCAAGTCCTTTCTGACCGATGCGTATGCTAGGACTCGGACCGATCTCGGACTCTTGAGGTGAAGCCGGGCCTTTCTTTTTGAACTTTTGTTACGCATCAGTCCATGTTGTGGCCCGCGAACTAGCAGGGCCAAGCGCCTCTTGCAACTTGTCACCTTCAGTCTTTCCTAACTCTCACGGTCAAACGACCAACACTGGCTCTCACTTCCCTCTTAGCAGGGGTGGCATGCATCAGTCTTCGAGTTCACTGCGCATTTTCTCTTTTATCCCACTGCTCCTATCACTTATTCATTCCACCCCATCGGTTCCCTATTACAGGGGCGGAAGGGAGCCTAGGGCTGTCTGCTAGGCATCATGCGGAAGCTTCACTCTTCACGCATCCCATGTCACACCTCTCCGAGTCCCGTCGACTTCGTGGTTATTATCCGACGAATCAGTTCGGTTCGATTCAGTCAACTTGCTTTCAATCAAGAAGGTCTCAATCCGTTCGGTTTGTTTTTCTTCGGTTGGGTTGTCGTTGCTGGCAACTTGCCGAGCACAGGCGTTGCTACCGGCTCAGGGCCAGATCGGTGCGGGTAGTCTGCCTCGAGTCATGACCAACAGCAGTCACATGGAATAGTGAGAAGCCAGCAATTTGCCAAAAGTTCTACGGAGTTCGAGTCCTATTCAACAACTCTTGGGAGGTGAAAACATAGATCCAGAGAAATATAAAAAGTGCTCTTTCTTGCTACCTTACAACTGAGCCTCTCTTTCATCTTCAAAGTAGACCTAAACAGAAAACACCACATATCATTGCACGAATCTTATCATCTTTGCCCGCCTAAATCTACTACTCAGATTTCGAACATAGAACCACAAAAAAAAATAAAAAAAAACGTTCAACATGAGCTCATATCACACTGGCGGTGCTGGCAACACCGGTAGCGGAAACCGGAGCTCCTCCGGTGGCGGCAATCGCCCATACGGCTCGGCCGGCTCCACATCGGGAGCCGGGGGCCCACCGGCATCGGGCCAAGCTTCGAGGTGGGATTTGTCTCTCTTTTCCCCCAAATCCCAAGATCCCGTCTCAGCTCTTCATATCTATGGGAGTAGACACAACACTCTATACTGTTGCTTCACGAGTGATGTTCAGAGCTGAAGAACTTTTCTAACTCCTTTTGCAGAACCAAAACCAAAACCAAAATATCCGGCTCCATGATGGACAGGTACCTCCACGACACTACCACTCAAGTTTCGGATCGGTTTTCGGGGCATCAGAACCCAATCAGCAACGACCGTCATAGGTCGGAGGTGTTGCGGGACTTGGAAAGGCGGAAATTGGAGGCTGAAAGGTTGGCGAGGCTTGCGAAAGGGAATTGAAAGGAGGCACACTAAAACTGGGTGCATCTTTGTACCATATACGTTAAAAGGTTGGAAATGAGAATACAGTTTGGGGTTTTGTTGTGGCATCTTGAATTCGAGTGAAGGTCCAGACCATCACAAGTTGAAAGCTCCAGCAAGGTGCGAGCTCCGAGTCACTCCCACAGCTCAGCTCAAGCTCCGACAGCTGGCAGAACGATGCGCCAACTGTAGTTTCGTAAAGTGAAAACTTGGCACGGCTGTCTGGAATGTGGCCAGCCACGGCAGCGAGGGTCACGGACCACAACATCAGCGGCAGATTGGCAAAGGCTCACCAACGCTCCGAATCACACTATCTGAGCAACATTTCGAGACACTATGCAACACCACGCCAGCCTCTGAAAAGGGTGCAAACTTGCTGGGAAGATGCTCATTCCCTCATTATCAATGACTCTGACGGCTTTTAGCCCGCCTTAACCGGCTGGGTGGCCGGCCTGGACAGTGCCAGACGCGCATCTCTGCATGGCTTCAACGCTGCTCTCAACCTTGGGCAACAGGTATGCGACTTCCCCTTGCACCACACATGCTTTCCTGGAGAGTTCTGTCCTGGCCTTATTGCAGAGGTCTCTGCATTTTCTGCAAGACCGTGTCAGTCATGGCAACTGCGAGGCTGAGTTGAGGTCTGGATATCTCTCTCGAGATGGACCTCACTGGGTCGTCATGGCTGGCTGGCTCTGAGACCTTGGCCTTTTGCTGGAGCTCATGCTATTGCCAAGACCCGGAGCTTTCCCAAAATTGCTCAAGTGGTCTGCTTGGCCCGCCGTACCCAAGGTTACCCCGAGGTACCCTTTGCAAAAAAAAAATCAGCAACAGCGACAAATCAGCAAGAGCATGGGAGCTGGCTGTTAGGTAGCTCGAGCTTCCCTTGGCCTGGAGAAACCAGCACCTTCCCACCTGTACGGGCGCAAGTCTCCGGCGCGGTTGCACCCAAACATGGCGGATAATCACCTGGAAAAGGACACAACAACAACGGTTCCATCAGTGGCATGCATCATCGGGCCTTCTGAATTTTCGAGTGTTTCCTGGCGCCAACTTCAACACCAAACCTCGTCGCGATCAGCCTCCCGGCCAGAACACCACTTTTCCATCCGCAAACCCCGCTTCATCCACATCCACCAGTTCCACGCAAATCCCGCGCCGTCGCCCCGTCAACATCAACATCGAGCATCGTCACGGCTACCGATTTTATTCTTGATACCACGTCCATCCGTCCACCCCGCGCATAACCAACCACCCCGTTCTCAACAAAACAAAACACAATGGCCGGCGGAAAGGGCAAGTCGTCTGGCGGCAAGAGCTCGGGTGGAAAGACCTCGGGCGTTGAGGGTCCCAAGAAGCAGCAGAGCCACTCTGCTCGCGCTGGTCTTCAGGTACGTTTTTGTCGTCGACGACGAGATTCGGCTCTGTTCGCTGTCCATTCCTGCTGCCGATCTGCACCATCGACGTCTCCTCATCAACCAACTTTTTCGCTCGCATCCGCCATCCCTGTCGTCAGATGTCTATGGAATCACGCCGATACACCACAACGCGTCCACCGAACCCCCTACATTTCCAAGCAACGCCATATCGCCAACCTACCAAGAACGCGACCTCGCTGCCTTACATGTCGGTCGCACGCAACCTCGCCGGTGCCTAAAAACATTTGCGCCGCATTTGCGACACCGTTTCGGCTTGATATCGACGCGCTGTTCTGTACACCCTTCTCTCGCTCTGGCCCCGCATCCAACCTGGGATGGGGTCTCCAACCTTTGATTTGTAGCTCGGACGACGGGGATGCATCTGCGACGTCCAATTTCTTGCCCTCTGGAGTTTTCGGCCTGTGTGATGCGCCGTGCTGACTTGACTCTTCGTAGTTCCCTTGCGGTCGTGTCAAGCGCTTCCTGAAGCAGAACACCCAGAACAAGATGCGCGTTGGCGCCAAGGCTGCCGTCTATGTTACTGCCGTGCTGGAATATCTGACTGCTGAAGTCCTCGAACTTGCGGGCGTAAGTCATCCATACCCCATCCACAGGCCCCATTGCGCGGTGCCGAGGAAGTCTCCATCATCCTGGTTCTACTAGTCTCATGGCTAACTCGCTTGTTCCGTTGTACAGAACGCTGCCAAGGACCTCAAGGTCAAGCGTATCACTCCCCGCCATCTTCAGCTTGCCATCCGTGGTGATGAGGAACTCGATACCCTGATCCGCGCCACTATCGCCTTCGGTGGTGTCCTCCCCCACATCAACCGCGCCCTGTTGCTCAAGGTGGAGCAGAAGAAGAAGGCCAAGGCTCAGGAGGCTTAAGGAGATGGCTGTACCGAAAACAACGTCGCGCACGTTTTCGGATGCTGTCTTGTATCTTCTTGGCCCTACTGCGAGCTGACGGGCAGGACAGCGGCCGGTTTCTTGAAGGGATAGACGCGGGGTGATACCGGGGAACTGGGGATTGTCTTCATTTACACAACCTGACGCCGTTGTTTTGTTGGGTATTTTCTTCCAATTATTTTTGTTGGGATACGCACACGGGATTGGGGCCTACCGAATCATGGCTGGAAAAAGCCGAGCACTCCCGGTGTCTGCGGCGGTAACAAGCGCAGCACATAGGCTACGGCGAACTTCCCTTGCGACACTTCCAACTGGGTTGTGCGAACACACACGAAAAGCGAGGCGTTCTTTGTCAGTCAGCCATGGAAGCCGCCTGGGAAGCGAGAGGATCAGAGAGACATCCGCTGCATGATGTCGTCTTGGAGTGCGTGCACCACACACTCGGAACAGCGAGCAATCTCTCCTCATCACGGCGCGGCGTGCGGCAGCAGCTCCTTTTACGATATCTGTAACAACATGAATCTCTTTCATCGTTTCTTTTGTGGTACGACTTGGCCATGAGGGCTTGCGAGGAAAACATCGGGACACGTTATATGAACGTGTTGGCTGGTGCTGGCGAAGGTAGTGGCGGCACACAAGGCTGCAAGAGCCTTAAAAATTTGCGATACCATTTATTATTCTGTTCTCTACGATACGGGAACTATGACACTATTTGTGGTGATTATACGCGTCTGGTCTCACGACATGCTGTCTTAACGGCAATGATACTCGATTCCGCTTACCCGATGAGACGAAGCAGCTTAAGGTATATCCAAATACTGTTGTCATTCTGGTAGCTAACTTGGCAAACTCTCTTTAAGCAAAACCTCTATGCCCTACCAAGCCACGAACGCGGAACCTTTGAAGGTAAAGATATCAAGACGTTGTTCATGGCTTGGAGCTTTAGACTAAGTAACCCTCCCTTTTTTTTTTTTTTTTTTTCAAACTCCCACTCCCTAGACACCTCACTTTCGTGACCAACCTCACATGGCCATCTCATCAATCTCCATAGGCCCGAAATCGATAAGCGAAGTAAACGACTCGTATTTGCTCATGTTGGGGTTTCCAAGAGGGAGACAACCTCCAGCCAAGGACAACACCGGAGGAGCGGGGATGGTCTCCGGATCGTTGTTCTTCAACAGCTGCGCAGGATCAATAGTCTTGTCATCCGCAACCACGGTAATGTAACAATCCTGACGAGAACTGCAACCGTCCACCCTGGAGAATGGCTCAAGCATGGCGATCGTGAGGTTGCCGGTGTTGTCATCCTCCGGACCCTCTTGCGCCCCTTGTGTTGTTGTTGCTGTCATTGTATCCTTGCAGTCGGACTTGAGCAACCCTTCATCCTCTGAACTCGACGAGCCTGAAGAAGAGCTGCTGCTGCTGCTGCTGCCACCAGCAGAAGACGTCAACGACGACGAGGAAGAAGAGAAGGAGGAGGAGGAGGAGGAGGAGGAAGAAGAGTCACCATCCTTTTCATTCTGAACATCCACCATCTCAACATCCTCCTTCTCCTCTTCCTCGACACACTCCACCACCGGCTCCAACCCCCACTCCCACTTCTTTTTCACACCGGCACTTCCACTCCCACTCCCACTCCCCCCGTGTCCATGTCCCCGTCCCTTCCTCCCGCTACTATTCCTCTGCCCCATCCTCCTCTCCCTTTCCTCTTGTCCGGCTCTACTCCTCCTAGCCCCCAACGCCCTCTTCATATTCTCCCTCTCCCTCTCCCTTTCCTTGCGCCGTCTAGCCTCGATAGCATCTTTTTCGCGATCATCCACCCACACAAGTTTCTTCCCCTTTCTGTCGATCTTGGCACGCCCTTCTTCACACGCGGCGATGACGGTCTGTCGACACTCGGACGGGTAGTCGCAGTGCGACCAGCAGTTGTGGGTGCGCTCGACGTACATCTTTTCTTTGGCGCGGGCGATGGCGCGGGTTTCGCGCTCGGGGACGTGGTGCCAGGCTAAGGTTGAGGTGGGTGCTTTCCCATGCGATGGAGAGGAGTCTGTGGGCACGGGGATGAGATGCCATGTTGCAAAGTCTTGGAGGCGGGCGGCTTGGTCTTCGGCTGACTTCTCCCAGTCGGAGTCGATGCTGGTGGAGGTGGCGTCTTCGCTATTAGAGCTGGAAGACCTGGAAGGAGGAGAGGGAAAGGGAGAGATAGAAACACCAGTAAGTCTCCTCTTCCCATTGCTACTCGATCCCAGCTTCCTTTTTCCACCACCGAGATGATCATCATCATCATCATCATCATCACCATTGTCACCATTGTCACCAGCTTTCAAAGCACGCCTAGCAGCAGAACCCGTCACACTCCGTCTATAACCCCCCCATGCTGACCAGCCCAGGTAATCAAACTCGGCGGTACACGGCCCTCCTCCCTTTCTGCCACTCCCGCTTCGCTTTCGTTTCTTGCCATTTTTGTCTCGCTCTCCGGATCCTCCTCCTTCATTGACGGCAGGCATTAAGCAGCAAAAGATGTGGCCGCATTCCAGACATCTCCGCGTGCAGGCTAGTCGGTAGACAGACCGACATGAGTGGCAGGACCAGAGCCAGGGGTAGGGGGCGGGAGGCGGGAGCATGGGTGGCGTTGTTGGTGGTGTTGGAAGCTTCTGTGTGCTGCTCGCTGGCGGTGTATCTCTGCTGGTCGAACTGGTGGGTGACGGGAAAGTTGGTGAGTATATGGCTGTGTTGCTGCTGTTGCTGTTGCTGCTGCTATTGTTGATGATGCCACTATTACCGAAAGTGCCGGAGATGGGCGAGTTGGGACTGTTTTGAGGCTTGACCTTTGTGGGAGAGTTGATCATTTCTGAGATCGAGCCGGTGACGATAGTCAGCTCTGGGACGGGGTCGAACAGGACGAGCCTGGGCGGCTTTGTCTTCGCATTTTGTTTGGAAGGCATTTTGTTTGGTCAGCTGTGTATCCTTATTGAGTTGAGTGTCCCGTTGAGTTTGTTGGTTTGAAGGTCTATAAGGCAAAAAAAGAGGATTGGCAAGCTTGTTGGTTAAAAAGGGCGGGAAGAAGCGTTGCGTTCAGGTGTTGTGCAAGCCGGGTAGTTGTATTCAATTGACCAACGGAAACAATAAACTGTAAATAAGAGGACGAGAAGTGCAACAATATCAACAGTATCCAGCCTGTTGGTAACGGGCAGAACTGAAGATGGGACCGAAGCCAAATGTGATGAAATCCGGGGATGCAGTAAAAATGACGGGAAGGAAGGAGGTCAGATTCCGATCCGGTAGTGTAGAGCTGACAACACGAGAACTCTTGGGCCAGGACGTCCGTTAGATTGCTTATATGATGTGCTTCTGGCAGGCTCAAAGATGGCATAATAGAACGAGATCAAAGAAGCTTTGGAATGGCGGGTGTCTCAACAGAAATAGACCTTGCTACTCGAGTCTGTTCTTTGTCTAGATGTTCCCGCTAGAACGCGCCACGCGGAATATGAGGAACGTCCAAGCGGGCTGGCGAGCAGAAAATGGAAAAACGACAAAGACTCGGCTTCAGTCTTCCTGTACTGGAATGAAAGAAGGGCATCTGACAATGCGCCTCTGAGCAGATCGGTCAGCAAAGACCAAAGACGCCATCGGGGCATCGGATCTATGCCGGGGCAGCATGGACCGCCCCTAAACCAAGTAACCTGACACGGCGGCTTTGACATGTACTGTAGAAGATGGATGCTGCTGAGTGATTGGAGTCAAATTTGTCGCGTCTGTGTTATCTCCAACTCTGTATTAGATACACTTTGTCAGCCTTTTCCACCTTGCTTCCAAAGTACAATGCGACAGTGACACCTAAGGGTTTAGTTTTTGGGAGGCCCAACGCTATCACCATTCTATGACCAAACTCAAGCCATCACAGCTGCCATCAGCACCGGATCTTCCCACGGCCTGGCAGTGACCCTCTAGTTCGCGCCCAAGAATGGCATCACCGTACTCAAAAAGTCCTCCTTCCCATCCACAAAGGACACATGCCCAGCATTCGGGATAACCTTAAGCTCAGCCTTCAGGCTCTCGGGGCAAGCATCCCGCAACTCCTTCATCTTCTCGGGCAAATCAGCATCCTTCTCGCCAACCACAAGTAACACATGCTGGACCCCGTTTCCAAGTCCCGGCATCAAGGGTCGGATATCGAAGGAATCGGACCTCAGGGCGGCAATACAGGTCTCGAAGCCATCAATGCTGGTCTGCTTCATCAGTGTGTGCACACGCTCCGCTTCGGTTGGGTTGGCCTTGATCCAGTCTTGTCCAAACCAGCGGTCCAGAGTCTCGGCCACGGCCTTCTCCATAGATCCGTGCTCTCTGGCGGCAGCGACACGCGGGCCAAAGGCATCGGGCACGCCGGCGTTCTTGGGCGAAGCATATATGGTGTCGCAGATAACCAGTTTCTGGACGACGCCGGGGTAACGGCTGCTGAAGACCACGCCTAGTGCAGCACCCATGGAAACGCCAATCCAGGCGTGCAGTGAAGGGGTGAAAGCAGCATCGGGGGAGTGATGGCCGTGGAAGGCAGCGGCGACGTCAGGGCTGGTCAGAAGGGCGTGGACGTCTTCGGCAAGAGAGGCGAAAGTAGTGGAGGAGAGATCGTCGGGCACACCCGAGGTGCCGTGGCCGGGGTGATCGTAGCGCAGAACGCGATATCCGGCATCGTGGAGGCGTTCTACGATGTGGTCCCAGAAGTGATACTGGGAAGAGAGCGAGTTGGAGAGGAGGACGGTGGGTCGGGCGGGCGAATTGGAGTAGGTGAGCTCGTACGAGATGGTTCGTCCAGACGGGAGCGAAAAGACGGCCATTTTGTCTTTTTCTTTCTTTCTTTTTTTTTTTTGTGTGGTTCTCTTGTTGCTTTATTCTTTGGTTGATTGGACTTTAGCGCAAGGTTAAGTGTAGAAAGAAGTCAGTGGTCAAGGTATGGTGCAATTTTAAACCCGAGGCTGATTAGGTGATGTGACCAAGTTCGAATTGGTTCGATGACGGCAGGCGGGACGGGATGCATGCGGAGGTCAACCTGGGGAAGGTGGGGCGGGTCGGCGGAGGGGTTTCGTGGTGGCCGGGCATCCCTTCTCGGACGGATTGACGGACTGCGGCTCGGAGCGGGACACGTGCGGGGTTGCTGACGACGGGATCGGCCGGCAAGGTGGAATCAATGGCGTCACACCGGAATGCGGGGGAATGGCGACCCAAACAAGTATGACAAGGTGAAGACGGTGAGCCACACATTTTACACGCCGAGTCCTTTGGCCCAAACCTAAAAGCAACCCAATGTCTCAATATGTTGGGCCTTCGCTGCCTGGTAGTGGCCACGCTTTTGTGAGACTCTCCCACCCTGTGCAACATGTCTGTCCAACGTGGTGCAGTGCATTCTGTGGTTGTGCATCAAGTTTGCATGACAATATTGCCAATGGAAGCTCCAAGACCACCGGCCGTTGCGCTGCGACAGACAACCAGTTGAGGTTAGCATGTGGTTGGAACTCATTGAGGTACAAAATCAAGCGACTTTAAAAACGACATTGGATGCTGACGGCCGACCGCAGAGTCGCGAGATGGTGCAGACCCATCAAAGACATGCTTGTGTCTATGTCTGAAAAGGCCAAAGAAGCGATTCCCATTCGCACTCCCGATTCACCGGTCAACTATGGCTCAACACAAACAGCAGCGTGTCTGGAACAAGGGTGGCCATCGTCGTCATGTTATAAACCAGTCTTGGCGCAGGAACGAACAAAGCGGCCAATCAGAGCCCGCTAACCACACAGTAAACTGAAGAAAAGCATCGCCCTGTTTCTCAAGAGAGCTGAGATCAGAAACTGTTAGTCCCGCTTAGCCTCATCAACCTCCAAGAGGATCAGGTCTCGAGCCGGTGTTTTGGCCGCCATCGAATTTTCTTGCCCGATGGACAGCTTGGTTGACTGATTGGACCTGAACCACGTCCCCCAATGACCGAGATTTCTCAATGCGCTTGTCGATGAGAGACCGCATCTTTTTTTTCCGTGAGCAAAAGTCAGGTGCACCCGCATCCCGGCTTTTCCGTATCTTCCGTCATCAAACACGACAGACAGAGAGGGCGGGGAGGAAAGAAAGTTCATTGTGTTGGAAACTGGGTCGGGAGACGTCTGCAGTGGTATCGCTCACGGCACATGTCGTCGATCATCGAGCCAGCTCTTTTTCTCGAACCAACGGTTAGGCCTAGCGGATTTGGTCATCTGGCGGGAGCAGACGGACAGCCGCCGGAGGACTTGACTATAACAGCACTACAGAGCAACCCTGATGCCGGGCCCCCGGGTATGAAAAGGGGGCCAAACCCGTCAAGGGTGTCCCCTTTCCCCACAAGCCCAGATTAAAAACGTTAGGCACAGGGCAAAAGAGCCGGTCTGGATACGACGCCAGAATATTTCCGTTCCGAACGGTGCTTTCTACCATGTCTCTTTTGCTTCAGTGCCTCCAAGTGTTGACCGCTTCAATAACTCTAGCACAGGTGGCTTACGGCTTTACGGATACATGTTAGCTTCTGACTCTCAAGCTCACTTTTGAACTAGGTATTCTTACAAACAGATACCCCTGCAAACGAGCGGTCAGCCATTCAGGATTTGGTATGGCGTAGACACGAAAAATAACGTCGTTGCTATCATTCTTGATACCATGTTTCGGCCGCACCGCAATATCACAAGCCTGACCTCGTGGCAACAGCAACCACCATGACTGTGTCCAAACAATGTGGTGTCCTTCTCCATTCGGAGTTGCTGCTACCTATAAAATGTCTTTTTGTTTAAAAATAGCCCATCTTCTCTCCCGGTTTGTCACCAAGGAAGCCATGATCAAGGGTTGCCAAGCGTGCCCCCACGATGGCATATTAATCTGTTTCGTTCAGCAATAGCTTCCCCATCTTCGTAATTCTCTATCGTTGCCCCTTTTTCATCATCTCAGAAGGAGCACCACTTGGCTTGCAATCTCTCGTGAGGACGTCAGGACTCGAAGGAGTCAGGGGCCCGGCCAGCATGGGCCCACTCGGCAACGGATCCCCGGTCCCGGCAGCACGGATAGGAAGAAAGACCGGGTGACTGGGTGGGTCAGGAACACAGATCTGTGGGAGATTTCTCGCAGAAGGCACGCCACGAAGAGTCAATGAATGCGCGGTGAGGGCGAGTCTGGCGACGGGGGCGAGGCCCTTGACACCGGTGATACGCGTTCCCAACTGCCCCCAACGTCGACCCTGTGGGAAAAACAACGGCGTTGCACCGGGTTATTCGCTAGAGTTTAGGGGCCGGTAGCCGATTCGCGTGTGGAGAAGAAGCCAAAAGGCGGGATCGTGGTATCTCCAGCGTGGTACACCCTATATTATGTAGCACCAAGACTCGCGATATGTGCTAGGAGTAGCAGGGCCATGTGTACGGCTCCATAGCCATGGATCGAATGGAAGCTTCTTCGAGAAGTCGATGGGCTCTGGCTCCTCATCACCCCCGTAAGACCTCGTTGTCGCGAATCTTGGCTGTCGTGGTTAGCGACTGGTTAGCCATGTTCCCCCTTTCACCTTTCTTGGAGCCTTGTTGCCTCCTCAGGTCAAGGGGCCCAACGAAAAGCAACAAAAACAGCGACAGCAGAAACCCCAAAATACACAAGAATAATTTCAAGGGGCCTCCACATGAGCTCGATCGCCAGGGGTTTGGGCCACAGATGGACTCCATCTCATCATGGCGATATCCGCGCACACGATGCCAGTTCACATCTCCTGGAACCGCTAGCCGTACGCAGTTGAAGACAGAGCGAGACAGAGGAGAGAGTCCGGTCATCATGTGGGATTGTTACCTCTAGAAGGTTTGGAGCACATCCCATCGAGTCCGACCTGCCAGGGACCTTGAATGGTCTTGGTCAATAGGGGAACCTTTGCAAGAGGTGGATGCCTCCACCAAGACGGATTGCCGGGTACCTGTTCAGACGGGAGTAGGTACCTAGGCCAGTTGATACAGGACAAGACCGTCAGTCCCGGAAGAACAATGAAAGCAGTCGGTAGCATGCTCATCATTCACGACGAAACAGATGGGCCGTGATGGACAGCATGGTGTCTTTGATGAGGCACGCGTGGTGATGGGCATCGCAAGTGGTCCGCGAATGATTGACAAGATTAGCGGAAGCGCAAAGGAGGCGATTGGACAAAAAGCATGCTGGGTGATGCCCGGCGGATGGCGGGAGGGCAGCCCCAGGAGGCGGCAGTCCATCCTTCTAGCGCAAGTCAGATGACCCACTTTGAGGATGCCGCGTGTCTGTACAGAAAATGACGTATCAGGGATTACTAGACCGTAGGTTGGTGTCCCTTATTCATGGGGGGGCCTGTAGTGTACATGGTCGGTGCACGCACGCACCCAAGGCACGCACGGTAGGGGCCGCCGCGCTGCTACAGATGCCGCCTGTCCTCGCTTTTGTTTCATTTTCAATTTTCGGGCTGCTGCAGGGCATTGCATTCGCATTGGATGCATTCATCCAGGCGTAAAGTTGCAGTGCAGTTGAGGGCTGTCAAGGTTGATGGAAACGAAAGATAGTCGAGTTGAGACCTTACCTTATCCTCACTAGCGTGTTCAAGTAGACGGGATTTGAACCTTTCCCCCTCGCCAGGTCCCTCGTCGCTGTTCCACCGTCGAGCGAGTACAAGCTCCATCCGGCATCTGGACGAGTTGCCTCCAATTCCAAAACAAAAGCAGGAAGGTGCGCTTGCATTGGACATCAAGGAGATTCCTTTCATTAGTTGGCACCCGATCGACCTAAACTCTCTCTTTGCTTTATTTTCTGCTATTACTACTTAGTAGTGTACCATTCATAAGGTATCCACGAACCCCCCCGCTTCTCTTCACCTTTGCGGCGTCGTACTACATACCCGATCCAAGGAACCTGGAACTCCCCGTCGGGTCTATCTCCAACAAACCATTCACCACCACTACGTTCCATACATTTATTCTCCTTGCCCCCCTCTCCCGCCCTGTTGGAGCTCTTGGATCCAACCAACCAACGTGGAACCTCACCCACTACCGTCAACATCATCGTCACCAGCGTCAACATCATCAACATCAACAACAACAACAACAAGAACAACAACAACAACAACCACCGACGTTGTCACGACTGTTCGACGATAACCACATATAGAGCCATCTACCTAGACGAGACGACGTGAACGATTATTGTAGACATCAAGGCGCATTTACTCACGCACGCACACACGCATACATACACAACAACCGTTGTTGCATTTGGAAACACTCGATCTGGTCACGGCCCGTTGCCTGAGTTGCTGCCGTTTTTTGTTTGGATCAGTTGCCCGAGTCGAGCTCGTGCATTGTCCCGCCGTGGACAGTTGTGGATTCCCCGGATTTCATATTTTTTATTTTCTATTTTGTTACTACTTTCGCTCTTTTTCTTGGGCCTTTCCAACCTACATAAACATTCATTCCCCTCTCGCCTGGTTTTGCCGGCGTCGTCCACTCGTCCACTTCGACTTCCACACTTGCTGGGGAGCTGCAGCGGCCCTCTTCCGCGTCATTGGAAAATCACGCCCCTCTCCACTCTACGAGAAATCTGCAATCGAGTTCCGCCCATCCGCATCCGCCAGGCCTGGCATTGCACCAAGCACACAAAAACCTGGCTTCAGCTGCTCGCCAGTCTGTCCTGTATCCTTATAACCTCCGGTGCCTCCCCGTCTGTCTCCCTGACACCTGCACCGTCTGCACGTCCAGCGCTTGTTTCGCAGAACGCGGCGCTTCCTGGTCCGATCAACATCTAGCGTACCTAACCCCAACCCCCAACCGCCTGGCCTGAAATCCAGCAGTATCGTCCAGTCTCGGTCCAGTCCGTGTCCGTGTCTTTTCGTCCGAAGCCACCACCACCCCCTTCGGCCCTCTTTTCTCGACTACCCTCCCCGGAGTCAATTAGGTCAACAACAACTTTAGAACTTTTTCTAAAGTCCGGCCTTGCTTGGTTTTGCTGGTCTGCTGGTCTCTCTGCCGCACCAGCTGTTTCGGCCGCCTCCCCCCTCCCCACAACAACTTTGCTTGGAGGATCACCAAAGAAAAAAGAAAAAAAAAGGAGAAAAGAAAAAAGATGAATCCACAACCAGACATCTCGGGTTACTTTCCCTCCGCCTACCCCATGAACAACGCGAATCGCTCCCCCGGTTCTTCGCGCCCGGGTTACAACACCGCCGTCGGCCTCGCGGGCGTCAGTCGCATGACGCAGCGACAGATGGAGGCCATCGGTCAGCCCTCCGCTGCCCTCTTCGCCGCCGCCGACGATCGCTTCGCTTCCTACGATAACGCTGCCTTCCGACACAACAGGCTACAACCAGCTGCTGCTTTCGCGACTGACAGCTTCATTGGAAACAACCAGGCTTGGGCTTATAACGCCGGCGCAAACACTGTGAATGGCGCTTTGGGCGACAATAGGGTGCGCAATGGCGGTCGTCGGGCTCTCCCCACGGTTCGTTTCATCTTTTGTCTACAGCACATCTAGCACCATCACCACCCCCCTTTTCCCTCCCCCTGCCCGCTACCCTTTTCGCTTCCTGCCATATATGTACCATGCATGTTTGCTGACCGTGGTTCTGTTACCTGCTTTTAGGAATGGATGTCCGAACAAAATGGCCTTGGAAGCCATGCTCTCAACACCCCTTCGACACAGTACTCTTCCGCTTTTGGCCAGTCCGGGGGCCTGATGAACGGCAACGACAACTTCGCAGGTGACCGGCATGGCTATCCCGGCAGCATGTACGACGCTCGCCATGATCCCAAGTCTCTCGGCAGCGACCTCATCCCTACCGCTATTGTCATCAAGAACATCCCTTTCAACGTGAGGAAAGAGATGCTTACCCAGATCATGACCGACCTTGGCCTTCCCCAGCCTTATGCCTTCAACTACCACTTCGATAACGGTATTTTCCGTGGTCTCGCCTTCGCCAACTTCCAAAGCCCCCTGGATACCCAGACCGTCATCGAGCAGCTCAATGGTTACGAGGTTCAAGGCAGAAAGTTGAGGGTGGAGTACAAGAAAATGCTCCCTGAGCACGAGAGAGAGCGCATCGAGCGCGAGAAGAGAGAGAAGCGCGGCCAGCTGGAGGAACAACACCAGCCCATTGCCCTGCACTCCCAGTCTTCCATGCACTCCCTGAATGCCGCTCACACTAGCAGATCTCGCAACTCGCCGTTGCGTAAGTCGTCTCGCCGCGATCTTTTGCCGCCAAACTCTAACCAGGATGATGCTACAGGAGATGTTGACCTCAACAACCCCGAAACTCTCAAGTTTTATACCGAGTTGACTCTCTTCCGGAATGACCCCAACCGCGAAATCATCATCTTCCCTGCCAGCATTACCCCCCAGCAGCGTCGTACCGTCCACATTTTGGCCCATAACATGGGCCTTGAGCATCGTTCCGTTGGCGAGGGTCTTACTCGCCAGTTGCACGTCATTAAAGACACGGCCACTGCCACCTTGGCCAGCATGGCGCCTCCTATGCACATCTCCCCTGGTGTATCGGCCGATGCTCACCGTCGCGGTCTTAGCCGTGCCGCCACCATTGACTTCGCCGAGTCTCGTGCCAATGCTCAGGGTCAGTACGCCACCTTGGGTAGACAGGGCAGACACGGCCCGACTCTGGAGCTTCCTGACAGTCCCGATGGCGGCATCAACGCGTTGCGCGGTGTCAAGTCCTTCGCGGACCTGCGATCATACACACCCAGCCCCTCGCTCTCAGCTTCTGGTTTCCCGCAGAGCAGCCTTCACAGCTCCAGCATCGCTCAGTATGGCGAGTATAGTGCCAGCCTCGGTGGGCCTAACAGCGTAATGACCACGCCAACCACACCTGGTGCAGCTTCCAACAAGGACACTTCGCTCCTGGTCTCGGAGCTTGGTTCTCTGTCACTGAGCGAGCCCTTCAACGGCAACCGCCTCAGGCCCAGAGAGACTCCTGGCGCAATCGGCAGCCAGCGCTCTCCTTTGAATGGAAATAGCACTCGCAGCGTTCCGGAGCGTCAGCCTCTCGGACCGAGCAGCGGTGACTGGGGTGAGAGCATTGGCTTTGCCGGACGCCAACGCACCAATGGTCACATGCAGCGTGGTAGTGGTATGTCTACAGCCTCTCAGTCTTGAATTCTTTTAGAGATAACTGTTACTGACAAATAAACAACAGATTCATCCGACAATGGCACGCGCGGAGCGGCGACGTCTACCTCCTCGAGATTCCAGTAGGATTGAATTTAGAAACCAGCTCGCCGCCGCCTTGGCAATACTCACGGACGAACAATTGAGGTGTTCAACGTGATGTCAGATTTGTGGCCCCTTTGGTGGAGCTGCCACTTTTCTACCCTTGGGCCCATGCATTGTCTTGCGATGCAGCGGCGGTTGGATGTCGTCGGTCTGAAGAAACGAGGCCTCTCAATGTGTGCCACTAAAGCTCAAAGCTCTGCCCATCTTCTCGTTTTATCGACAACTCATCGTTTGTTGGATCTTGATGTGGCTGTTAATTTGCGATATCGGCATCCTCCAGCTCCTTGGTCTATCTCCTCCCGGCATGATCCAGCATCTTCAGGGCCCCGAAATCCAAAGGTCCAAGCTTCAACATCATTTTCAAATGCGTCTACAGCGGCTGTTTCCTCGCTCTCCTCCGCGCCAGACGCTTTTTTTTTTTTTTTTTTTGTGGAAAGTGCTGGTCCCGGAGTATGCGAAGCGATCTCAACCGTGGGTCTTCTGATTTCAAGCTGAGATGACGAACAACAGCTTCTTGATCGGTGTTTCAAATGCTTTTCTGGAGAAAGCGCGACACTTCCGATCCGGCTCACCGACGACATGGGCGCTCCACCTCCTTTTTATCACCAATCTTTAAGCGACTTGTAATATCTTTGCATCTAGCCACCATCTAGTGTATTGGATGGGCTTTTTGAGATTTTGGCTTTCTTTGCAGGCGCCTGTTGCGCGGGTCTCGGATAGCATGTGGTGGACTTTCCAATTGCTCAAAAGGCTATGGTTTTGGCTATTGACGCCTCGCGTTGGCTTTGGTTCAGAGGATTCGGGCGATAATTCCTCGACTTTGAATCTGCGTATACCCGAAATGATGACGACGATCGGATACCACAAAAAAAAGAGAAGACACGGAAGAGATGAAAGATTTTGGGATACAAGAGTTTTTTTTTACAGCTATATGGGCAACCATTTACGCCAATGGCCTGGTCAGCCTCAGCGTGCTTTCTCACGGCCCAATCTGCTGCGCCATATTCTTGGTCTTCAGGTACACACAGTCTTACAGGCCTTGAAGGCTTGAAAGCCGCAGAGAAGGAAGGGCCGGTTGAGAAGGGCCGGCTGACGGGCTTTCACGACTGTTATGGTTTACGACGTCACGTCCTAGATGGCCATGACAATGTCCTTTGCTAGGCGGACTGATGAAGGACCACGTCCTGCTAGCGAGGATATCAAAAGAAGACATACGCTGTCAATACCTAATACATGTCACCCTCCCCATACACACATCACCCTCACTCTCGTTTGCCCGTGATGGAATCTGCACTGCTCCTAGCTATCTATTTGCCACGGTGTTGATAGTTGGCGGAGGACAGTTGCTCATCCGACCTTTGGAAACTCAGAAAAGTTGATCCATTTTCACTCATTGTCCTTTAATAATAGTTTATTGCTTGTACCTATATAACTCACGGGTTTCCTTGGATATTCTGAAATATCATTTTAATGCTATAAGCGTCCATTTGGATGTACAAAGTCATGAGGATTTAGCGTTTGAACCGTTCAAAGAGAAGATGTGACGTTTCTTGTGTCTTTATGCACACACCCGTCTTCCCTGGAATGTCCCCCCAAGTTTCCTTGCTGCTGTGTGTAAGGAAGTCACTAGCCGCCTCGGGCAGGAAAGATGAGAGAGACTGGAAGCCACGGTATGATGTTGGCGCGCCTTCTATTGTCCGATCGACTGTTTGTGATTTTCAGTGGCAGCCACGATCTTCACAGAGCCAAGTTCGGGGACACAGCAGTTGCAAGAGTGGGGCCTCAATGTGTGAGCTGCCAGTTTCAACCTCACTCGGATTTTGAGTCACCTTACACCCCACCCCACACCACTCCCATCATCGTTATCCAATCTGCACCATCGGTTCCTTTCCCTCTAAACCAAACAAACAACACCAGCCTTTATAAACAAGTAACACGAAAACACACACAAGACAAAATGGATACCCCATACGCGACAGAAGTCTCCATCGCCACCCCAGTTATCCAACTTGCCGCACGCATCTCTAAACACGTCCTAGCATCGGCCAACAAGGGCACCATCGAGAAAGCCGAGGATCTCTCTCCCGTCACCGTAGCCGACTTTGCCATCCAGGCCTACCTCACCAAGGTCCTGTCCTCCTCCTTCCCCACCGACAGCTTCGTAGGCGAGGAGTCCGCCGCCGCCCTGCGCGCCAACCCCGACCTACTGCAGCGGGTGTACGACGTCATTCACGAGTGCATTGACCAAGTCTCCTCAACCAGCGGCGACGAAAAGAACGAGTCGCAGAATGAGATTGCCGAGGTGGTGAAGCGGGGCACGCCCGAGAGCAAGGAGCAAGTGTGCGAGCTCGTCGACCGGTGCGGCGATGGTGGCAAGGACGGGCTGAGTGCCGATTCGGGACGGACGTGGGTCTTTGATCCGATTGATGGCACCAAGACGTTTGTCCGCGGTGAGCAGTACGCTATCAATGTCGCGCTGCTCGAGGGCGGGAGGCAGATTCTCAGCGTAGTGGCGTGTCCGTTGCTGAGCAGGAAGGCGACAGCACCGGTGAACAATGCGAGCGTGTTCAAGGTTGACGAGGGTGAATATGGAGAAGAAGGGTGTATTGTGTATGCGGTTCGAGGTTTTGGGGCGTACGTGAGGCCCTTGTTTGTTGGACAGGGTTCTGATTTGGCAATGGGCGCTTCAGAGCCGCTGGAGAGACATGCGGATGGCGTTACGGTTTCCGGGCTGAGGTCGGTATCATGCTGGAATCTGCTGGATTCGGGAGTGGACCATGCACATAAGGCGGCCACGGAGAGGCTCGGCGTCGAGTTCCCAGGTTCCGATCTGCTTGGGTGGGTGCCGAGGTGGGTGTCACTGGCCCTGGGGTTGGCGAACATGACTGTCTGGGTCTACAAGAGACGTGATAGATATGCAAAGATATGGGACCATGCCGGAGCCATGCTTCTTTTTGAGGAAGTTGGTGGCATGATCACCGATGTTGACGGAAAGGAGATTGATCTGACCAAGGGGAGGAAGTTGAGTGCGAACTTTGGGTTCGTGGCCGCGCCGAGAAGCGTTCACCATGTTGTACTGAAGGCTGTAAGAGAGACACTGATGGAACAGGGCAAGGAGACGCTTTTGGGTACGGCTTAAGGTGTGGATTTTCACCATCTCCAACAAGAAGACCCCGGCCGCATGGTACCATCAGCAGGAATTATTAGCCGTTTTCTGAAGTCTCTGTATGATCACAGCTTTCTACCCCTCCTTGTACCTGGCTAACTGTCCTCACGTTATCACCATACCCACTTGTGAGTCCCTTGATTTTCCTTGCAACGGTTTTAGCAAATTCCGGTATACCGGATATAACACCGATGATGCGAGCAGCATTCCCTTCCTGTTCTGGCCTTATAAACTTCCAAGCAAGTGGATCGACGGCCTTCCATGGGGCAACCATTGGGGCAACAAGTGTGCTCAACTCAGGAGCAGGAGTGGGAGCGCTCGGGTATACGTCTAACTGCTCATTGGGCGACCGGGAGCCGAAGAATGCTTGCTCGATATCCTCGATACGATGTTCAAGAAATTCAACTAAATACCGGTCCCTTTTGAGCTGATAATACTGTTAGACCGACTCCATGGCAGAATGAGCTGAGCTAGAAACTTACCCAACCAGTGTATTCATCATGCGGAAAGAGCGCATGCAGTAGCTCCTTCAGCTCAGATGCGCTGACATAACGGGAGTGTATCGTGATGGTGACACCGCCTTGGGATGTCTCGCTGATATCTGTTCCATCCCTGAATGTTGAGAGTATCCGGGAAGTAGCCCCCATGGGTAAGCTTTCCGCCATTTGAACTAGAGGGTACGGCGAGCTTCAAATTGTTGGCCTTGATCGCAGAGATGTATAACACCGGACAAATCGGGCGTCAAGCAGACCCGAGAGATGAAGAGGCTGCAATATCCCAGACGACGCGAGTAGGGAACACCTCAAAAGGCTCGCAGGGCGTGACATGGCATATAATATACGCCCACCGACAGGCATGCACCGATCCAGGCGATTTGATCTTATCACGACCATAGTTAGATGCCAACCAACCGCCGTAGTTCAAAGTGGGTTGTTTGTCGCCGAGCACTCCCCACGGAAAAGGGGTCCAACAAACAAAGAGGCTCCAGGTAAGGAGCGTCACGAGGAGAACACTCGAGTGTCTGCGGTTGTTGTCGCAACTTTGACAGCGCTGACCTCGAGCAGATGGCCTTTTCGGGCATGCTCGGCGGCAGAATGGTGACGGTGGGTGTTTCCATTGACTTGGAACGAACAACGATCGAGAACCAACATAAACTTTAGGCGCCCAGGTGGGATGCAGTCGAGCATGCTCAGGAGTCGGCGGTCGATAGGAGCAGGTCGGGGCGCACGATGAGTCGAGTTCCAAAATCTGGTTCCGTGAAGCGTCCCAAGTCGCGGGTCGCGTCCGAACTGATGCTGCCTTTTGTCATGTTGTCAGTAATCAATGTGTTTATGTTCGCCGGAGGAGGGGGGGCGGGGAGGTAAACGTACTTAAATGTCATATCATACAAGTGCGTACGCATGTGTACCCGTAGTTCCCCCCCGACAGGAGGTTGTTGGTCCCCCAAACCTAAGAGCTCCAGACCAACCCGATCGAATGCCCGAGTAGAACGTGAACTTCCCTTCAGTCTGTTCTTTCCCTGGTGAACAGTCCACATCACACACATCACCCGTCCGCCTTGGGTTCTCTGATTAGTTGTCCTTCGCCGCAACGCGCTGGGCCCAGGAAGGGTGTAGGTGAGACTTTGCCGGGAAGAAATGCCTGTTAGCGTTGCACCTCCGTCTACTGAAGACGCACATCGATTCCTCCAACTCTCGGCCACAGCGAGAGTGTCCTGCTGAAGGTACCAACCGGGCCCTTATTTCCGGTAACGTCGGGTGTGGCCAGGAAAACGGCTGAAAGGGTTTGAGATGCTGCCCGTCACGACTTGCAACAGCATCGTAAGCACGTGGTTGAAAGATACGAGCTGCTTACTCCGCCAAACAACCGTTAGCCTCATTCGTCTGAGGTTCTAGGGATCAACCCACCTGTTAGCACATGCACTCGACGAGTGCAGTGACACGCTCCCAGTCAGACTTTGAAGTGGTGATGTAGAATACGTCTTTCCTGAGCTGATGGATGCAATTAGATACCCTGAGGTTGATACAAAAAACTACCGTAGATTCCTGATAACTTACTCGAGGAATGTACTTGCATGGTGGGGGAAATAGGTTTTTCAGATCTTGCATCGTTTGCTTAAACACCGTTCGACCTACGCTACCCCTTATGTCATCCCAATGGAGGATAATAACGACGTCGATGCCACCTTCCTGACCTTCTTGCTGAGGTTTCTCCTCCCAGCGGGCTGATTTGAAGATGGCCTTGATTTCCTTTGTGATGGGCCATGGCGATGGGCCGGGGGACATAGCGGATCCAGGCGGGATAAGGATAGATGTCGTTCGGTTACCCGGCGTTGTTTTTTTTGTTTTTTTTTTTTTCGCTGGCTCGTGGCTCACAGAGGGGAGCGTTATACAATTTACCACGGCAAAATACCAAGTATGTCCGTGGCCGGTCGGCGGATAAGGATAATCGGCAACGAACAGGGCCGAGTTCCGTCAACAATGGCATCTGCACGTGGATAAGCATAAAATAACAGCACGGTTGAGGGGTTAGGTGACCTATGAATTGATGTTCGGGTTATTGGAAGCCGTAGGTATAGTTTTGACGATGCCACAAGTAAGTGAGGCAAGTGGTGACAAGATATGATTTGGATGACGGGAGGTTGGTATAGCGTGGGTGGAGGTAACATCCCGCGTGCTAGTGTGCGTTTTCGATTGCCAGTTTGGCCGGCGGAATTGATGGAAAGGAAGGGTACCGGAAGCCGAGCGAGAGCTGGAAGTGACTCTCAGAAAGTAAACAAGCATATTGAAAGGATCAAGAAGTTGTGTCGAATAGAGACATATTTTCCTGTGTTGGGGATGAAGAGTCAAAAGAAGATGCGGTTCGTGTTACGAACATCAGGGCAGAAAGCAGACAAGCGACAGACAATCAGACATTACCTACGCCCCCTGCAAGTGCATTCTCCCGATACTGCATATGCACAAAGATCTCCCCTTTTAGTGCATGCCCAGGCGCGGTGATTCTACCAAAAGTTCGGCCTCTTATTTCGCATATATGGTAGTTAGGGCATACACATCGGTATTTAAAAGTTTGTTAGCGCGGTCATTGTGGCAGGTGTCTGCAAAGCTTCACCAAGAAACAACGGAATAACTACATTTAAGACGAAGAATTGGAGAGAGTGTATGAGACGGAGAAAACGCATCTGGTTGATACCAACTTCTTACATGAAAATTGGTGGAATGTTGGTTGAGTTGCAAGAGTACCGCATCCTCTAAGGGCATTTGGTTTTACTCAACTCCAGATCTAACCTTATACAGTAAAGCGGGCGCCCAGCTGCAAGCGATCTGCACGCTGCTGTAACCTCTGGGCGCTCAAAAGTCACGGGGCAACCGGCTGGCTGGCAAGGGGTTTGCAGCTGCTTGGCACCTCGCTTGTATACCCAGATCGGGTATGCGGGTCCGCCAGATGGTAGCAGGTGGTTATGTGGGCCCGCCAAACCTGTTTGAGCAAAACCAAATGGCCTTAGAGGATGCGGTAGTTCTAGGTTGTGAAGTCTCACGCTACCGAACTAACCAGTAGTACTGATGTGCATGGACGTCGTAACAAGGTGTGGGGTACAGTGCCAAATGTACGCGGAAAGGTTAGCTGGGTAGACTAAAAATGATCGCTGGGTAGACTAAACCCACTTTTATCGCTGAGTAAGCTGCGCAGCCGCCCAGCCGCGCCAGCATACCGTGTGCATCGCTGCCCAACCTCGTCGTCGCGCATTCTGTTAACGATCGTTAGCCATACTGCGCAATTGAATAAAGCTATCGCGAGACCTTATCTACCATTGCGCAATAGTTTTGAGCGATTATCTCGTTGTCTTTATTGTTTTTCGTGGAGTGTTTTCGAGCTCGCTGTGTTGTGCTGTGTCGCCATACCCGCCTGCAAATCGCGTGAATCAGGGTGGGTACGTGCATTCTGGCCAGCAAGTGCAGCGACCAGTGTAACCGCCAGTGCAATAGCAGGGACAGCAATTGCAATAGCAGGAACCGTATCAACCCTCTCAGCAGTAGATAATTGACTGGATTGATGACTCTGAATAGCTTCACGTGAAAGAGCGACGTAGATTTGGTGATGCACACGGTAGGCGGTTGCGCTGGGCGGCTGGGCGGCTTACTCAGCGTAAAAGTGGGTTTAGTCTACCCAGCGATCATTTTTAGTCTACCCACCTAACCTTTTCGAAATGTACGCTAGCAGGGCTGACTTGTTCCTTTACGGGCTGTAGATACGAATCATAGGACAGTTGGCGGGAGTCTGTATCCAGGTCCGAACAGTTACCCGTTTTGGACAGAAAATATCCGTGCACCCCTAAGGTCACAAGTCACTCCAACACTCTTCTCACAGCGAATGCCAGGCTGAAATGCTCCTTTTCGCACCTACTCTGGCCACAAAAGGGGCTTTTTTGGGTGAAATTCCGGATCCAAACCTGGACAAACAAGAATCATTGCATATTTACGTCGGGATCAATTTGAATACTGAGTTTTGAAGTTTTTTCAGTGTACAAGGCGCTCTGACCACTTTCTGTCCAAAACGGGTAACTGTTCGGACCTGGATAACGACCACCCAGTGGGCAGGTACCAAGCGGCAGTTACTACTCCAGATAACCGCCAAACATACCTCTACGTTCTAACGGTCCCGGCGCGTAGTGCATCACCAATGGTTATACAAGCAGCCGTGCATTTTCAAGGGTGCGTTAGATTGCGAGAGCGTCGCAAGGCAAACAAGCGGAGATGGTATCCTCAATAATACCTCGAGTTCCTCTCGCCCGCTGCTTTGACTGTATACAATGTAGGTTGGCTGCTCCATATATGCGTACCTAAGGTAGGTAGGGTAGAAGTACCTTTGCGTAGATGGATATTCCTCCTACCTCTCTTCCTTCCTCCTTACGCTGAACAACCAACATACACTGGTCACCATCCTCGCCGGCGAATATGGACCATGATCGTACTTCGTTCGAGTGGTCTGACCGCGATTTTTCTAACTCCACGTGTCAGTTTGTAAACGAAAAAGCGGCTATAGTCACCAAGTTACGAACCAAAGAAGTAAGTGTTCCCCATGACGATCTATTTATCCAAGCCCTGGTATTCTGACGATGCATAACAGGGGCACTAGGTTTGAGATTAAGAGTCTGACAACTAAAGAAGACTGGAAGACCTGGTTCAAAGATGTAAACAAGTCTCAATAAATCTCCCTAGCCTAACTTTAAATGAACAAACCCCCAATATTCCATTTGTTCCTTCAGCTGACACAATGCCCCAATCAGGCTGTCAAAGACTTTCTCCCATCATCTGCCCAGCCTGGTTCTGGGATATGTGCAGTATAAGAAACTGATGATTCTTTCTTCGTCTCTCGGCTCGTCTGTTCCTTTCCTGAACTCCACCGATCGGAGTCAGAAATGTCAGCCAGTATTTTATTGACAGCACCACCTCGATAGCATCCTGGGCCGGGTTAGCCCGGTGTTCGACGACGACGATGACGACGGTGCAAATACACAATCACCGATATCCTACCTCCCTTTCGACGACACTGCATGTGATATACTCTCACAACTTGTACATGAGTTTCACCTCCACCCACGCATCACCAGGACAATTGGTAGATTAAGTTGCTACTTCTCTGCTCAGCGCCACCATTGTGACGAAGATTACCTTCGAGAAGGTAGCATGGGAACCAGACCGACGATAAGTGAGATCAAGCATATTGCTACTAATTTGTGGTTTGTGTGGCTCGCCTCATGATCGCGGACAAGCAGGAAAAGCATGGGGAGCTTTTTGTACCGTCGAGTGCTCTTTCCATTTGGAAAACCTTTCGAATAACTCGGATCCCGATGTCATGCCTCTCTCCTATTGCACCTGGTTGAACTGATAACGCAGAGTGTCTTCCAGAAGGAATCGATCCAGATCGGTAACTGCGTGCACTTTGGTCCAAGTCTGACGTCCCCATGTGTTCATGTTACCCTTCTCCTGCTTTCTCCCAGCCCCGATGTCCGTCCCTGGAGGATGCAACCACGAAACCCGGTTAAACAACAAGATGATGTCTCCGGTAAAATCACCACTGGCAACTTTGACGCTGTCGATAAGGCCGGTGGCAGTGTTGCGCTGGGTTGGGCTGATGGCCCATCATCGAGACCAGTCACATCTTCAATCTAAAAACTGGATCCCCGAGTCTTGATACCAACCCCAACGGCTCTGCGTCAGCATCAGGTGAGCGAAGCCAAGAAATCTCCATCATGAAGATTCGTCAACAAAAGACTAGACCTGACCAGCAGCTTCCAGATCGTCGTTCTGGGCAATATGCCTTCGCATCCCGCTGGCCGTCCGGAAATATCTTATTTTCCCAGGAATCCGAACAACCCCGACCGGGAATGACTCCAAGGCACTATTTATACATTTGCTCCATCCTAAGCGTTGTTTTGGTGATAACTTCATCAATATCTCATTGAGAGACGAATGCAGACTGACGGTAGTGCTTGGGGTGAGTATCCTGCTTGACCCTTCAGCGCCAACACAAGACACTCATTCATCAACACCAACACTCAACCCTTGCCCACCTCAGGGTAGTCTCATATCAAACTCTCAATGTGAAAATCACCCGAGTTAAAAGTTTGACTTTAACCACGAACCCAAGCGCGGGAAGCACTCAAAAGTTTAAGGGGCGACCAGCAAGCAAGACGGCATGCATTCTTTACCCCATGGGAAACCCCAGCACCCCAAATGATACTTGCTTTGTATGAGCTTCAGTCTCCACGTTTCCGAACTGTGACGAAAGTTGGTTCGGTCTGCATGTACGTCACTTCGAAGCATCTTCTTTCAGCCTCTGCCGCTGTGGTATTGATTTGAGATACATACTACAGGGGTGGGAACATGGTGGTGACATGGTAAATGCGGGTGGCGCCCTGTAGATTGTCTTTCCACCAGGAAAAGAACATATGAGCAGGCATGACCTTCCTGCTTGAGTTCAACAGACATCGTGGGAGTGGCTAGTGGAACCTGGTATGTATAGCAATATACCAGGCGTGGCCACTATTTATCCGGTTGGAGGCTCCTTTCACCCGCTCCAGACATCTTCCTTCTTGTCTGTCAGTTCGGCAAACCACAAATGACCCTGGTCAGTCTCATAGTCTAGGTTGTTTCTGTATGTTTCATTCTTGTCAACTGGCCTTGGCTTCCACTTTCCACCCAAAACGAAACGGCGGCATGACCATAAAGGCGAACCACCCCCATCCATCATTTAAAGGACGACCACAAAACAGAAACATACCTGGTAGCCCGGAGGAACGGCAATTGTCGACGAATCCGGCAGTGGCTACAATAACGTTTGGACCGCCTGTAGACCAATCACTTATATTATACCCAAATGAGAAGAAGACCTTCGGCCTTGTTTCTGTAGCATCGGCAGTTCGAGCCTGAAATCATCCTACGTCTTGGTAGGAAACGTCGTCAACCTGGTCGCGGCTGGCCACGGTTTGATTATGATGTTGTGGTGTTGAGGGAGAGAAGCCGGCTGGTGGAAAAATGGGAATGGGAGAAAGGCGATCGGTGCTCATGTATAAGTGCGTCGTGCGACATCACGATCCTCCCTCGTCCTCTTTGCTCTTGCTTCTGTCTTGATATCTTGTCTTCAGCAGCAACAAGCCAGTCCTGTTTCTTTCCAGAGCTGCTTTTCATCCTCAACAACAGTCGCCTCACCACCGAACACCCATCCCGACACTCAGGTTGTGTTGAAAGAGAAAAAGAAAGACAAGATGCAGTCGTGGGCAACCATCGCCGCCGGCCTAGCGCTGCTAGCAAACGGTGCTGTCGCCCAAAACATGTTGCGCTTCGCCTGCTCTCAGCTGGTCGTCGACCGCGTCGACCCCCTCGTCAACCCGGGCCTCCGCTACACGCCCCATCTGCACCAGATTGTCGGCGGTAACTCGTTCAACCTGACCATGGACCCGGACTCGCACGACTTGGCCGGCCCGTCGACCTGCTTCGCCCAGGATCTGATCATCTGTCCAACTACTGGACGGCCGTCATGTTCTTCAAGGCTAAGAACGGTAGCTACCACCGCGTGCCCCAGGTCGGTAACGGCGGTCCTCAGGGCGCACTCATCAACAAGGGTGGTCTTGATGTGTATTATATCCCTAGCGGCAAGGTTACTGCTTTTAAGCCGGTGAGTGCAATCTTTCTCAACACCATGAAAACCCCAAGTTGCTAATAATGAGTCTAGGGCTTCCGCATGCTCGCTGGTAACGCCGCGAATACCGACCCCAAGAAGGTTTCCTCCGGCAACATCTGCCACCGCTGCTGGACCTCGACAAACGAGGGTAACTTTGTCGGTGGTGCTCCTTGCACCGGTTCCGACACCGTCGATATTCCTCAAGATACCAAGTGCAAGATGATCCGCCAGACCATCATTTTCCCGACGTATGATTTCCCATCTCTCCCCTCACCCATGAAGGTTCCCTCATGGATACTAATCGGTCCGTGATGAAAACAGCTGCTGGGACGGCAAGAACCTCGACTCCCCCGACCACAAGTCTCACGTCACCTACAGCGGAACCGGCGCCACCGGCGGTGGTTCCTGCCCTTCCTCGCATCCTGTCAAGCTGCCGCAGATCATGTACGAGCTCATGTGGAACGTGTCGAGCTTCGCCAACGACAAGAGCATCTGGCCTGATTCGGGTCCTGCACTCGTGTACAGCATGAACCTTGGGTATGTTTTTTTCCCCTTCTTTCCATGCCTCTTTCCCCCCCCCCCTCCCCTATGAGCTAGTGTAAGGGAAAGAATTGTTATAAGGGAAGTAGAGGCTGACATGGTGAAAACAAAAAAACAGTGGCGCCGCCGCCCACGGTGATTACGTCTTCGGCTGGAAGGGCGACTCCCTCCAAAAGGCCATGGATAAGGGTTGCAACCTCAACAAGGACTGCCCGTCTGCTGGTCTGACTGCTCAGACTCCGGCTCAGTATAATGCTTGCACTATCAAGCAGCAGGCTCCCGAGCCTGTCGATGGATGTACGTATTTTTTTATATTTTTTTTTCCCTTTTCCCCTTTTCCCACATGATTCCTATGATAAGGAGACCAGGAATACTGACAAATGACGAAAAACAGGGCTCAAGGCTATGCCAATGGGTGAAATGGCCATCAAGGCCTAAGCTGGCCAGTCATTTTCCTAAAACGCAATCACGGAAGAAGGAAGGAAATCTGGGCTCTCTCATTCTTCGTCAACTTGTTCGGTAGGCAGGTATAGCTCGTGTAACCCGTACAGTAGAGGAGCTATTACCAACCTTACCTTGCCTTGCCTCTCTGTTCCCTGTCCCCAGTTTCCTGTTTTGTCGATTGGCGTGTATCTGTCAAATTTGAGAAGTTTCGTCCATATTAGCATTTCTTCCATGATTCCATCCCTATCTATTCTCGCACATACATCTATCCCCGGAAAAAAAAAATTGTTGTACTTACTTCGTTTCTGATAATGCCAAGCCCCCCGGGTTCATTAGTCAGACTGGCCGCCTGACCTGAATTCGCGAAACAGCATTTCGGTATATAGTAGGCTGTGGATTTTGCCTAAAAGTGTTAGAACGTCGATCCCAGCATGCACTCAGCCATGAGGAAGTGGCAGTTGTCGTCGATCTCATGGCTTTCTGCATTGTTGGGACCTAGCACGATCCACTAGTGAAAGGCCCGATTTGGTGGATAGGAGACGCCAGAGTACTCACAGAGTGTCCAAACATGACCCCAAGCCAACGCATGGCATACAAATCAGTTGAAAACGCAACAAAATTTGAAGATGCAAAATATAACTGTATTCTCTTCTTATCCGTAATGACATGACCCATCTCGTGCTTCCTCGTATCATCATCACACTCATCAACACTTTCTCCCTCGTCCTGTCTGTCTGTCTTTCTCCAAACGACCTTCTGCGGATCGTCTTGTACGCCATCAAACCCGCCCCAAAAGATAATCCCACATGATGACGAGAAAAGCAATTTTGAAACACATGCTACATGAATGAACGCAACCAACGGTTTTCATGAGAGTCAATGCTTTTATAGGTAAGCAACAAAAAAAAGAGAAGAAAAAGAAAAAGAATGCCAAGAATGCCCCGTGAATGCCGTTGAACTCCCCAGAAATTTTGACCATTGAATGAGTAGGCGATCGCTGTGTAGACGAAACAAAACAGTTGGTGGGCTTCGTTATACAATCATGCTCGCCCATAAACTGCCCCAAAACTTTTGAACAGTGCTGAGCTTGACTAATCGGCCATTGCTCTCTAGGGTATTCTTCATCGCCAAATTAAAACAAATTGAGACATTCGGTGTCTGGTGATCGTTCAGTAAGCGACACCACCAGTACCTCGCCCAACGGTCTTATAGTTGTAGCTCATGTACTGTCCATCATCTCCCAGGGTATCGAAACGGCTGATACCGGCGTCGGATTTCTCGAGCCCGGTGCTGTAGCCGCTAAAGTAGTAGCCAATGACAACGACAAGGTAGCTCAGAAGCAAAATGCTACCCTTGAAGTAGTTGCTCTTCCCTTCGCCATACATATAACTCAAAAGGAAGACACACAGGATGACTGTGACCATATCCCACTGCGGGAAGAGGAGGCTGAAGGTATAGCGCGCCATATCTGCGACCGGTACGTCAGCAGGATAGATGGCAGAGAATAGCACGAGTGCCGGAATCTGCAATAGGCAGACTTGCAAGGCATATGCTGAACCGATCTCCATGGAGAGCGCAATATTGCCATTCATAGCAAAGGAGATGGCGTTCTGATTAGGTACAAGTTAGCATCGTTTCTTTGAAAACGGCAGCTGGATCAAAACTTACCAAGAACTCAGTGGTATTGGGAACAAGGGCAAACAGCGTGATACCGAGGAACTTCTCGTCGATCTCAAAACTCTCAAGAACCACATCCACAGTGTCCACTAGGATCTCGGCAATCATAGCGTAGAGAACAGTGGCTCCCATGAGAATGATAGAACTCTTGAGACGGCTCCAGTTCGGCGCATCGTGACCACCTCCTGCGTGTGCAGCAGTAGTAGACTCGCCGCCAACCTCCTCGGAATCCGGGAAAGTGGCAGTACGGATCAAGCCATGGCGGCTTGCCGGAGCAGATGGTTGCTGACCTGTTATCGAGGAGCCTCTTTCGAGGTGCGAAGTACGTCTTTGGCTGGAATAGTTCCTGGCTGCTACGGTGGCGGCGGTAGCTGCAATCTCAGCGACCTGGTGCACTAGATTGTTATTCTCGGCATCAGTGAAGCCGGGAATGTTGAGGATGGTCGCCGAATGCTGACTGTCGGTACCACCATATCCAGTTGATTTAGGAGGGACCATATGGGGAGTGCCGTTAGTCCTGATAGTCCCTGAGATGGATGAACCTGGCCGCTGCTGCTCGTCAGAGGGGCCCTGGTGACCAACTTGGCGAAGGGATTGACCGAGAATGCGCTTATAGAGATGCGAGTCACGAACGTCAGCACCTGTGGTGTCACCGAGCGAGGTATGCACCGCTGAAGGCCGAGCACTGTTGCGGGCTGCGTTATCCTCGTGCTTCTTCTCATCCGCATCGGTATTCCAGATAACGGCGGCATGGGTGCGAAGCGTAAACCAAAGGCCAATGATATATGACAAGAACAGCATGCCAGCGGCGATGTAGCAGTAGGGACGGACTGCCTCGAGATAAAACCGGTCATTCATAGCAGGAGTCTGTGAGAAATAACAGCGACGGCAATCTCTCACTGAGCCCCTGGCATGATCAAAGTTGATACAATCCTGGCAGGTAAGCTCGTGGGTTCCGTAAATCTGATAGAACAAAGTCGGACCAAAGGCGCCAATGACGGCGAATAGCAGCATGGTTGATGTCACACCGGCCGATTTGGCGTTGAAGCGCTGTGTTTTGCGCTTAATGGCGCCACAGCACATGGAGAGACCCGGAAGGAAAAGAATACCGGCGAAAATGCTCCCCACAATGCTTCCTTCGACCAGCTGCCCTTTGCCCTGCTGCAGAGCAACGCAGTAAAGGAAGACCTCCACAATGGTTGAGAAGAATGCGTTGATGGCAGCACCGAAGCCCATCGACGACTGAGCAGAGATGGAAGCAACGGCTTGGCCGATGAAGTAAGCAAGAGGGATGATGGAGAAGAGGCCAGCGACGAACAAAAAGGCGGGCGAGGTAAGGAAGTTGTCGATCTCCAACATCCGTTCAAGGACAATCCAGTCAAAGATGACGAGCATGACGATGGCCATCAGATTAACCAGGAAAATGTTGGTCCCGTCGATGGTATACTTCCAGTACTTTATACCGACAGCACGATACGTGCAAACGAGGATGGAAGAGTGCGGCGTGGTGGAGGCCCGGGCAGTCGAGATATCGGAT
Organism: Copromyces sp. CBS 386.78; assembly: GCA_030685235.1. Lineage (NCBI taxonomy): Eukaryota > Fungi > Ascomycota > Sordariomycetes > Sordariales > Sordariaceae > Copromyces > Copromyces sp. CBS 386.78. The sequence continues at coordinate 42,701 of MU839111.1, forward strand.
TCGAACCACAGGGCCAGAGGATGGCGTCGAAGATGGTCGATGAGAAGCATAGTGACCTTGCCCATGGGAATCCAGAACACCAGGAACCAACAGATTGCCGATACAATGAAGAGCGAGGGCATGATCAGGGTGTAGAAGAAGAGGAAGTAGATGACGCGCCCAACATTCCATTGACCACGACCGAACAGTCTTCTCTTCATGCGAGGAAGGTCAGGATCGGAAACATGGCCACGACCGCGGCCGAGCAGGCTCTCCGTCTCGTCGAGTTCCGAGTCCAGACTCCGGCGGGAGTGGCCAATAATCGACCGGTCTCGATCGGGGCCAAAGAATAGGCGGCCATCCTCGAGGTCACCACTCTGCCATTGCTCGTACTCGCTGATGCTTCTGCCTTCGCCCTGGTCCTCGTCCAGATAGGCATCCTGTTGCTCCAAGCGGATGAACTTGCCGAATGGATAGAACAGGTAACCACCAAGACCCCAGAGGACTCGTCCGTACTCTCTACCACTAGGAGCGGCGGCAAAGATGAAGCAGACAATGGCACCCGTGTAAGCAACGATGGACATCCACCAGCCAAAGGCCAAGGTCCACATGATGTTAAAGAACAGCAGCCATCGACTGACATGCCCTCCAGGTGAGGAGTGGATATCTCCCTCGGCCGTCTTTTGGACCGAACGGTCCTTTTTGTACAAGGCAGGCTTCCATAGCCTGATGCCGAAGGGGTGTGTCTCGTTGATTGCCTGCTGGCGGTCCTTCAGCGTGAAGCTTTCGGCGTCACTGATATCACCATCATCGTCCTCGACCGGGGTCTCGCCCTCGGCACTGTCTTCTTCGGTTGGAGGAGGCAGATCGACTTCCTCTTCCTGGGCCGGAGTGGCCACTTCTTCGATGACATCCGGGGGTTCTCGATCCCGGCTATCGTTTGCTCCATCTTCATCCAAAACCGAGTGTACTCGGGACAAGGGAGCAGGAGGTAGGTTTCGCCTGCGGGCTGTAGAGCCACTGTAGCTCTTCTGGCGCTCAGCAGCATCACGCTCGACTTCGGTGATGTCGTCATCGACGGAGAAGACCTCACCCCGATGGGGGGCCTGGGCATTGGACGAAGTGCGTCGTGTCATTGGGGGCTTGCGAGGCCGTGGTCGTCCGCGATCGGGACCTAGCATGGGCGAACGGGGGATGGCGGATTGGGATGCTCGGGAAACGGCACGTTCACGCTCCGAGGGTGCGATGGAGGGCGCGCCCTCCGCATTGGCCACGTTGGCGGCGGTAGGGCTGTTGACGACACCTATATATGCGCATGATATGGTCAGCGAGGGTACGATACATCCAAGAAAGTCCAAGAATGCCCAAGGATGCCAAGCTGGGCAGTGGGGGGAAGATCGCAGAAGGAGTACCCACCAGGAAGGCCGGTAGGGTCTGCCAACCTCCGCACAGTGTCGGTGGGCTGGAAGCTGGTATTCGGAGGGTTCATGCCGGCATCGTCATGTCGGGCTCCGGAGGTGTTGATGGGATCCAGGCGCGAACTTCGGCGCGTGTTGGTCGGGGACGGATCAGGACGGTCTTCGTCGCCCGCCTGGGAGGGAGGACCCATGGTGAGGGGTTGTGTGTGGATAGCTATGCCAATGGGTGGTGATCAACAGCAATGGTGTGTTGTAATTTTTGGTGCTAGGAAGTCTCGAAGTATACCAGGATCAAGCGATGCACGTAGGGTGTTGTTGTGGATGCAGAATTCGGTCCGTCTTTTTTTCGATGAAAGAGACGGATCCGACCTCGAGGTGTTCAGCGGTACTAGCCGTAGCGCGTAGATATGGCGAGTATCTGTCGCAGAGTAGGAGTTGGCGACAAGCTAGGAGAGGGATATTTGGTGTTCGGATCTGGATCAGAGTGACTCGGTGAGGAACAGTGAGGCGAGATTTCTAGTTGACATGGCACGACAGTTGCACCAAGTAGTGGAGAAGGACGGGTTCATGATCTCGGGGATCCTCCAGACTCGAACTGGCGGCCGCGACGGTGGACGGGATGAGGTTTTTCTTAAAGAAAGGACGGACGGTCAGAATGCTGGAAATGCGACAAGTGACTGTCTCTTGAAAAGTGGACGGTTGGTGGGCGTGGCCTGATGACCCGAGTTAGGTGGTTGCGACTGTTGCGAAGGCCCGAAGCTGGTGGTGCAGTGGTGTCTTTGGATTTGTTGCGGCGCTTGTCAGTGTGAAGCAGGAAAAGATCGACCTCGCTGGCCCTTGCCGTACTGTGCAGCGTCGTCCCTGTAGGCAGTTGTTACCTATAGTGGCTAGCTGTGCCCCTACCTGAAAAATAATGGATATGAAAACAACGCCTAAAAGTCTGGACAAAACACTGGCGTGTTGCTGCTGGGCTGCAAAAGACGGAAGACGCTAGAGTAAAGACTTTCAAAGTTATCGGGCTGGAAACCAAGGTCGGAAGAGTTGGAGATAGTCAACTTTTTCTGATATGGAAATTTGGGGAAGAGTTTGGATAACACCAGCATTAACACCGAGAGCAGACGAACCAGCATAACGCCTGCCCGAATAACCACAAACCACAACGGAAGATGCCGCTGCCTGTAACTGTCGCTGCAAACTGCAACCACTTTAACTTTGTGAGCACAGACGTTCCGTCCCTTGCGACAGATAACGGCCTTCCTCTTTGAGTTTGAGAACTTTTAACATCTTCTTTCCTTGTTGATATTACTGAAGTGGTGTATAAAGAGAAACAAACACCGAGTTGCACAATAGTCCCTGTCAACAAATACGATGTTATTCATTCCATCTCTGTCCATGTACACTGCTGCACCACAGTATCAGCTTGCGCAAGGACAGACTTCGATTCAAGCCGCCATGTCTCGATCTTGGCAAGTTGGCGCATCTGGAACCAAGACGGGAACGGCGCGAGGGAGGATTCGATGTGACCGCCGCATGCGCCGGTTGGCCAGCACGAGTCGCTGACACCATTTTGTGGAGGGTGAGGGAAGCCAAATGGACAGCGATGGATGACTGATCCATGTTTGTTTGACAACCCCCACTCCATCAGCTGAGCTGATATCGCAGGGCCGCCTCACCTCTCACTACATCGAGTATCACCATGTGAATCGAGGGTTGTGAAAGTGATGGCACGGTGTAGCATGACCGCGACGGATATACGTATGCATTTTCAGAACGGCAAGTATGATTAAGGAAAATGATTGCTCATTCTCCTGGCCAAGAGAAATCTATAAACCATTTCACAGCAACCGTCCATCACATCATCAAACCTTGATCTTAAACCAACCCGGTTTTTTATTGACTATTTGGGTTGGAGAAAAAAAAAAAAAATCTTTCAGTCACACTGAAGGGAAAGGATGGTGATTGCCCATTACAAAAGAACTTGATAGGTAGCCGCCTGAAAGAGGGGTAGCTGAGCGACAGGCGCATGGGAATGAGACATGTGCAGTGCGCCCTTCTGTGCCATCTCCCTGACTGTGAAAAGCTTAAAATGGAAGAGATGAGAGTTGAAACATTTACAAAAGAGAAAAAGATAAAAAGACGCAGTGCACGGCAAGTCTCAAGTATAAGGATGACAAGCATCTGCAGGGAAAGGTGAATATGCGTGCTGGTAGCAATCGTGACGGGACTGCACCGTAGCGAGATGCCACAGCACAGCATGTGAAGTCGACGCAGCCGGCTGAGGCCTCGAAAGGGAAACTGATAAAAGTGACATCATTTTCAAGACATTCACTTTTTGAAAGCTCCCCTGCGACTGCTGCGAGTCTGGAGCCACCAAGTCACGTGTAGCCCCACAAAGCACGAGCCTCTGCCGTTTATCGGTACGTACCTCATCCTGACATGGCGCTCGGTGGCTCTGATAGAGGCGGGAGCTGAGTCTTGGCATTGGGAGCCGGCCGGGTGTGTTGCGTTGACCTGAAGCTGCCTGTCTTCCAGCGTCAACGAAAGCCACCGAACGCCATCACCACCTCCTCCACCATTCTACCACTAGTAAACATCACCACCACAACCCACCATCACGAAAGAGTGTCGGCGCATCGCAACACACAGCCTCGACGAGCAAGCGACGACCGAATCCCGATCACGCAACCAAGGGCAAACCTATCCCACCTCGCACAACACAACCAGACAAACAACCCACTGATTACCCCCGCGAGAGCTCCGTCTCTCCCCCACACGCCGTCACCATGGCGCTCGACAACTACTACCACAACAAGATCGAGGCGATGAAGCTCGAGATCCTCAAGGGTCAAGCTGTTCTCCGCCGTCTCGAAGCACAACGAAATGACTACAACTCGCGCGTGCGCGTGCTCAGGGAAGAGCTCGGTCTGCTACAACAGCCCGGGTCCTACGTGGGCGAGGTCGTCAAGGTTATGAGCACAAAGAAGGTCCTCGTCAAGGTGCACCCCGAGGGCAAATACGGTATGCGCTTCATATCCCCTCCTGCTGTTGTGTCTTGTGTTACGGATGGGTAGATGACGGAAGTACTAACCTTGTTGCTCCGCCGCCTACCAGTCGTCGATGTATCCGACAATGTCGACATCACCAAGCTCACCGTCGGCAAGCGTGTCACCCTCCTCTCAGACTCGTACAAGCTCGAAAAGATGCTTCCTTCCTCAGTAGACCCGCTCGTGTCCCTCATGATGGTCGAAAAGGTGCCCGACAGTACCTACGATATGATTGGTGGTCTGGACCAGCAAATCAAGGAGATCAAGGAGGTGATCGAGCTCGGTCTCAAGCACCCCGAGCTGTTCGAGTCGCTAGGTATCGCCCAACCAAAGGGTGTCCTGCTCTACGGCCCTCCCGGTACCGGCAAGACCCTGCTCGCCCGTGCCGTCGCCCATCACACCGACTGCAAGTTCATCCGCGTTTCGGGTTCCGAGCTCGTGCAAAAGTACATCGGCGAGGGTTCCCGCATGGTGCGCGAGCTGTTCGTCATGGCGCGTGAGCACGCTCCTTCCATCATCTTCATGGATGAGATCGACTCCATCGGTTCTTCGCGTGTCGAGGGTTCGTCCGGCGGCGACTCCGAAGTCCAGCGCACCATGTTGGAGCTCCTCAACCAGCTCGACGGCTTCGAGCCGACCAAGAATATCAAGGTCATCATGGCCACCAATCGTCTCGACATTCTTGACCCCGCCCTCCTGCGTCCCGGCCGTATCGACCGCAAGATCGAGTTCCCCCCTCCGAGCGTCGAGGCCCGCGCCGACATTTTGCGCATCCACAGCCGCAAGATGAACCTGACGCGCGGCATCAACCTGACCAAGATCGCCGAGAAGATGAACGGGTGCTCGGGCGCCGAGCTCAAGGGTGTCTGTACCGAGGCCGGCATGTACGCCCTCCGCGAGAGGCGCGTGCACGTCACGCAGGAGGACTTTGAGCTGGCCACGGCCAAGATTCTGAATAAGCATGATGACAAGGAGGTGTCGTTGGCCAAGTTGTGGCGTTAAGTTTACTCGAAGAGAGGAAAACGGAACGGACAGAAGCGGAAGAAAGGGAATGAGGGTTCATGCGTACAACGATACGATACAGAATACTACAATATTACTTTTATGGGAAAAGTAACTGACAAGGACTTGCTCACTTATTTGCCTTGGTGCATCTTTTTCGAGTCTGCCTTCGTCGTCTAATAGCTTCTCCAAGTGTACCGTGTTGTATATTACAAGAGCGCAATTCCTAGCGCAACAAGTCACAGATTGGTCAATCAACATGAATGACAACGAGGTGCTCTTAGTACTGTTTAAAGTGATACCTTTGCTGTACTTGATGCATTTGAACCCCTATGGCAGGTTACTTAGACCAGGCATTACCGTCAAGTCTAGCTTTCTTTGCACTGGGCCCATCACAGGATCTTCAACACCATCACGCGACATGTGAAAACGTAGATCATGCGGAAGGAGGGAGAGTAAACGAATCATTGGAGTTGGGTTGAAGTCTATTTGTAAGTTTCTGATATAGCGTGGCTACTCATGAGTGACTGGCGAACCCTCACAGTTTAATAATCTTGAACTTCATCTTAAGCCACGAGCATTTGACAATTGTCTGGTATATGTAAGGTGAACCGTGTACATAGAGCACTCGTATCGTGGCGAACGCAACACCAGACCACACCAAACATGTTGAAGAACGGAGGCGGGAGAAAAGGTATATATCATATGCTAGCTACTATACAAGCTCCCACAAAACACTCGAACGCCGAAAAACGCGCCATACAAGTGCTACCTACAAAACCACAAACCAGAAGAACGCCATGCCTATCTATCACCATGCAATTTGCGAAGGAACACAACGCCAGCAAAGCTTCAGTAGTGACCAAGGTAATGGTAGAATGGTAATGGTAATGATGTAGTAAACGACAGAAAAAGGTGCTAAAGAGGGGGAGTGTACTGGGTAACTGATGAGGTATGCGTAAACAAACGACAACAAGAACTACCAAAAAAAAAACGACAAACAACTTAACGAGTAACAGGATGACACGCTCTCCCACCAACCCGTGACCGACTGAATGACCAGCCAAACCGAACATATGCTAGTAGTGGTAGTAAGGAATCATCACCCATCTCTTCATCTTGTCTTTCCTTTAGTCCATGATACCGTTCTCTCTTTCTTACAATCCATCCCCTCTTTCGTTCGCTATATGGTTCCACCGCCGTGTTGTGATTGGGAACAACAACCGATTAAGAACCATCTGATTTATACATTCCACCCATTCCATCCCTTCTTATTCCATCCCATTTCAAATCCATTCCTTTCCATTCCTTTCACCTTTCAATGCCAACATGCTCTTTGCTTTTCCGTCTTGTCCGTTCGCCAAACCGGAACCAGAACCCCTGAAGGAGAAAGGCCCAATGCGCAACTGAGCTGAGTGTACAATGCCTCATCCTTTCAGCCCTGACTTGTACTGTTTTACATAGCAAGGCTTCCACTCCTGACTCTGCTACTGCCTCTCCTCCCACCAGCCCCACCAGCAGTGCTAGTATGAGAACGCTCCTCCAGCCGCCAGATCCACTCAATGACCGTCTCGTAGCAGAGGACGAACTGCCTTAGACTCTGGACCATGCTCAATCGCTGACCACGGAAGTCCTCAACGGTCTTGGCGATGAGGTCGAGCGTGTCATCGTCGAGCCAAGTGGTGTCGATGCCTTCGTCGTGCTTGCTTTCCTCCTTTGTCTCGGTTGATGCTGGCAGTGGTGCGCCGAAGTCAAAGCCCTTGCTCTCATCCAGGTTCTTCATCCCTCCTAGACCGCCGGGCCCGTGATTGAATTGAAGCTTATGTCCGCCCATGGAGATGTCGCCGTCCGAGTCACGGATACTTTCGGTCGCCTGTCGCTTAGAAGGCTTGACTCCGTCCATGACCCCATCGACCTCTGCCTCGTTTTCCGAGATCCTGCGCCCGCCACAGCGATTATCGATCCGTCGATCAGCCTTCTCAGCCTTGCGCATTCGTTGGCGCTTGAGCATGTCGATCACGCTGTCAACCGTGCAGAAGGCGCCTGTCCGGCCGCAACCTGCAGAGCAGTGCACCAGCATGGGACGCGCGTGGTCGTTCGGTTCGGGTGCATCGTTCGGGTCGAGGGGCAGCGAGTCGCCGCGCTTGAGACGGTTGGTGAAATTCTTGACGTCAACCTGCATCTCGTCGGAGGGCGCCGCGCCAGAGCTTTCGAGAGCGGGTGCCGCTCGTTGCATGACGTTGGCGAGCTCGACTAGGGCGAGGAGGTGGCTTGGCTGAGCCGGTGCTCCAAAATCGGGCCATGAGGGATAATGGAGCTGGGTGATTTCGCGCATCGGGAGGAAGGGATGAGCGGCGTGGCTCAGGGCGAACTTGCGGATGATGACATATGGTGTCTCTGCCGAAGCCGCAGCGGGCTGCTGCGTGCCGTCGAGGTTTGGCTGCATCGTTGTGGTGTTGGCACGACGGCGGCCAGTCTCCGCTCCGCCAGCTTGTGCTGGGTTCCAGGGGAACGCGCCTTGCGTAGCATCCCCAGAAGATACGTTTGTTGTCGAAGAGGCGGAGTCTGACGTTGACGGCACGCCGGCTTGAGAGCCTTGCCTATGCTTGTCAATATCCAAGGACACTTTCTTTTCTGACAGTACCCGGAGCTTGATGGGGCCGAAGTCTTTGCCTTTCCAGTAGGGATGGCACTTTAGTTGCCCTCCCTCGGATTCGGCCGTCAACATGACAATGACACGGACGTCCTGATCCCAAATGACAGACCAGAAATCCTGTAAAGCTCATCCGTCAGCTACTGATGCACTCAAAAACCTAGAATGTTCATCATCAAGTGTCAACATACCTCGAAAGTAGCCGGTAGCGGGCCCTGGCTAGCGATGTAGCGCTTGTTGCTACGGCTTGCTTGGATGTGGCTGGCATTGACATAATCGCATTCACCATCGCGGCGGCCCTGAAGCCTTACCCGCGCGTGTTCGAACGGTAGAATGTCCTTGTACCTGTTCTTTCCACCCTTCTCGATTCCGGACAGCTGCACCTTGCCATTCTGTTTAGGGTCCGCGTTGGCACCAGGCGTAAAAACAGAGTAAGCGTCCTTCATCCGAGATTGTTCCCTTAACTCAATGCGAAGGAACTTCTCCGACACCTTCTTGCCGTGGTCACCGCTGTCTGCCGCTTCCCTTAGCCACTTTGGTAGAGTCTCCTTGTCGAGATCTTGAGGAAGACCAACGTCCATCTGCCCAACTCCGTCGACCAGATCTTGGTTTTGTCGGATGTTGTTAAAGAAGGGGTTCGGGCCGTTCCCTGTGTTGGGCAACATGACGCCGCCAATAACAGGCGGGATGTTGGCTCCTCCAGGACCAGCGGCACCCTGTCCTAGAGACAAGGCTGGCGTAGTGGTAGCAGATGACCCGCGGTCAATCAAGTCCGGGTAGGTTTCGGCGAAGGCCTTGAATCCTCCGCGTAGGATATTTGCTGTACCAGAGAAGCCCTCGTTCGTGAATTTCTTAATCATGTTGATGGCGCCCATGGCATCGCGCCTGTCGGACGACGAAGCATCATACACGACAAGGTACTTGGCGTTGCGCCAGTTGGAGAACTTGTCTTGATCCTGGTTTGCCGAGAACGTTTGCTGGAGCTTCTGCAAATTGAATGTTGCTCGCTTCAGGAGGGTTGTTGGAATGCACAGGTTCAAAGAACCCTTTACTCTGGATAAGGCATACTGGGGCGAGACCCGAATATCCAGCAACAGCAGTTCTGAATCATCCCCTTGCTCCATCATGTCCCTCAGCCGAGCCGGGTCTATCATAGCTGGCCCATCGTTGTTCGCTGCTGCCTTTGGGTTGGGAGGGACAGTATCCGCTCTTCGTTGCTGCATTGGTGGCTCGGCCTTTGTTGATGACATGGACAAACGCGGGTGGCGGTCGTCGACTCGGGAGATGGAATGGGCCGACTTCCCCCATTCGACTGGGGTTCCAAATGGGGGGTCGATCTGCGCTGGTGATTCTTGCCTGCCCATATTGAAGAAGGAAGGCGCATTGAGCGAGAAGGAAGGCGCGTTGAGGGAGGCCTGGGAGCTCCTCTTCGAGTCCCCAGAGATATAGGCGGAATCGTGTATACTATCATTATCGCCTGACTGCTTGAGGTTTTGAACGTCCTTGTTGAACTTGAGATTGGGGAGCGGGCCATGCAAACCCAAACCAGACAGCCTGGGAAGGTGACCGCCCGTGGGCTCGGCACCCAGGCTTAGGTTGTGTCGCTTGGGCGGCTCTGGCCTCTTGAAGCCAAAAGGTGTTGAGGGTCCAGGAGTACGCGGGCCCATTGTGATATTGAAGTGCGACCCCGACAAGCTGAAGGACGACCTCCCGAGGTTGGCATCTATCTGCCTCCTGAAGGCCTCGAAGTCGGGGTTCGCATCTAGGGGTAGGGGCTTCGGTATTGCTGCCGCGAAGGATTTCACCGAGGAAGACGGCGAGCTCCAGTTTTCACTGGGCAGCACGGCCGACTCCAGAGGATCAGCGGCATGGTCAACCGAAAGGCCAAAATAATTAGGGCTCGGAGTACGAGCTTCTTGTTGTTGTGCGGAGGTGCCAGGAGAGAGGCGGGGAGGGTATGGCTGGCCGACGGAGTAGATGCGCGGCGAGGCTAGCGGCGTGCCCGTAGGCTTGTGGGTGAAGTAGGACTGGGAATTCGGTCGCGAATGGGGGCCCGGTGTTTTCATGGTGAGGTAGGTGGTGGTGGTGGCGGTGGTACAGTGGGTGCTGGTTCCCTGATTTGGCGACATGGCTGCTATGTTGGCGACGAAGATTCGCGGTCTCGTCCTACGTTCCGCCACAAATAATTCTTCCCTCGATCGTTTCATAAGGCTCCCATCTTCTGTCGCCGAGACCGACGTGCTTGAGTTAGGATAAGGGGTAGGTAGTTATAGTGGCCTGTCGTGGTGATGTTTCTTGCAATCGGTATTATCCCAGCAGGACAGGGTACGTAGGTCGGCTTGAGGCTTCGGGGCGAAGCGAAGCAAGTGGCTCGATATATGTCGCAGAGACGAAAGAGTCGCGTCGGGCCAGCCCTGGAAGCGCAAGTCGCCAGGAAAGGCTGTAGTGTAGGTTTGGATGCGAGGTATGGAGAGAAGGTGGACAAGGAGGTACCTTACGTAGGCGCAGGGGAGATTAGTGGAGGTGGATTGCCGAGGCGAGGACACCGTGGAGGGGCGTGAAATTGAAAGGAACCCGAAGGCGACTACCCTGTCTCAGCAGTGGGGAAAAAGCTGGGCAGGTCGACTTGTTATCGCAGCAGCAGGAAGTGAGTAAGTCAGGAATTGCAGGATGTAGCAGTCTGCAGTGTGTACGTAGAGGTATGTGCTGTAGTGTAGAGTAAGTAGAGGTAAGGTGTGTATGTATTGGTCGAGTGAGTTGTCCTGGATGAATCCTTTTCGAAGGTCGAGAGCGTGATTTCGGAGGGTAGCCGAGTATCGTACTGTGTGGTACTGTGTTAAGGTTGTCTTTTTTTACGAGGTTGGAGGAAGAGGTTACGAAGAGGGAGAAGAGACGAAAGGGACCACTTTCAAAGAGAGAAAAAAATCGAGACGGACCTGACAGGAAGGGGACTACCTTAGGGGAGTTGGACAGAAGAGTGTGTGCGTTATGTGTGCAGTGTGTGTGGTTTGTGTCCTGCGTGTTGTGTGTGAACTGGGGATCGTGGGTGGTGTCTCCCAGAGTGGGTTGGTTGATTGGAAGGGGGGTACAATAACCTCGACAGGCTGTCAGAAAAGAACAAGAACAAAAGGTAGGTAGTAGGTACTTACCTCTGCAACTCCAGCTGGCGGTTGTGGAGCCCCTGACGCGCAGGTGGGGATGGTTTAGAAAGCGCCCCTGTACGGTGATGTCGTCGTCGGTTTCTGTACGGCTCAACCTCCCAGAACTTTAGAGGATCTGGTATCTGGGTCACATCCGAGGCGAAGCTGAATGAGGCTAAGGTTCGTAAATAGATCCGATTATTGGTCTGGCCAAGTCGGATGTCGGAATTGGACAAGACTGTGCGTAGGTACACTTGTTGCGCGCGGCTTCGTTTCTTCTTTTCGTAATTTAGACTCAACTCAATGGTGTGGGAGAAGGTTGTACGTTGAGGTAAAGTGCGTACTCGGTAAGGTACCCAGCACACAGTACAAATTATTGGCCACTGGTGGTTGGCGGGGTCTGTTCCATTGCTTTAGTCGTGTCGGGGATGATCGTTGTTGGAAATCTGACACGATGATCAGGTTCGGCTTCTTGGCGGCTGATGAAACTTGCACCAACTTCGTTTTTGTTTTTGTAGGCCTTCTCCTAAAGATTACCACCTGCTATAGCAACAGTACTCTATGGCTCTTTGGCGTCGGCGAAGCGGGTATCAAATTGGTCAGGCGTAGTTTGGCTACCGTCTAGTTAAAGGCGACGATGTTGGAATGGACAAATTCAGTTTATAGGATGTGTAATTGTGCGCCGAAAACTGAAAAGCCAGGGGATAGATAAGTAGTTGGGGGTTGAAAAAGGCAGATCAGAAAATTGTCAACCGGTGCACAAGCGCAATGAGAAAATGCCGGGAAACAGGGGGTCAATGTCTGCACAAGAGTTTGATGTCAAACTGGATGGAAGCAATGATCTGCGCTGCTGCAGTTCCCCCAAAACGACAACCGATGTCCGCGTTTTGTCATCGTTGACGTCGCTTTGCTGACCTTATCTACGGTGACGAGATGTCGTTTTTTTCTTTTTTTGATAAATTGGTGTCGAGGCGAAATCCTTCGAGACTAAGCCTCGTCATATACCGGCTCCATCCTCATGTGCTTTTGTTCTTTGTTCTCTCATGCGCCTGTCGCCTCTCTCACTTCTACGCACGTAGGGCTTCATTATGCTTGTCTAGCATAGAGACCGCAGATGAGGCGAGTTGCTTCGTCCGATATGGCCTCCAAATAGTCCGGACGAAAGCGGAATGCCGTCACTGTCATCTGTTTGTACGGCACTCGGCCACGGATACCGGCGCAAGCCTGACGTATATGCGCCGTATGTATGTTAAAGCAAGTTGAACCCTTTTGCGGGTTTTTGTCCCAGCTTCAAGATGCCGACCGGGCGTCCATGGCTTTGAATCGCATATGTAGATACCTAGAGAGGAAACAGAAGAAAAAAGACCACATAATTTTCAGGTGATAGTGGAGGAATCCAAACAACAGTCAAACCACACAGATACGCCAGGATCAATGTCCATTTGCGTCACTTGTCGTCATAGGTGGTGAGCAGCGCCCCGGATATCCGTCGAAGCTTGCAGTCTGTCCATGATAGGTAGTACCGCCCGGTCCTGCGTTGCGGCGGAGGCGTCCGTATCCGTGTTGGATTGAACTGCCTGGTCTGGCATCGGGATACTCCCACCTCTGATTCACCCGTCTAGCGCTTACTTCCTGAGCACGGTGACTCGATGGGGACGAGGTTCTAGATTCGATCGCCGACATCCGAATCTTGTTAATGGATAGAGAAAGAAATTCAGAGTCAAAAAGGGTGCCTGACAATCTCTCCAGCTAGTGTTCTAGATTGGTCTTTGGACCGTTGAGTCGTGATAATGAGCGTCTCCAATCTGGCTAACAGAAAGACTGAGAACGCCAGTTTCAACGAACCCGACTTCCAAAAACATCACCCGCTGTTTCCCCCTTCCCATAGACATCGTGACTCTTCTCTGTGGATGGCCAAGAGACGCTTGATTTAGGAAACACGCGACCTCTTTCTTTACGGCCAGTTTTTCCGTCCATAATGTTTCACTATCAGCTGCTTGACGGGAACAAAAAGTCCATAGCATTGACACGACGACAAGGACGATGGTGTTTATGGTCGTCGTTGACAGGCTGGGGGCATGTGCAGCTAGGCGGACCACGCGAAAAATAGCCAGGCTAGGGTCGTATCTTCTTAGCAGCGATGTATCCGCTACCGGCAGAGAAGAACGGAAGCTTGTCCGAGCAACAGGATTTGGCACGGTGCAGTTAGTGGTTACCTGCACCTCGCTCTACAAGCCCCCGACTCCGCTGTGCAGCCGTGCAGTCCTCTAGTACCGCCCAGCCGCTGCTGCCCTGCGGGATCAGATGTCGACAAGTGACTGGCGGGGATGACAACGTCATTGCTCCATTTGGAAACTGCAAACCCCCAAATCAAATGGTTATCAGGAACTTCTGGGAGAGGTCAAAGTTACATCTGGTAGAGAGATGCCCACCCTCATTACCTGGCTTATTCGTTTGGTAGGCTCCCGAGAGGCTCTCGGGGTGGGGGGGTTGCTAGCGGCGCCAACGTAGGGGATTCTGGCCTGACTATGACCGCATCGAGCTCATCCAAATCAAAGCTGGCAGGACCGAATGGATGGGACAAACCGACGGCGGCGGCTTCAGGTGGCGACGTGGTTGCTGGAAACCTAAGGTAGTCTCTAGCCATTTCCACATACGGGATATCAGTCACGAAATCTAGAATCGTCCACTACAGTATTTATCCCATCGATGTAGTTTGACCTTGCCGGTACTCCGGTCACGTCGTCCAATTTAAATCGCTCTTAAAACTCCAACATTTATTCAAACCCGGCTCACTCCCATTGCCAAAATGGAAATACTAAACGTCCCATGTCCGTCTCGAAGTTCATCGCTACAACTACAACGTTCCAAATGTCCAAAAACTTGGACTCGAAAGACCGAAAAGTCGCATTCGCTCCACCCAGCTTACTCTCCCATTGTTTCTATGCCATTCATTGTATTGTCTACAGCAAGATCTGGACATCAGAAAAGCCCAATGGGAGACAGCGGCTTCGGGCTCGTTGACCTTATGGAAGACGGTCGAGTCTGGAGCACTGGAGCATTGGCTCAGTCGTCTGGTACTCGTCGGTTAGGTTGAGTGGGCCACCCTCTGGGGGCCTCGCTTACATAACAAGCCAACCGACTCTAGGCTCCTCCCAAAGTCGGATTTTTTACCTATAACGCGCAAGGTCTATAACGGTCAAATATCTAAATATAATTATAATTCAACTACTACAAACCGTATAAATATAATAAAATATATAAAATAAAACTCTTAATTACCCGCATCTAATAATATATTTACATTAAACTCAAAAGGTCGTAATATATTATTATTATAATCTACAATATAAATAATCCGTACTCACAGCACAATATCCAAGTCTTCTTCGTCTTCCCCCCTATTTATATCAATACTACTATCATCAAAATTACTATCGTTTAGTACGGTAACTATTACCCTAATACGACTTATAGGTACCTCGAACTTCTAGCCCGCCACCATAATAATTACCGTAGCCTCCTCCTCCTCCCTATCGTCTATATCTACAGCCTTCTCCTTCCCCTTATAAAATATAAATAGCCCTTACTTCTACTTCTTTTTTTTAGGGGGATAAGGTATTAATACTAGGGGAGGAAACCGTAATAATAATCCGACTAAATAAACGTACCTAAATATAATAGGAAACTTATTAAGGATAATAGCCTCGTTGCCCAAAATAATCTCTACCAACGACGAACTTCCCCTACGGATCTTCCTACTCCTTTTCTTACTATACGTTTTAAAGGGCACAAAATCCTCCTTTATAGTAAAATAAATAACTTTACCTATTTCTTCAAACTACTTATCTTCTTCATCTTTAATAAAGGCTATAAAAATATTAAAATCCTATTCTAACTATACTACTTTCTATACTCTCATCTCTAATATATAATAAGAAAAATCTTACTATTATTTAACTATATAATTACAACGGGCATCGTCAATTATAACTTTATCCTATCCCTCTTTTACCCTTAAAACTCTATTATACTCTAGGTCATCTATTATAATATAAATAAGGCTATTATCGTTAGGAACAGGGGCATCAAGCTCAAACTCAACCTTCTTCTTAACCTTACTTTTTCGTAATAACTACTACTTAAAACTAGGGTTTTCTTCAATAGCAACCTTCTTAATAAAAGCAAGGCTAACTTTCTAAATCTCCTTCAAACCTTCTACTATATTAACTTCTCTTCTTACTACAACCTTAATATCAAATACTTCCTTAATATAAATTTTATTACTAATAACTACGTACCTACGAAGGTTCTATTTCTAAACCTCTACTTCTATATAGCATTTTAAACACTCCTACCAATCGTATACGAATTTCTAAATATTAATAGAAACTTTAAAAACAATTTTAACATCTTCCGCCCACTTTCTAAGCAATAAATTTACTATATTAATCTTTTTATAAATCACTAGAAATTTAAAGGTACATAGGACCTTTCATAGAATTATAACCTCCAATCGTTTAAAGAATAAGGGTTCTTACCGTACCTTTACAACCTTACGAAACTTATTAAAAAGCACTTCTAAATAAATATATTAATTATTAATATAATATTAAGAAAAACAATGGAAAACAACATACTTAATTTCAACGGCCATAACCCTATTTTCTCCTATCCTTTATAAATATTACTACGAATAAACCTAACATCCTTAACCTTCTTCCAATTATTCAAAAATACCGTACAATTAATAGAAATAGTACCGCTAGCTATCTCCATAACTAATACCTTTTAATAAACTTTTTTAACTACTTAATAAACCCCAACGTCGAATAATTAAAAAATATAGCTAATATATAAAAGTAGGGTAAAAAATATAATATCGAAGGCTTAATAATACTATAAAATAATTAAATCTTTATAAACCTCAAAGCCATCTATAAATAACACTCTATATACTTTAAATTTCGTTAAAAAATTTATAAATATAACGTCGCCTTTAAAAAACGCTAATCTTTCGAAAAGAGGGAGGGCATTTAATAATATACCAAACTATTCCTCGACAATACCGTTAAAGGATAGAAATAATCTAAAAAAATACTTATTAAAGTAGTATATCCACTATAACCTTCGTTATATATTATTATACCTAATTAGAATATTTATAATAACTATATCTAAGTTTACTTTATAATTAGCCTATATATTACTTTATACCTATATAAAATCGAATTAAATAAATTATAATTAATATTAATTGCACATAAACAATAGTAATTACATATAAACTTACTATAATTAATGCTTTAAATATCAAAAAAGAAAGTATATTCTTTATAATAATAGAAATAATATTAACGGCAATTAAACTTTCTTTATTACTAGGATTAAATACTACCCTTCTCGTACGGGCTTTATTCTTTATAAATAATACTTATAACTATAGCAATTAATATAATAAAATATAGTAAAGCAACATAAAGATATATAATATAGTTTACCTTCATATTTCCCTTAATTTCCCCTACCTAAAAAGGAAATTCATTTATATTCTAAACGTTCTCTTCCTTTATATTAAAACTATCGTATATAACCTTCACCTCTTTAAACTATACTTCCAAACCTTCTAACTAAATTTTAACGTTCATCCTCTTTACATCTTTAAAACTAACCGCTTTAAACTCGAACTCCAAATATTTCTTACGCTATTCAATAAACTAATTCTTATACAACGAAATAAAAGGAGGGCAAAATCGTTAATCACGAAACTAATTAACTAAAGAAACAAAAATTTTATTATTTATAAAGAAATAGCCACAGTCAACGATCTAAACTATAATATTAAAGACCTTATCTTCGTCTTCAATTAAAGGATTAGGGCGGTATATATCTTTACCGGTTAACAATAACTTCTTATCCTTAATAAACATTACATATTTCTTAACAATAGCTTCACTAACGTCAAACCTCTCCCCTACACTCTTATATATAATCTTTCCCTTATTTCTAGCCTTATTATTAGCCTTCGAACGTATAATAGTAGCCCGGGTAACCATAACGGTCTAACCTACAAAAAAGTAGCGGGCGGCCTTCTCTACACAGGATACAACATCAGGATTAAAGACAGGCATAGTAAAAATATATACAAAAGATAGAACTCGACGAAACGAACAGATTAATACTATTCACAGTATAGTACAATAAAAACTGGTGATATTATTATTGTATCTAAATATCTGACCGTTACAGACCCTGCGCGTTACAAGTAAAAAATCCGACTCTGGGAGGAGCCCAGAGTCGGTTGGCTTGTTATATAAGCGAGGCCCCCAGAGGGTGGCCCACTCAACCTAACCGACGAGTAGGTATCGTGCCAATACACATGTCCGCCCAAGGCTGTTTCAGGGGAGATCAGGGGGTGAATGATCACCAAACTTTTCATGGCTTTGGTAATTGGTAGGTATGTACCTTGGTGTCGTGGGGCAGCGAGAAACCGTTGAGGTGGCATGCACTGCTTGGTCCGCTTTGGCTAGCGCGGCACCGACCGACTGCAAGCTTACAAAGAGAGGCAGATGGCATTGAGGGACGAGGGGGGCATTGGGGATCGTGCCTTGCTTGAGGAAGCAGGCAGATCAGGGTTCTGCCCTCCCGGCCACGAGGAAACCCGTTCCCATGGTCGCGCAATCGAAGCACCATCTGACAGTTCCAGCAGTTGCATGTCAGGCACGCTACACACACTTGAGACCGATTCATGGTGCACAATGTGCTTATCAAGATCCGTGACTGATCTCCGGTTTTTCCAGGTTCTTTGTGGTTCTTGATCCTGACTAGGTATAAGCGTATTGGGCTTCTGATAGTGGTGTTCATTATCACGCTGCCACCGTTAACTGGCATTGACAGCTAACCTAGTAAGGTGGCCTCATCCTGGCGTGGCCTGTTTGCTGCCCGAAACCAAGATCGGTAACCGGCGAATGGATCCGACTTGATATCCTTTTCGATCACGAGATGTCTGAAAATGGAGAAAGCCAAGGCATCCCAGTTTAACTTTTGACCCTCTGGCACATGGACAGAATGTGATCTGGTTTTGGGAAAATGGAGGGAGATATCCGCGCAGCCCGTTCGAAAATCAACCTCGTAGAGTAGGGATGGCTTTGAATTTCACCGTCAATGTAAGGTAAGTAAAAGTAAGTAAAAGTAAGGTAAAAAACGGGATAATTCTTACGTGTACGGGCCACCGCCCCGCTTAAATATTTTTTTTCTGGGTACAACAGGGTTGAATTGGGCTAAAATGTGTGTATTGTCACCAGATTTCTAGCTATATCTTTAACCATATCTATATTTACAACCTCTAAACTAGCTATATCGAGCTGTTTTTTCAGCCTCTTTTACCCTTACGATATCTCACACACTAGATAATAGGTGTTTTATCGTAATCTTAAGCGTTATAATAGTCGTCCAGTATTTTTATATATAAGTGGTCCTCTACTTCTTGAAAAATCTGCTCTCTATCTACCTTTAGCAATGCAATAAAAGGGATATACTTAACGTTAAATATTTTATAGTTTATAAAGATAAATAAAGCTATATTTATTTTATCCGTTGAAAAACGGTTATACAATAATCCTTTAACGTAGTTTATTACTAAGAAAATACATTTAGAAAGTATACTATTAGCTAACGTTTAAAGTAGTCAGTTAACTAAATTACAAAACTTCGAACTATAATTACAATAGTAACTCCAAAAAGTAATAGGCTAGAGGTTATATTACTAAACCTCTATATAGGGTATAAAGATACTATTTTTAGCTATATAAAGGATAAACTCCTCCACTAACTCGTTACCCTCGATACTAATTGCAATACTATACCAGGTTAAGAAAACGTAAATCTAACGTATAATATTAGCTGGTACAGCGGGTTAAATATTTTCGAAATAGACCGCTAGATTATCTAAATTAAGAAAGAAAGTAAGCTAGTTGAGGGCAATAACCTACTTATTCCTCCTCGCTATATAGATCGCAGCTAATTAATCCTAATATTAAAGCATTATATACTAGAGAAAGTTGAAAGCTTACTAGAAATCCCAAATATAAAACTAACGTAAAATAATTATACTAATAATAAATTTATTAAACTCTAATATTAATTAGGCTTTATAAACTAACTAAATAAACTATAGTAGATTATTAATAATACCCCAAAAAATATAATTCTTAATAATATCTAGTATAGCTATAAAGCGGATAGGATTACTACTATTATCTTCGTTAGGATTATTATAATAAACATTATTACAGGTATTGCGAACGAAAGCGATGAGTACGTACTTTAATTTTTAAATTAAAAGGATAAATCTATACTATAAACCCTATCGAATAATTATACTAACAATATATTAACTTCCTTATTTATACGTAATTTAGTAAGAAAAAGGGAAAACAACGTACAATATTAAAATAGAAATATATTTATAAAACTCTTATATTATATAGATACGAAATTTCGAAAACTATAACTTCGAAATTCTAAAGAAAGTAACCAACTAAGTTATAAAGTTAATAACCTATTTAAACGGTTCGATCGCTAGTATATCCTTAATAAGTAATTAGAGACTATAAGAATTATAAAAAACTAAGATAGTATACTTAAACTCGTTTTTCTCTATTAAAAGAATATTAGTAAGGCGAACTCTACTACATATATTTATCACGAAGCTAATAATCTTGCCCCAACAATTTTGAATAATATAACCGGCTTTAATAAAGACTAACGTAGCGATATTAATAGTAGTATATTCGGTAGCGCTAATATAAATATTCTTCTAATAAAAGGAAACCTTATTAGGTAAATAAATAGAAATATTGAGAATACGACGGCTAACGTAATCGTTAAATTCGTCAAAAACAATATTAAACTAAGTATAATAATTAATTTAATTTATAACGGCTAGCTTAACGTCGTTATAAATAGAAGGGAAATAAATATTAGCAATCGTTTTACGGGAGGGAAGAGTATAAACTAAATTAACTATTTTAATAAATACCTTCATCTCTAGAATATCGAAGGTACTAAACAACTTACCTCTATATAGGATAACTTTAATTATAAGAACGTTAATAGCTTCAATTTATTTAAATATAAAAATAAAGGTATACTAGCGTATATTCTCATTATTTTAAGCAAGGTCGTTAAATTTCTAACGTTAATAATTATTATAAATATTAAAATAATCACGTATACAGCTAACGTTTATTACCTTCAGCTAATCGCAGTAGCGGCACTTGGCCTGGGGAACGAGATTGCCAGGGTACGGGCGCATCTTAAACTGGCGATAAATCGCCTCGTTTCAAGTAGGCGGTATTTTGTAAGGGTATTCTCTAGGCTCGTACGAGTCGATCGCAATCGGTTTCGTATAGTTTCGTTAATAATTAATAGAATTAATAATAATTGACAAGGTAAATGTGTACGATAAATTATGGGGTGTGTGTACGGATTATTTATACTAGCGTCATTTACTGAATTTCAATTTACTGAAAATTTCTAAAAAAGTCTTATTTTTTCAGAAATAAACCATCCCTATCGTGGAGGGATGCCAAGGGCTTGCCTGGAAGTGGAATTGGTATCGTGTCGTGTGTATGCCGCCGCACAGTAGAAGCACGAGAACCACAAGCCGGTGCATTCGGGGCAGAGGCAGGGCCTGAAATCCCGTCCCGTGGGGACCATTTGGCGATTTTTAGGGGTCCTGTCCCTCCTCAGTTGTTCCGTTCCAGGCCATCTCCCGTCCACCCAGATGGTGTTCACGACATGTGGATGGGCGGTAGGGTGTGCTCAGCCCGGGATGTCTCAAGGATGGCCGAGCAATCACAAGGCCAGAATTCAGCCTATCCTGGGCGGGAGGGCACAGTAAAAACCAGGAAAGAAACGCGCTCACGGCTTTCGGCGGCACCATGGGGGTGGAATGGCGCCATTTCCGCATATTGATTTAAAGCTAAGCAGCCCGTTGGGACGCGCTGGGAGGATGTTCCGAAGTGGTCGGCACCGCTGTTCAACCCGCAATTCAAATGGATCCCACCTCTCCCGACACGGGCCTGTCCCCAGAATGCCTATAATTGTCCACATTCATCAATCTTGACCTTGATTTTGGGACAGAGCCAAGACGTTCTAGATCTCCAGAGACCGTCTCATCTGCAGCAGTCACCGCCGGGTTTGTCGAGATTTGCGATAGTTGTCCACAGATTTTCGTTGCTGAGGGGGGGTGTCTGTCGATGATCCCTTGCATTGAATCTGTACAAGGCATGCCTATCAGTCACTCTCAGATCCGCTTGAAAAAGCACCCGATATGAGTGAGTCGCAAAACCCAAGCTTCTGTGACAATTGGCAAGAAGCTAGATGACAATATGAGGGACCTGATGACTTCATTGCGATTCCGGAGCGCAACAAGTGGGAGATAACATGATGTTGAAGTTGGTGCTTGAGTGTCTGGAGGTACAGTGTACCTAAGGTAAGGACGTTCGTTGTTGCGGTGGACCCCCAGACCCCCCATGCCCCAATTGTGCAAAGTTGCGAACTCCTGCATGCACGGCACTCAACGCCGACGTCATAGTGGAGTCCACCTTCTCTGACTGCTGTGGGCACAGCAAGCGGCGCGCCCCTGTCTCAGCCGCTTTCCAGGACGGCAAGCCCAGTCGAAGTGTTCAAGCTTTCCCGGTGCAGTACAGTGCAGAGTGTTTACCCCGCGCACCGTATTTACCAAGACCCTGCTTCGCCAAATCAATTGTGCAGTCTAGACCTCAAAAGGGAAGCAATGATGCACATCACTGCCCCCCAGAGGGTTAAGCTTGGAGAATTCTCGATCTTATATCGGAAGGATTTCGGACGAGCATCGGCATGAAAATGCCATCTCATCAAAATACACGCACGAGGGCATTCCCACGGGCCAACTGCATGCGATTCGGACGACTTTGGCTGATGGATTAGGATCGGCCGGGCCGCGCGTTGGCCGTTGGACGTCCTTCGGACTTTCCACCGGGGACCACTGTCCTTTGTCCAGCTCCATGGCCCTCGGAGATGCGAATAACCTCAAGTCCCAGCTCTATCTCGGATCAGACGGAACGGGAAAGTTGAATGCCAAGAGATCCAAAGTTGGACACTTGAGAGATTTGATACACCCCCCTTCCTGGCGAGTTGCGGATGTTCTACATAACTTCGTTTCTCACCAACAGTGAACACCCGCGGCCACCACCTCTCACACTCGGTTGCATCCCGATACCCCTGTGCTGTGTGGCTCTGGCCTGGCAGAGTGTCGCATATACATAGAATCTCTACGTACACCGCGTAAGGCGTCTACGGCAGCACGGCATAAAATACTGTTGTCACACCCAAAAGAATAATCACACCTTCACCGTACTTCATGATAGGTATGACAGCAATACGAGAAAGTCAGAAAGTCAGAAATCAGAAGATCAACCGTTCGGCCCTGGCCCCGTCTCCCCGTGTTTCTCCTTCCCCAATCCAGTGTATCACCCAGCTTCCGTGTCGCGCCCTGCCCTGCTCCGCGTTACGCGGAGAAGTGGGAGATTTGAGGACATGGACTGGATTATGCCATTTTCGATAGCCGCTCCAACCCCTCCTCTTCTATCCCGAGTTACATCTCGGGGTGCGATTGAAGATCTCAGAGGTCTAGATCAGTCTATGCGAGGGCTCGCGAGTGAGGGGTACTGTAGAATGTCGATTTTCATCAACAGGCGAGGGTAGGATGATAATAATAGCCAACTGATTGATTTCTGCACCAACTACCAAGGGACTCTTTGTGTCACTCACACAGCGAGCAATGAGGGTGTTGTCAACGCCGTCATTATGAGCACATGATGGGCTGATGCGGCTACGGCAATCGAGATAAGGGCTATATAGCTGTCTCACAACGACAAAGTGTTTCCGGTGTCAAGTAGTTTCGGCCGTGGTTCACTTGAAGATGATTCGAATCGCGTATGCGTAGCAAAAGCAAGCGTCGACATCTTGGTTCTATAGGAAACTTCTGGAAAATGATAAAGGTGAAGTGTCATTCATACACTCAACTGACGACAAACATCGCAAGACCGGCGAGTCTAGCTTTCAACGCGACTCTCCGTCCACGTCCACCGTCCACCGTCCACAAGGCCACAACAGCCACAGCCCTAAATCCACATCACACTCGATAAACACAAAATATCCACCACCACTGTTCATCAGTCCACCGCCAGTTCCCAACATGTGAAGCGGACCAAAAGCCCCTTCATAACCCAAACAACCCCTACCCTTTTCTCAACAAACAGAGCAAAAGAAGCTCTCCATACTTAACATGGATCGGGTATGGTGTAGCGGTAACATCGTTGACTCTCACTTTCCCCCAAAGGAAGTGACTGCTTTCTCAACAGCCCCGGGTTCGACTCCCGGTATCCGAGTGATAAAACGATTGTTTGTTCTGATCCGGAGGGTTTCTGTGCTAAAAAAATTCTTTTATTTTTTCTTTTTCCTCGCCTGTGTCTCGATTGGTGCTCGATGTTCCCATGCATGTTGTAACTGATCTTGAGACTTTCTCAAGTAATGAATGGTGAGATGGAATCTGACGTATAGTTCCGACCGAGATGAGTGTCGTGGAGGCACACTTGAGAAGTGTCTTCGACTTCTAATGCACCTAACTCTCATTGAGAGTCTGTCGGCTATGCAACATGAATGGAACACCTTGATCCTGTCAGCGTCCAAGCAAATCTAGATCCAAGATGGTTCATTATCAGCAACGGCTTCACAAGTAATGTCAAGTGCCATGGAACGTTACAGGCGAGTTTATAGCCAAACGATTTCCTGGACATCGTTTACTAGATGTAACCACTGTCACATTACGGGCAAAGCAACTTCTCACTGACTGCCAAGGAATAAAAGATAAAGGGTTTTCGCACATAGATTTTCTAGGAACGGCTCTACCTCTTGCACTCGGATTCAATAAATGAAGAGGGGATATTAAAGGGGGGTGAAGAGAGAAGTGAAGAGAGAAGCGAAGAGAGAAATGAAAAGAGAGGTGAAGAGAGGTGAAGAGAGAGGCGAAGAGAGAGGTGAAGAGAGAGAAGTGAAGAGAGAAGTGAAGAGATAAAAGTAAAGCAAGAAAGTAAGAAAGAGTGACGAGAGAGTGAAGAGAGACCGAAGAAAGATTGAGGAGAAATTAAAGAGCCTCCGATAAGAGAACTAACTATCATTAATACTTAACCCTCAGTCACCGGATATTCCCTTGTTTATATGATGTCTGTCGAGATAAAGAGCTAGAAGGGACACTCATGACTATACGGACTATTCTTTGTTGTACAGTCAGAACTCGACCACATTATTGAACCCGAAAACTGGGACAATTCGAAACTATTTTCTGTCGTCACTTGGTACTTGTTTGCTTTGCCATTGCCACCATCTGGCAAGATCACACTCACATGCTTAGAGGTAGACAGGCCCGAGGAGGGCAATTCGCCACTGGGCTGCCAGAATGGATGACTTGCTACATGCTCGAGCATCTTCCGATCAGCTCTTTGTTGGCTCGGTCTTGAGCTTGCTACAAATGTGTTGCTCTACCAACCGTTCTTTCAATATGTGCTGCGGTCTTTGCGGACTTGGGAGCTTTAGGTCTGTTTGTAATGTCAGTTCATGTTTGATATGGGAACCCAGAGATGTTGTAATGACCTTGACAAGCTTAAGGGTTTCACGACTACCGTTGGCAGATCATGAACGCACCGAGGTTCTTGTCGAGAACATCCATCCCCTCAAGGAGCGAGAAGGGACACTTGTATCGATCAACGCCGCCAAATAGACTCTCAAAAGCTGTTTCCTCTTGTTAGTGAGTACCACCTGTGAATGGGCAATGCAAGCATAGACCTATATCATGATATTGTCTATGCTATGGGGTATCTGGAAGTCCTCTGCAAACCAGCTAGCCTCCTTGTCTCTGGCAAAAGTCATAATCCGCTAATAAACATTAGTTCGCTTTTGTTAGATGCTCCCCGATATCTGATATGTAACAGTTCCGACTAGGCAAAGCTCATGGGACCGCCTGGCGACCGGACGGTAAAAAACCACTCAAAGCAGAAGCCCCATTATGACAACCATAACCTCCGCAGAGTTCAGAGTGGCGGCATACAATCCAGCCATCCTGGCACAACTTCTACTCACACCAGCGCAGGAAACCAAAGTTCCGGCCAGAGAACAAAGAGACAGATGCGACGTATGATGTAACAATAAAATGCACACCAGAAACAGAGGTCCGCGATCATGACGCGATATGGGTTCATATTACCCGCTCCTATTACTTCCCTCCTAACGTCTGAAATAAGATCGTCCTATAGTCTGATATAGAGGTCTAGGCAGTCGATCCGCCACTCCCTCCTCCCGAGCAGACTCCTCAACCACTCCAGCCCCAATCCCGTCCACTCCACCCTTGTCCTGGCCGCCTTGTCCATCGCGGCCGTCGCAAGCGTGCCGACCGTCGTGTTGAACATGTCGAGAACCACGGCCGCTGTGCTGTTCGACCCTTCGGCCATGGCTGTGCTATTATTCGTAGTAGGGGCGTAGATGGTATGTGTCGTCGTCGGGTTCGGTAGATCCTTTGGTTGGAACCAGTTGCTGTTGACGTCGAAGAAGCACCGGTCGGACCAGTTACACGACGTCAGGAAGAGGATGACGAGCAGAAAGGAGCAGTATATGCATGGTCGGTTGAGGAAGTATGTGCAGATGAAGAAGACGAGGATGAAGGCGGGCGACGCGTTGGTCGGTATGAAGAGCAGTGGGAGCCAACTGTATTTTCCATGACTGTTAGTTTCTCTGGTCTCTCAAGAAACGTTCAGAGTAGTTATGCGCCCAGCTTGGGGCATGTAGAACCTGACGAACCTCCGAAGACAGAACATTTTCTGCTTATGTGGTTGTTGCACAAAGGCAACTGGACGGGTAGTGTTACTGTCCGAATAGTGGGGAAAGCGAATGAACGTGTCCTCCCTGACTGGAATCACCCGAGAGACCGTGAACGGCGCGAACTGAGATCAAGGGGATGAACGAGCGTGGTGCACACGGTGGTATGATTCCGAGGCCGAGCTTGGAGATGATGCTATGTACCTCGACGAAAAGGAGGATTAGACTTGTTGAGCAGAACCCGTGCGAGTAATCTGCAGTGTTGCACACTCTTCCCGGGCTTTAACGTGGCGGGCTGGTTTCGTGGGAACCCCCGAAGCAGAGCGGTTCAAAGTTTGCTTGTTCGTCGTCAAAGAGCGAGTGGAAAAGTTGACGATTCCGTCACCGTCTAAAATTCGATTCGCCCGCCAGGCGCAAAACAAGCAGGAGGATCTGGGACTGGCGGATAAAGAAGTGCGAAAGCTCTATTGACAGTGTAATTGCACGGCGGCAGACAGAGCGCGGAAGGGCGATAATCGCGAGGGCAGTTAGTTACTAAGTCTTTTTTTTTTGTTTAGTTTTCGGGGTCATCCAGTTGTCAAAGGAACCTTGACGCGGCGGACGGGACGATCTGCTGGACTTGCAAGTGTCACTTGCGCAATCGGGATATGACGCTGGGGCCGGGGACCGTTCGGTGGTGGGGCTGGGCGTTGCAAGTGGCTGCCCCTGCCAATTTCAGTTCAGTTGCATTCCATTTGCCGTGGCTGCAATTCCCATGAGGCCGGGGTCGGGCTAGAGACGGATCCCCTCTTGCTTACTTAAGCCACGTGGTTGAGTGCCGACGACAAGAGTTGACGACAGTTCATCGACAGTTCATCTTGGTCATCACCAAGAAGTTGCTGAGCTTGGATTGGGCTTGGGAAGACTTACCTAGAGTAAAGACTCCTCGTGTACTTTTCGTCTCATTTAAGCCTCCATGTCTGATCTTTGAAGACATGTTGAGCAGTTGGGTACTGTGCGAACCAGGACTCGAAGTCACACACTCTCCCTTCAGGGCATTTGTCATATGCCAGGAGAGCTGCTCCTTCAAACAGGAAGAACGGAATGGTTCACGGATATCGGTCCAAACTGAACGGGTAAATATCAATTTAGCTCAGGACGAAAAGGAGGTTGCACTTTCACCGGACCGAGCCAGCTTGCCATGAGACGCTAGGTACCGTTCAACTGGTGCAATCAAATTCAGCCAGCCCTGTTCTGTTGTCGTTGACTGCAGCCAGAGGTCGACTTTGATACATATTAGCAACAGCCTCATAGGCTGGGAAATGCGGTATTATCATGTCACACCCACGATAGGATCCGAAGTGCAGAAGAAGAGGCGACATATGTATGGATGCCGTCGTGATGCACATGTCTTCCCTGCGCTACTTAATGCAGGTCAGAGTCGGAACATCCATTGCTTAACGTCGACTGCAGTGGGAATCTGGCCGGACCCGTGGATGTGAAGTGAAGGCGGACATGTTGTCAGAGACAGCAGAGTGTGGCACGGACCACCGTGGCCATTATTGGCTGGACCCCATGCCCGGATGGTGGGAGGCCCATGGTCGCCTTGAAAATCTATGCGTTTTCTCTGGCTGTCACATCCTGCACATCTACCTAACCGTAGGCCTTACATCCGTCGGTGTCAACAGTCAATCTTCTATGCAGGCCTGGGCCGCATTCAAAAGGAATGACCCTGAAGAGCAGACCGACGGGAGCCAATTGGTAGAAGGCAAAGAATTTTAATTTTTTTAAAGTAAGGAAAACAAGGTGGAAAGGTGAACCAGTGGTGAATGTGTGTTCCAGTTCTAGCAAACGGACAGAACCCCCAATCCAACCAATCTCAGGCCCTGAGGCTAGGGCAATCTCTGCGCGGGCACTGCGGCAGCTTCCTCAGGTCCCGTCATTTTCAAGGCTCCGGGGTCCTTATTTTCCACTTTCAATTGCAGTGGCTGCAGCTTCCACTTCCTTCCTCTCCTCCTCCTCCCCCGCCAACCTGAACCCGCCAAACGGAACCAAACTGGCCCACGAAACTCCCAACCCCGAGCCCTCTTTTCACCTCTTCCTTCTTTTCTCTCCTCACCCAACATCGTCAACTTCTTCGCGCGAATGCATCACACTGGCTACTGTCACTTTCTTTGCGCGTGCCACTTTTGACCTTTGCAGCAGACTGGAGCTGAGAAATCAAGCAGCCAACTACCACTAGACTAGAATACGTGAGTACCGATTCCCGCTCACTGTATTTTCGCGCGCTCGCGCTCTCTGTTTGGGCCTCGGAACTCGCTGCAGTTGGTGGCAGGTGTCGTGGGCTCAACCCTGAGCCTCATGGAAGCTTTGAGCCCGACCGGGCTTGGTGAAGCTTTCTTCGGTTCCCGTTCACTTGTCTAACCCTCGCTCGTCAAAACAGCGTCATTGATTTTAAAAGAGTCCCAGCTGGAGCTGAGGTCCCCTCCTCCCACCAACATCGACCAACCCAGTCGCAACTCCCACCCTGCGTCACGGTTGGATTTAGGTAAATCGACAAACGAAAGTCCCTCAACAGAGCCTACCTACCATAACCGACGACAGACAACTGGTCACTGCACGAGCGCTGTCCATCGCACAACCCCCAACCGCCGCTCTCGGTACCGCCCTCCCCCCCTCGTCGCCGTCACTGTCCGTCATCAGTGACATTGCTTCAACCCCCCCGACGTCCCGAACCTTCTATTTCTCTGCCACTGCCACTGCCGGAAGGCGGCTTGCGGTAGAAAATCGAAATACCACCTTTGCGTGTTTGTTGTTGTCTGGATACCAAGTTGTGTCGATAGTCAGAAACGGCCATTCCTCATGATGCCCAACAACTTCAACATGCGCGGTGGCAACGTTCCGGCCGACAGCGAATCCGACCGCGTCGTCGCGTCCCAGATGCTTTTGGCTCACCTGCGTCGCCAACAGTCCTCCACCAGCCCTAATCCGGCTGCTGGACCCAACGGCTCGAACCAATATGGCCAACCTGCTTACCACGGACACCACGGCCACGGTCACGTCCACAATCTCCCCCAGGGCGGCCAGTCCTACTATGGGCCTGACTCTCCTGCTCTACCCGCTGACTTTCAGAACGCCTTTGACTCCGCCGCGTTCCTCCCTGAAGCCCCGACCCCGCCTATCCACGCATTCATTAACTCTCAGTACCCATCCGGACTGATGCAGCAGATCGGTGCCGGCCGCGACCTCCCTCCTGCTGGCGAAAATCGGACCGCTCAACTGTTGAACCTTCTCAAGTTTAACGGACAAGGCTCTTCCTCCAGCCAGAACCAGCCGCAGTTCTCCCAGGAAGCTCAGCCAAGCTACAATGTCCCGCCTCCGATTCTTCACGCGCCCGCGCCAAGCAGTTCTGATCCTAGTGGGCTTCTTGCGGCTTTGATGCGTGGCGCGCACCCTGAACAGCCCAAGCCTGAAGCCGCGCCTGCTTCCTCTTCGTCCTGGAATCAGCCCGCTCCTCCCTCCGACACCCAGCAGTATTTGCTGAATCTGTTGAGCAAGCCGAAGCCAAGCCAGAACGATACGAGCGAGATTGTCGAATCCAGTCTTCTCACGCCTCCCCCAGCCGAGGACTCGAAAGACGCCGACAAACCTGTTGATTTGTCCCTCCTTGGGACCGTGCCGTCTCGATCCGAATTCGATTTCGAGCCTCAGGGTCTTGAATCCACGCCCCCCAAGTTCAGCTCGACCCCGCAGTCGCAGCATTCGCAACCCGTGTCTGCCGCTCGGTCGGGAATATTCGGATTCTCTGGTCAGCATGACGGTCACTCGGGCAGTTCCCCTAGCCAGAGGACTCCCAAGTCATCTGCTGGTTCTACTATGGATCCCAATGCCAGCCGCGCCCCCGCAGCACCTGCGATTCAGATTCTGCGAAAGCATGATCCCCATGATCCCAAGCGGCCTTTAAGCGACCATAGCGCCACGGGCAGCCCCGACCACACGAGACGGAAGCTGGAACATGTATCGTCTCCCCATGGGTCTACGGGTGCGCCTCGAGTCGCTCCCAACATCATCACCGTTTCCCCTGGTGAGGAGGCCAAGGTTGAACTTGGTCAAGACCACGTGGAAGGTGAAAGGAAGAAGGAGAGTGTTGCTGAAGCTGTCGTCGGGCTTGCTGAGCAGGCCGACAGAGAAGCTCAAGAGGCGTTGGCTCGTGCTGAGGAAGAGAGCGCTCAGGCTGAAATTACCCAGGACCTCGAGCAGATGATGAGCGCTGAGACCGACGAGGATTTTGCCAGATGTGCCCAAACTGCCGCTCAGGCCATCCAGAAGCAGCTTGAGAAGAAGGAGAACAAGGACGTTCTTGAGGATGCTCTCGATGCCGAATTGGCCAAGGAAGTCAGAGATATTGTGGACGAAGCAGCTCAAGCCGCTCAGGGCCCGGTTGCGGACAGCTGGGAAAGTGCCGAAGCCGACGAGATTGTGGTGATTGAGGAGACAGCGGCACCTATCAAGGTGTACAACTTCCCCTTGAAACCCTGGATCACTATCAGTGTCCAGGAGACGGATGAAGTTCGCCCTGTCTTCCGCGAAGAAGCCATCCTGGACATTGCTAGGCTGAAGAAGGAGTTCGACCAAATCGATCGGAATCTTGTCTCGGCGTCAGAGAGCTACATGGCCTACGGTATGTCCAAGGCTGGTGGCCTTCGGGTGATTCGTCAGGAGGACGGCAAGGACGCGAAGCTTTTCACGGACACTAAGGATAGAATCTTTAATGTGGCCATCTCTGCGTCTGCCTCGAACCAGCACCCCAAGGAAGCTATTATTGGTACCGGTGTGAGCGGCACAGTCTATTGGGTACAGCTCAAGAACGGCGAGCGGGATCATCTGGAAGACGCTCATCCGGAGCAATACGGTTTTGCCCTGCCCCCTCTGTCAACACAAGAGGGCGGCGATGCGCCCGGCGGAGTTCTCAAGACGAGAGCTCGTCCTTCCTCCATGCACCCCGACTACTTTGCCGTTGGCCGCGGAAAATCCATCAACATTATTTGGCCCTCGTTCATATTCGAGAACAAGCTTTTCAAGAACGCCCATGACCGTGTTGTCGACACGGAGAAACTCTTTAAGCAATGTTCTCTCAAGATTAACACTGGCAAGGCCGGGAAGGACTTCACCTTCAGCCAGGATGACACACTGATGGTCACGTTGGACAAGTCGGGCCGAGTTAAGTTCTGGGATCTCCGCGAGTTGACCGCTGTCAAGGAAGGCTCCGATCCCCTGAACCCAATGCCTGCCCACACCTCTTTGGAAATCAAGGAGCCTTTGATGACCTTGACCACCACGCCAGAGGGCGAGAAGGCCTGGCCTACGTCTGTCCTGTTGTTGGACAAGTACCGCCCGTACCAGAAGCGCGCTGCCTTGCGGTATATGATCGTGGGCATGAAGCAGAACCACACCCTTCAGCTGTGGGATCTTGCCCTAGGTAAGGCTGTGCAAGAGTTCAACTTCCCCCACAACAAGGAGTCCGACGCCGTCTGCAGCGTCATGTATCATGCTCGCTCCAGCATGATTGTTGTCGGTCACCCTACTCGCAACTCGATTTACTTCCTTCATCTCTCCGCCCCCAAGTATGGTCTTAAGAACCTCTCACAGGTGGATTACATTCAGAGACTTGTTGCCCAGGACAACTCCATTCCACAGCCCGAAGCTACTGCCGTTATTAGTGGTATCCGGGAGTATTCTTTTGCCAACAAAGGTGTGCTGCGGAGTCTTGGAATTCTTGGAAACCCTGCAGGTTCCACTGATGGCGATGAAGCGAACCTTTTCGAGCTGTATGCTATGCATTCCAAGGGTGTCACCTGCGTCTTCATCAAGAACGGCGAGCTTGGCTGGTCCAAGGATAACAAGGTCATCTGCCCAGCCGATGCTGAAAAGGTTGGCTTGGTTAAGATTTCCAAGTTGGTTGCTCCTGTGCAGCCAGTAGAGGTTCAACAGGCCCCAGCTCCGGCCGAGACAAGTGCGCCACCCCAGATTCGCATCGCCACGCGCCCCAACAAGGAGATCCTGCAGAAGACGCCGTCATCCCAGGGCGATGACAAGAAGGGGGTTGATTCAGTCTCGACTGTCAAGCCTGATCGCAAGGAAGACACCGAGACTCCCGTTCAAAACAACAACCAGCCGGAGCGGGCAGAGAAGAAGGGCCGCAAGAAGAAGGCTGCTGCTGCTGCTGCTGCTGCGGCCGCCGCCGCTGCCGCCGCTGGCGATTCTTCTGTCAATGGCCAGACAGAGCAACAAGCGCCCCCGCCAATTGGCCGCACCTCATCTCAAGTCAAGGCCAGATCTGCCAGAAATGCTGATTCTTCTGCTCTCAACCTCACCAGCCAATTTTCCGACCTCTCCCTGAATGGTTCTGGTATCTCTCAGGAACAGCTCAACACAGTCATCGCCGATATGGAGTCGCGCATTTCGAACAACGTGAACAACATGCCAGGACGTATGTCCAGTGTTTTCGAGTCATCCTGCAACGACATGTTTAAGAAGCAGCGCGAACAGCTGAATAGCTGGCTGCAGGATTGGGTACGCAGTTTCACGGACAATCGTGATGATCTCTTCCTCAAGAACCAGTCAGCAGTCCTGAAAGTAGTTGCGGACGTTCTTAACGACAACACCGAAACTGTTCTTAAGCATCTCATTGTGGATCAGGTCAACAACGCCGTCGTTCCCGCGATCCGTTCCACCCTCGAAAAGGTAGCGAAGGATCAGGTCGACTCTAGCCTGAACAAGCAGCTGCCCGCGATGCAGAAGGAGATTGAGAAGAGACTACCCTCTCTGCTCACCCAGTCGCTCCAAAAGGCTGACATCACGCCGAGTTTGGTGGACAAGCTCGCAGACCAGGTTCTCCAAAAGGTGGCCACCCGGTTGGACGTTAATATCGCCAACCAGTTTGCAAAGTCTTTCAGCGAGCAGTTGCCTGTCTTGTCAAAGCGTGTAGCCGAAGACGTTCACCAACGTATCGCAGGAGATATCAGCACACGGATGGGTGAAACCATTGCGCGGTTCGAGCAGCGGAAGCGAAACGATGACGCGAAGCTCGATCGCCTCATTGCTCAAAACACTGAGCTGTCCACTGCACTTGCAGCTCTGGCAGCATCCCAGGTTCATATGCAAAAGGAGTTCAGCGCCCTGAAGCAGCAGCTTCATGAGCAAAACCGTGATCGCGACTTTGGCGTTCCGGAGCCTACGCACAGTCACACGCATTCTCGTGCCAGTGGTAGCGTTAGCTCGCACCAACAGGCTGGTGGACCCTCCCGTGATTTGGTCGCCTATGCGCCGCCCCAAGCTCAACAGCACCAACACACCCAGTCCATTCCTAACATGGCTCAACACCAACAGCAACAGTTCATGAATCAGGAGCAACAGGTGCTTTTCTCTCCTACCCCCCGCGAGAATCGGGAGAAGATGGAGCTCAACAACACGCTTGAGACTATCGATCGTTTCATGAGTGCAGGCCAGTACGACCAGGCGGTCATGCGCTGGCTGCAGGCTGAGGACAAGAGCGAGGAGGTGTTCCAGCAGGTCATTTCCAAGTATGACCCTCGCTGCCTCTCCGGCCTTGCGCCCATTTTCCTTCTCTCAGTGGGAGCCAGCATCGTCAGCAATCTTTCTCGCAGAAGCCCCAAGGTCCAAATCAAGATTGCTATTGTCGAAACGGTCGTGTACTCGATTGCACAAGCCGTTCCACACCTGGTAAGTGTTTCTACAACCTCGTGAACTGTGTTCCTGCCTTTATCTTTGATCGCTAACAGTCTTCTCTTAAAGGAGGATCAAGTTGTCGAGGCCGTCCCGAAGGTCATGTCTCTGATCCAGGCTAAGGTCGAGGAGCTCTTGCTCGCTATCAGCCGCGAGAGCCCCCACGATGCCTCTCTGAAGACCTTGTCCAACATTGCTAATCTTGCTGGACGTGTCGGCGAAGGTTGCCAGCCTTCGCGCCAGCTGGGTCATCCCGGTGCGCCTTACTAGAAGAAGTTGCGAGTGGAATTTGCTTTGGAAGATTGGTAGACGGTTCGAGGAGGCTTTTCCCTTTGCTATCTTGATACCCAGCTTCTTATTATTCTCTCGGTCACGGGTTTACGGATGGGCTTGGGGCACTAGGTTGGTGCCATATTTGTCCGAGGAGATAGACTGGGTGGATTCATGGTTCGGCGAGCATGATGGTACTTTGCTAATTATCGTTTATTTGTTATCAAGTCTTGTAGCATGTATCTGGGGAGATGGAAGCGAAAAGTGTTTGAGCGAATTGGTCGAAGATGGTGGATTTGGTAACGTTTGTCCGACCGGCCACGATTGTGTGGCTTGTGTGGGCTTGCTTGGCGGTTCTGAGCATAATCAGATTTACATGTTGTCAAAGTAGCTTGTACGATATATCTTATTGCTGAGTAAATGCACAGAAATCTGAAGGAGGACATGAGTACAAGATAGAATTTTGTAGATGCATCCTACCCTTGGTCCACAACCCGATATCGCGATGTGATGTGATGTGATGACGGTTAGTTTTGACTGCTCAAGCGATGTTGGTGTCGGGAGAAGTTCCAATATAGGGCGGAAGCCGTTTATAAGGTAATGCCTGAGTTATAACAAGCACATACGACCATACATGGTAGAAAACTCGGGATCCCGTCCGCTCTCCCATAAATAAGCTACCAATCGGAAGATTATCTATGGGAGTAGTTTTTGATAGGGGTTTGAATAACTCGGCCAAAAATGCCGCCGCCGTCTCTAGAACCGTTTTTCTTGCCTTCGCTATCGAGTGCACCGTTCTACTTACGTAGGACTCAAATATCTCCAAGCTGGGGTTCCAGAGGTAATTCAAGCCTGCAGTAATTCCTATCCCAAATATCAAGAAGATACGAATGTTGGTCGTGAAGATACTGGGCAGTGTATGGAGAAAAGGTGAGGAAAAGGCCCCACACCAGGCCTCCCCCAACCCCCAAGTATTTCCGAAGACACGATCACGGTAGTCCTGGACTCGGGGTGGGCTTAGTTGCGGAAGGACAACACGTGAGTTGGTTGAGCTTGCCAATTGGTTTCAAAAACTATCTGCCCGACGTTCCATTGCTATCCCTGTCGGGTGAACTCTCCTAATTTCCTGGAACAAAAAACCGCTCGCCGGACCTACACCTCTGCCGGCATTTTAAAATGTTAGCGCGGTGAATAGCACAGTGGCGATAACCTCATTTTCGGTACGAAAAATAACTGCTTTTCTCACCTCCAACCCCCTTAAAAATTGTGAGGTGGCGGTACCACGCTAACAAGTTATGTGCCGGCAGAGATCTCACTCAACCAATCTGGCTCGTCTCCAAGACCACATGCGAGCCGTTGTTCGCGTTTCGGTCGATGCATGTGTGGGATACCGATTCGAGGCAGTCAAGAATGTCGATGCGTTTAAAAGCAGTGGCATCTCCCCCGGAGAGGGACATGGAGAGTAGGAATCAGACAAACATTCTTTCTACGTCGCTTTACAACAATGAGGGTAGTCAGCTCCCTACTCGTGGCTGCGGCCGCCGCGAGGGCCTACACCACGAATTCGCAGCTCCGCCTAGCCTACCACGGCGATGACGGCATGATGGTCAGCTGGAACACCTTCCATCAAGTCCAGAACCCTTCTGTCCACTGGGGCCTTTCGCAGGGCCGTCTGAACAACATTGCCACGTCCAACGTCTCGATAACGTATCCCACTTCGACGACCTACAACAACCACGTGCTGATCAGCGGCCTTGAGCCCGGCACGACTTACTTCTATAAGCCAACGCCGCTCATGAAGAACGAGTCGACCGAGATCTTCAACTTTACGACGAGCCGTAGGGCTGGTGACAACACCCCCTTCTCGGTCGCCGTCGTCGTCGACCTCGGTACCATGGGTAGCAAGGGCCTGACCACAACCGCGGGCGCTCCCGTGGCGAGTACTAACGTTCTTCAGCCAGGAGAGCGGAACACCATCGAAGCGCTGGAAAGCAGCCTCGCTGACTTCGACTTCCTCTGGCATGCCGGCGACATTGCGTACGCGGACTACTGGCTCAAGGAAGAGATCCAGGGTTTTCTGCCCAACACCACGATTGAGGAAGGGGCCGCGGTGTACGAGTCGATTCTGAACGAGTTCTACGACGACATGATGGGCATCACCGCCAGCAAGCCGTACATGGTGGGCCCCGGCAATCATGAGGCGAACTGTGACAATGGTGGCACCAAGGACAAGGCGCACAACATCGCGTACGATAGCAGTATCTGCATGGTGGGCCAGACCAACTTCACCGGGTTCAAGAACCACTTCCGCATGCCTAGCGACGTCTCCGGCGGCACCGGGAACTTCTGGTACAGCTTCGACCACGGCATGGTGCACTTCGTCCAGCTCGATACCGAGACCGACCTGGGCCATGGCTTCATCGGCCCCGTCGAGGACGGCGGATCCGAGGGTTTCTTCGATGTGGAGCCGGTCAATGCGACCATGAACGCGCAGACCACCTGGCTGGAAGCCGACCTGGCGGCCGTTGACCGCTCCAAGACTCCATGGGTTATTGTGGCCGGCCACCGGCCCTTGTACCTCAGCGACAGCGGTGCAATCTGCCCGGAGTGCAAGGACGTCTTCGAGCCGTTGCTGATCAAGTACAAGGTCGACTTGGTGCTGTCGGGCCATTCGCACGTCTACGAGCGCCAGGCACCACTGGCCGAGGGCAAGGAGGATCCCAACGGCCTGGAGAATCCCACCTTCCCCTGGTACGTCACCAACGGCGCAGCTGGCCACTACGACGGCCTCGATGAGCTACAGAGCCCCCGCCAGCCTTACAGCCGCTTCGCCCTCGACACGTTCAACGCCACCTACGGCTGGAGCCGCCTGACCTTCCACAACTGCACTCACCTGACTCACGAGTTCGTCGCCAGCAAAAACGGCACCGTCCTCGACTCCGCCACTCTGTTCAAGGCCCGTACTTGCGACCAGGGTAGCAAGCACTACTGACCCCGTCACTCCCGTCACTGCTAGTAGCAGCAGGAAGACCTCAACCACAGTGGCTGGTCGCTGCCTTGAACGTTTTGTGAAGCACCAGATGTGGCGCTCTGTAGGTGCGAGAGGAGCAGGAATCGTACGCAAGCGGGTCTAACCCTTTGTACGAGTGTCTTGGAAACGAGGTGGATATGTGTAATATAGGTCCATAGGAGTGAGTGACTCTCACGTTTATGCACGTTTAGCTTACCTCTCGCCGTCAACTTGCGTGATGTTTGTGACCAACGATTCTGTCCTCAGTCAACTCCAACACCTTCTGATTAGCGGGATCCATCATTTCATAACGAGCGGAAACTGGCGCGTGCAGTGGTCTTCTCGCCACGGTAAGCGTTGTCGTAGGAGACGAGGCCGCCAGGTCTTGGCGCGACCAACATCAAGCGGTGACTAGCTCTGCTGTTAGCAGGCGCGTGAGGCGTTCAAGGAAACTTGCGTCCCCTCTTTGTAAACGAGGGGGTTGAAGAAAGGTCCCGCACTATAACCCCCAAGTGATAGGGCTAGCCGCAGTGTTAGGACGGTCAACTTTTCTCGTAATCCGCCTCATTATATTCATCTTGTTCATATCCTTCCAACTCCGATAGATAAGCTACATCTCGCCGCCTGACTAGTAGTTGGGTCGGTGACGACCAGCGAATCCCAGGTGTTGTATGTTTCTTTTTTTTTCTTTTTTTTTTTTTTTCCTTTTGCCTTTGTTCTTTCCTTTCCCGACTCCTGCGTTGGCTCCTCCTTTTTCCCCATGTATATTCTCTCTTTTTTGTGTTTCCTTTCCTGGTGGATGGAAGTCGCTTCGGGAACGAGGGGATACAATATTTTGAAAACTGGGTGGAGCCCTAAGAGCTTCAAGCGACGAGCTATTGCTCTCAACGTTCTATCTCTTACCTAGTGACGTCGATATCATAGTCAACGAGGAAGAGCGAGAAGTGATTCTTGTCGGCCACTCGTCGGGTGGTCTAGTTGCTAGCTGTGCAGCTGATGGTTTCGATGCCGTCAGTCGCAAAAAGGAGGGCAAAAAGGGGGGTGTGATTCAGGTGGCGTTTTTGGCGGCGTTTGCGGTTAAAAGGGGGGAGACGTTGTTGGAGATTTTGGGGAAGTGGGGGATGAGGTATATGAAATCAGACTACTGGTGACCTCAGCCCGGTGACTGAGACTACTGAAATCACGAATAAAGTACTGACGAACCTTCTCAAACTAGGCGGACCGCACCTACCTCCACGAAGCACCTTCTATCGGCATCCTTCTCAACGATCTGCCCGAGGAGGAGCGGAAATACTGGGGTAAACAGGTCACGCATACCTCGCTTGGCTTGTTCAGCACGCCCTCTACGTTTGAACCTTGGAGCAATGGGTCCCGTGCTCGTATATCTACTGCGAAAGGAATAACGGGGTTTGTATGTCCGATCAAAGGGCAATGCGCGACAGATTGGGGCCAGATGCGAAGGAGGTTTCTATTGATTCTGGCCATTGTCCGTATCTGAGCATGCCGAAGGACCTGTTGAGGGCGATCGAGGAGCTTTTGGCGTGGGGGAATCTGGAGCTGGAGCTGAGTGGACGGGACACTCCGCGATAGTTGCCGCCCAAGTTGTTGCTACGACTTGCTTTATGGCGGCAAAGCAGCTCAAGGGATGAATAACCAGCAAAAGCTATAACAAAGAAAACCAACCCCTGAGTGGCGTTTCTCGTTCATTATTGTCCGGCTTGACAAGGACGGGGAAGATCCCGCTGACAAGATCTTTGTCTGTCAGGGGGTCGGGAGATAAAGGCCGTTGAACAATGGGACAAAGAGAGGCCCCAGCCAAGCCCAGAAGAAACTTTAAAGCTAAGAATAAAACAACCAGATGACAAAAGTTCCGTTGGCTCGTTGGGGGTGGGTGAGTGATGTTGATCAAAGAAGCCGAATGAATCATAGGTCATGGGGGCTCAATGCCCAACCAGCCGCGCCTTATATCCACATGCCACCGTATCGACCGACTTTGCTTCTCTACTCTGCTGCCACCTGAACAGCACCCTTGTTCACGAGAAGAAAACCCAACACCAACTGTTCTGTTCTGGTTTGTTACTCAATCCAAGCAGTTGCAGAGAGGATATTGGCATAGCAAGATCTCACAGATTGAGTGGGCTTCAAGAAGCAGAGAAAGACAAGAAAATCTCCCACCGTCAAGATCAAGATGGTCGCCATCCGCCGAAAAGCCTCCTTCTCCCACCACGGGGAGGACGAGATAGTGGGCGATACCATCCACGTCTGTCTCTCCGATCATGATGCCATCCACGTCCACGCCCCTCCAAAACCCAACAAGCGCCGCCGCACGTACTCGAAACGGCCTTCATCGAAGACCAAGTCCCCCGGAGTGTCGACCACAACATACCCTCCTCTGGACCCTAACACCGGCGCTCCTATTCCTGACCCGCTCCTCGACGACGTCTACCGGCGCTTAGCACTCACCGAGCTGGAAGAGGAACTGTCCAAGGTATCCGATGCCAACATTGCAACTGAGGTTGGCGGTTACTCAATCCCCACCCACGGTCAACGTACCCAGCGCTTGCTTCACTCGCTCCTTCAGAATGCTTCGCACCCGAAGACC
Source organism: Copromyces sp. CBS 386.78 (assembly GCA_030685235.1). Lineage (NCBI taxonomy): Eukaryota > Fungi > Ascomycota > Sordariomycetes > Sordariales > Sordariaceae > Copromyces > Copromyces sp. CBS 386.78. The sequence goes on from MU839111.1 coordinate 82,460, forward strand.
AATTTTACACCCGACATCGACACCGGCGCGGACACGGATTATTCCGAGTCCGGTCCAATCGAAGCCCTCTACCTCAACCAATCCCAAGCCACAGCCCTAATCGAGTCTCCCCGCTACGATCCCAATGTGCTTTTGATCGTTCAAGATAAGCGGTACTTCGAACCCGCTCCGGCCGTCTCTTTCCTCCCCTTTTCATACAACAGCCCTCCAGCTTCACCAGAGCTGAAGTCCAAGATGGATACGGTTGTAGAGAGGTCCCAATACCGACCCATATCCCTCTTCTTCAACCACCTCCTCCCTACTCTCCACCGCCAAGTCTCCGTTCAGATTCCCAGCCAACCGGTGACTGAGCCTTCGGGACAGCTGAGGACGCTGAGGTCAATTCGGGAGCGGTTTCACCCCTCGGAGGCTGGTTCTCATGAAGGAGAGAAAGATACCTCTAGGAATGACCCGTGGAATGTCTTGGATTTGTCGACACCTATACCTTCTACTACCCCTTCTTTTTTGCAGGGGCCGGGGAGTCAGTTGTTGAGATATATCCGGTCGGAGGTGTTGATGGCTGCTAGGTCTAACGGTGTGATTTCGCCTCCGCCGTCTCCTACGGTGGTTAAATCAGAGTCAGGGTTGGTGACGCCGCCTGGGGATAGTCTGGATCAAAGTCCCACTTCCACTCCTGAGCCCAATACAGGAACCCTCCTCTTTCCTAACCTCATTGGCAATCGCCATTCCACCCCTGACCTTACTCGCACACCCTCACCACCTCCCAATCCATCTACCACTCCTAACTCAACACCGACAAAAAAGCGTGGCCGTCCTCCGAGCTCCAAATCCCCATCTCCCAAGAAACCAAAAACCTCCCCTTCAAAGACCTCTCCAGAAAAAAGAGCCGAACGCCTCCGCGCCTCCCCAACTTCCTGGACCGAATGGACCAACGTGCAATCTTGGTCTCTCCTCTCCCAAGGCGGCCACCACACCCCCCCTCACTGTGACGCCTTTGGTTTCGACACCTGGATTACCGTGCAGGAGGGTATGGTTGGTTTTGGATGGCTTTCGACCGCCACTATCAACCCCTCAGCTGAAAGTAAAAGCGAGGGAATGACGGAAAGGGAGAAGTGGGCAGCGGGCCCTCATAGATATGCTGAAGGTTCAAAATGGAGATTCGTGATCCTGAAGCCGAAACAGACGGTGTTCTTTCCTAGCGGGACGGTGCACTTTGTTTTTCGACTTAAGAGTCAGGATAGTTTGAGTGTGGGTGGTCATGTGTTGCGGTGGAATGGGGTGGAGAGATGGTTGAGCGTTGTGCTTGAGCAGATGGAGAATGGGAATATGACGAATGAGGATATGGGGTGGGGAGTGGTGAGGAAGTATGTGGATGTTGTTGGGAAGTTGGTGGCTAGGAGTGAGAAGGAAGGCGGAAAAAAAATGGTGGGGGCGATGTGGGATGGGTTGGTTAAGGTATGTTTATCACTTGTCAATGTGTAAAGGGTGGGTTGCTAACAATTGTTCACAGGAGTTCAGAGAGTTATCGAAAGCAAGAAAATGACATTAGAACAACCTAGTGAATCGGAGAGACATATAGACAAGGCTACAGAGAAAGCGTGCTGGCTCGCTTGCTTGATGAATGCGATGCGATGGGATGTAGACAGAAGGGAAAGCCATATACAGGGTATTAGAAAGAAAATAAAGAGAAAGACAAAATAAGCAGAAATGGTATCCAGAGAGCCGCCCGTGTTTTTATCTCCCTGATCGTAACGCATAACCCTTTTCAAACATAAGAAAACTCGTTTAACCCCCCACATTACACAGTGCCGCTCTGAGCTCCCTGCTTCTCTTGATCCTGGATCGAAGGTGCTGATACGGTAGGGTTGAATCGACCTGCTGCCTCCTTCCTGTCTGTACGCGAGCTCTCTGAACTGCTGGCCTTGCTAGTGCCATGGTCGATGCTCTTTCTGGCTCCGTTATCTTCGCTGTTCCTGAATTTCTTGGTCAACGCCAACGCCGGTTGCATAATGCCAACGGGCTCCCCAGCTTCTTGCTTGGCCTTCTTCTCCCGCTCCTTCTCCATTTTGTGCATCACTTCAGCGGTGAGTTCCTGCTTCAGTAGTCGCTCCAACACATCCTTCTTGCGAGTACGCCTATCGCCGATAGTAATGAGCAAACCGGCAGTACAGTTGGCAACAATGGAGCAGCAAAGGACAGTGGTGGTAACTGCACTGCTTCTCGTGCGGTAATCCGTAGACCAGGTATAAGAACCGAGAGTGATCTGGAGACAACTGTGCAGGTCCAGTAGGCAAACAATGGCAATGAGCAAGCCGATAGGGAAGGCATGGTGGGTTCCCGTTTCGTGAGGCTTGTAGAAGGTGTGTGATTTGGCCAGCTTCTTCTGATGGTGAACCAATCGGGCTTGCGATTTCTCGGAGATAACAGGGATAAACTCGTCGTCGTGTCGGACTTCTGTCATGTGAGGGTCTACGGGGGCGCGCTCAAGATCGGCTTGGTCGATGGCGGCTTGGGTTTGAAGAGGCACGTCATTGGGATCCGTCAAGGGGACCAACAAGCGCTTGCGGAGCTTGATGGTTTTGAGGTCTGGATAAAAGTTAGCATTATGTACGACATATTTCGACTGAAGGGCAAATACTTACGATAGCGAGCCACAAAGATCATGTGGTATGTGTCTACCGCCCGGAAAGGAGCAAGACCATCGCCAACAATAGCGAACAAAGCAACAAGGACATTGTCAATGACATTGATCACGTACAGCTGCTTGTCGCCGACGTAGATCCAGCCGATAAGGAAAAGAACCCAAGCAAGACCGAACAGGGTGATCAGAGTAGCATAGAGGGTAACAGCGAAGCCCAGCGGCCGCCTGACGTACTTTCCAAAGGCCTTCATGCGCTGCTTGAACTTGGAACGCTTTGAGTGGAGCATATGTCGGACATAGTCGTTGAGCATCCGGATGTCTTCCTCGCGCCATCCCTCCAGAGTGGCATCCTTGGGCAGGATGGCATACTGAGGAGCAGTCAAGACAGTCGAGAAACTGTGGACATGAGGAAGCTGGGGGCGCTGATCTAGGCTCTCGTCTTCCACCTCACCCTCGCCCAAGGTGGTGGCCGTTCCAGTGGTTCGGATAGCACGAACATCCTCCTGGGAAGGGGGATATGTGGCGGGCAAGTTGGGTGGTAGAACTGGTAGCTGGGAGAGATCATATGTCGGTCTTCGGTTGACGAATCTACCCAGCGAGGGAACGAAGAGGGAGTTTTGCACGTTGGTGATGGACGACAGCGTGGCAACTTCTGGGTCTATAGGGTAGAGTAGAGTAGTCAGTATCTGTGAAGACGAGGGAGCTAAAGGAAATGTTGCATACCAATAACATCCAAAAAGTCCACAATACGCGAGTCGTATATGTCCTGTTCTGCCTGTGCCTGAGCATCCTCAGGGCTAGGCTCATTCTCCGCACGACGACGGCGTGAAATAAGGTTTCGGAAGGTGCCCTGGTGGCGCAAACCGGGGTGCTGTGGCTCAACATTGATAGATGGCTGGGCCAGAGGGTCTTCATTGATGGGGGGGAGATGAGCAGCTGGTGGCTGGGGCACCTCTCCTCCAACACGATCGGGAACTAGGGGTGTCGATTTGTGCATCATGGGCTGATCATCGGCCCAGGTTCTGGCACTAACTGGTCGTTGAGGTTCTGAGCTGGAACGACGTCGACCTGTTGTTGTGGCTAAAGGTGCCGGGGCATCTTGGGGTTGGGAAGGGCGTCTCTGGCCAGAGATGACTGGCGGCCCCAGTCGTGAGCTTTCGGATGGAGCGCGTAGTCTTCGAAGACGGATAGCCGATTCTTGACGAGCGGGCTGGTATGGAATGGTTCGAGCCTGACTTTGTTGTGTGGGAGGAGGTGGAGCAGGACGGTGAGGCACCAGATCGGGCTGTTGTGATGGTTGATGGAGTACAGGCGGCCGCTCACTGATGGGGCTAAGAGCTGTTGGTGGTGGTATGTCTGCTGCTGTCGGCCGTGCAGCTGCCTGCGGTGATTCTGCTAGTTCGAGCAACGACGGGAGTCTTGTCGATGTTGTGCTCGAACGTCGAACATCTTCCTCGGTGAAATATTCGCCTTGGCTGGCATGCCCCTGGTTATCCTTGCCCGGCCCATCTGCCCCATTTCCTCCATTCTGTGGTTGCTGCGACATTGCACCTGATAGCACCTGCTATCCCAGTGTCGTAACGGAGTGTCTCGTGTAGCGGTCCTTCCCGTCGTTGTCCAGAATGGTTGTGCAAACGAGGAGATTGGAAAACTGGAGAAGGAGGTTGGAGACGGATGATGCCTGTTCCCGTTGATCACTGCTGGGTTCGTTTGTTTGTTTGTTCCTTCCTCCTTGAACCTGACTAAGGTCCTTGACAGAGCAGGAGCACACAGACAACTGAAGGCGACAAGAAGAACAGAACAGAACAGAAACAGTTTAAAGATGCAACATACAAGGCAGGTAGCAGCCAGATATACTGGACCTACCTTAGTATGCGAATCATTAGCACAAGGTCTAGAATACCGTCACCACATGGCCAACCCAAGTGATGGGGTCCAGGTCCATGCCAAGGTCACGAACAAGGTCCAAGCCAAGGACTTGGCTTTTTTGTTTTTCGTTCTGGACAGGGATATTACACACCATTGGCGATGATCCCCAGGCGCACTTCCCAGCGAGTCCCCCAAGCGCACATCGTCCCTGAACAAGTCCCAATTTCCCTGTCTTGGAAGCAGGTGTGGCTGTGACGTCATGCTACTAGCAGGTACCAACCAATCACACATGCTGCGCCGCGTTTCAGATGAACGTTGAGGTTGTTCACCGTTCGATAAGATAACAGATCAACGCTACCAAACAATGGAATGTCCACTGCACCATTCCATTTCTCCAGCAATTTGACCCACAGATCCATCAAGGTGCATCACCATCACCAACACAAGAACGAACTTCTGACGACACTATTCTGGCTATACTACAATTGCCAACACTCAACTCAAAGCTCAATCTCCGGCTGCCTCCCCTTATACTCAACCTTCAAAACCGGATCCACCCCCATGGAGAAGCCAAAGGTCCTCACCTTGGGATCAGACCCCTCCGGCAGCCTCCACTCGTAATTCAGCAGCAGATAAATCACGGCAATCTTGACCTCGTTCGCCGCAAAGAACCGTCCGGGGCACGCGTGCTGTCCGTGTCCGAACCCCAAGTGATCCGGCCCCGTGCTCACCAGCTGCGCCACCTTCTCTTTACCCGCTCCGGGCGTCTCGCGCATCCTCAAGAACCGTCTGCCGTCCCATTTGTCCGCTTGCTCGTACACCTCCGAGTTCCACATGTTGTGCGACGAGACCGCCACCATGCCGCCCTTGGGGATGAAGGTGCCGTCCGAAAGCGTCAGATCCTTCTCGACGTAGCGACGCATCGAGACCATGCCGATGGGCTTGACACGTTGGGACTCCTTGATCACGCTGTCGAGCAGCTTCATGTTGTACAGCGACGTCTTCTTCCACCCGCCTTCGCTGAGCGCTTGCATCATCTCCTCCCGCAGCGGCCCAATGTACTCGGGGTTTTGCATCAGCTTGGTCATCACCTGGCACGTCAAGTCGGTGGTGGTGTGGATGGCTGCCAGGGACATGACTAGCTGCGCAACTGCCGCGTCGTAGTTCTTGCCCTTGGCTGTCCGCTCGAACCACTCGATCGCGTCGTCGTGCTCGGCCTTGCCGCCGTTGGCCGCCTTTTCTTGCCGTCTCTTCTGGAGGACGGGGTCGATGATGGTACGGGCTAGAGCGACGTGGGCGCGGGCGAGCCGGCACGAAGGGAGGAACCAGTGGACCATGGGGCGGAGAACGGCAGGCCAGAGACGGAGTTCTTCGGCGGCGCGGAAGCCGTCTAGTGTGTACTGCTGCGTGACCTTGAGCCATTCCTCGTTGCGGCAGAGTTCCTCGCCGAGGAAGACGCGAGATGAGATGCGGGCGATGATGGGGAGGATCTTTGAGCGGATGTTGATGGTGCACCACTCGCCGTTGGCTGGCTTGGGGAGGATTTCCTCAATCGCTAGGCAAGTTTCTTCGGCGAGGGGCTCGGTGACCTTGTCTGTCATTGTTGTCAGCATTCGCCGTGTCTCATCAAGCCAAGGAATTTGACATACTCAGGTACTTGGTAAGATCCCTCATGATAACCTCCTGAACAATCTGCGAATCACGGCTACCCTCACGGAATCCTTCGAAACCGGGGAGGTGCGCATGGAAGGCCTAGTTCGTCTGGTCAGCCCCCATCTTTATTCTTGTCCTACCCCCAACACAAAGGATAACAAACCTTATAAGTCCACTTTGAAAAGTTCAACCGATCATCGCTCTTGATCTCGTTGGCAAAACGCGGCGGCAACACCGTGATCTCGCCAGTATCGCTAATAACCCGGCAAGGCTTGTCGGGGTTGGCCTTGAACCAGTTCGCTAGCATCTCCCGAGAGCCAGTCACGAACTCCTTCTTCGGTCTCGTGTCGCTGAACTCGAGAGGGCCCCTAGGGTTCAGGTGCTTGATGTTCTTGGAGTATCTCGGACCCTGAAGGGAGTACACAATGACGATCAAGAGAAAAGCCGTGACGAGGTAAGGGAAGGGCTTCGCCGAGGGATCGGTGATGGACTTGAGGTCGAACCGCTCCATCCACGAGGGGATGGAGCTGGGTGTGGCCGAAGGGTTGGCCATGATTGCTGTGTTGGTGTTCCCCTTTAGTAGGTTGTAATGGTATTTAGACTCTTCAACCAAGATGCAAAAGGTGAAGAGGTAGAAGGGAGTGTTCAAAACCTAACCCCTCGAGAACACTCACCATCTTTATACGTCCTACCACAGTACTACCAGCAGTCCATCTAGGCGACATGAACCCTCCTTCTCGCCTTGTACCCCCTCAACTTTATCCATTTGCATATCTCGTTTAGAAAATATGAAAAGTGGCACAAAATATCCTTGTCGTATTGATACTGTAGCATGACTACTACCTCGCACCCGCCTTGCATAAACCTCTCCAACCCCCGAGCGGGACAATGAAGATCGCTGTTATAACAGTACCTGGTACTAGTTCAAGATCTAGCTGGAACCCCAGACGGAACGAGCCCCTTGCCGAACGGCGGCGGCTCCTTACCGACACGTCAGTAACACCAAGTTGATAGGAGTGGTGGGGTTTCTCCAGAAATCAGGGATATGAAGTAGGAACGTTTGATGCTAAATGCAACGGTCCGGGTTGGAGGAAGCGGAAGTAGCTTTCTCGGCGCGGCTCTGTCCATTCCATTTATGGGTGGTGGATGGTGGAGGGCTTGCTTTAGTGGTAGGTTTCTTGACTCGAGCATGCATCGTTAAACCTTGATTTGTTTCGCTTGCGGTGTGTCCTGTAGGTACACTTGGTATCAACTCTTACCCTATTTATTTACTTATTTTTGGCTTCGTTCACAATTTCTGTTAACAGACAATTTAAGCCCATAATTACTCTGCTAACCCACCTGACTTCCACTTCTCGAGCTGTGGGGTCGGACGATGGGTCAAAGGTGCAATGACTGCTCAGGATCTATCTCCCTTTCCAAGCATCTTCCATATCAGCAAAAACAACCTGAGACACTCTCCCTCCCGCCAAGCTACACCGCAGTGCTCACAACCAGAACAACCCCGCGCGTACCGCCGATCTTAAAGGCAATTTACCCCGTCGTAGCCCGTCTCCCTCGTTGCCGTTGGCTGGTCCGTTCAAGCGAAAGCAACACTACCGTTCCGGACCATGCCGGCACGGCCAAGTGCCGGGGACCCACACCTCCGGGTGCACAGGATGCACAAATCATGAATAAGGGATGCATAACCTTCTGTGAAGGCAGCATAAAACGCACAAATTTTGGATTCTAGAAAGGGGTCTGTGTGCTGTCCTACTTCAACGTCGACCCCTGACGAGGAGGTTCAACTGAAAAATAAAAGGAGAAGGGAACGGGAGAAGAGAGGCTGTGTGTGTCCTGGGACAAAAGGATGGGAGTGCAAAAGTCAAAAAACATACAACACCTGGGATTCGCTGGTCGTCACCGACCCAACTACTAGTCAGGCGATTGGTAGCTTATCTATGGGAGAGCGGACGGGATCCCGAGTTTTCTACCATCTATGGTCGTATGTGCTATTTCTTTTCAGGACCTTTCCTTATATAGGCAGTGAACGCTTTCTGAAGTCATTTTGCCTAGTGTAATGGGTCGCATGCAGCACAATCCCACCCCTTTCACTCCCCTCCCACGAAGCCTCGCAGTTAGCGATCTCTCATGGACTTGGTGAAATTGACTGTGAGTGGCGGTGGAAGGCCGGGAAGAGCTATTATAAACTCCATGTTGCCTACATGAAGATGTGAGAGTGTGTGTGTGTGTGGATGGCGAGGCAAATAGGAATCGGAAAGTCCCAAGACAAAACATGGAGCAGAACGGGAACGCACCTTCGTTAAATCCAACAAGGAGTACAAAAACTACCTACCTATCGAAAAAGGCCGCAGCAGTCTTGGGACGAGGCAAAGACCATCAATGATAAAGCCGTTCAATTGAATCGGTGATCAATTGCGTTGATGAAAGCGGAAAACCCAGTGAAGACATTAGTGTACAGGTCTCCCCAACACAATCACATTCCTAAGAAAACACCGCCTATATATTTGCAGAAATGTCGCTGAACAGCAATATCTAGCCAGGATACTGGCCGGCAGCTAATGCCATCGGATTATACGGTACAGGGGCAGCGTGACTACCTGTTTGACATTTATAGCCCATTCGTATATCTGATTCGGCTGCCCCCCCGCCTGCCATAGTCGTACAAGCTTGTTATTTGCGATGTTCTCCCTGTTCTTTAAAGGTGTAAAAAGAGCTTCACATCCTCTAACACTTACAATCTCATCGCTCCACCTGTTCCCTGAAAAGGTCCCTGATGCACCTCCGTTGCATCTAGCTCGCACATAGCAGGAGGATCAGATGTCCTCCCTGGCAGTTCTGCTGACTGTCCAAAATCTTGAATACACGGAGGATCATGAGCGTTAACGTCAGGTCTCGCGCCTCCGCTCTCTGCCAACGTCTTCCTTTGCCTGTGCCGTTTCAACCAATATATGAGGCAGCCGCCGGCTACCAAGGCAAGGAGTGGTCCGGCCACGACCCCGGCTATCCAAGCTCTTGATGCCCCTGAAGCAGGCCTTGGATATGTCTCTGGGACGGGATTTTCGTAATATGTGCCGCTTGATGTGGGCGCTGGATCCCCGGTAGTGGTAGATGTATTATTTTCTGAGCCACTTGATGAATTCAGTGTCGTTGTGATTGATTCATCGTCCGCCGGAATGTCTGACGAACTCATTGTTGTAGTTTCGGTGACAACTAAGGTGCCCGGAGTTGTAAGTGTTATGATGCCCGATGATATTGTCACTGTGACAACTTGTGTTATCTCCACGGTTGTGGGATCCTGGATAACACTCTCAAAAATTCCGAGGAGATAGGGGTGGGTATCGCCGTGTTTAGAGATATTGTATAGTAGATTCTGGTCATCGGGGATGCTGTTGTGGGACATCCATAATCAACCCAGCCATTGATTGCATTGAAATTGTACAGAATAGTCGAGCCAAAGCAGGTTGGGTAAGGGCTTCCACTGTAAGGGCAATGGTTAGGGCACGAGGTCATCACATAGAAGCAAGTACGCGAAGGTAAACATACCAAGTTATCCTGTCACCCCCTGCCATTACTACAACCGAACCATCGCATCCTATTCCAATACCACATGTAAGTCCATACCCACAGCAAGCCGCATAGCTGTTCGAGGTAGTGAAAGTTTGGCCCGATGCGCAAGACACGGTGGACACTGAACGCGCGCAAGTTAGTACAAAGCGGATAGAAGAAGATATGAACATTTGACATACTGGATCCATTCGGATCAACGTACGTGCCCCGTATGGCATCTGATGAGACGGTGCTTTGAGCCTCTGTCGTGCTGATGATCCCAAGGAAGCACACCAAGACATGTCCTATGCCCAGCGGAAGGCGAGAACCTATGGCTCGGGAGGCCATGGTGTTGCGAAACTGATAGGAGAGTGTTAAGAGAACGTGCTGAGGAGAGGACTCGGAAAACTTGAAGTGTGCGAGAAATGGATTTCGAGGCTGGAAAATCTAGGATCAATCGAGACATGGACGCGCCGAAAAGACGGGTTGTTTACTTTGGAGCAAGCAGCTAGTGCATGGTCCGGTTGTTCGAACAGGGAACTGTTGGAGAAACATGTTGGGCGCAAATGTGTCAATACAGCGTGCTTGACCTCATGATTGAAACATGACCGTTCATGATTAGACATATTTGTCGGGAACCTGAAGAGAATTTGGCGACCCGTCGGAAGAGCGCATCTCGAAGGATTCGTCTGTGGATCTGTGTCGGGTATTTGAACCACTTGTTAGCGGCCCAGAAATTCGAGAACGGGAAGCCGCAGAGTTGTCGATGTGATGAATGACTTCCGCAGACTAATGATGAGCCACCCCATCATTTGTTTCCTTGCTCTCGGAACCTTGTCGTGAAAATGGAAATGCAGCGGATGAATTGAGGGAAAGGGAGATGCGCACCAGTTGTTTCAAGTGTGCGAAATGCCCGCTTTGTCTTTACCGGCCCCAGTGTCTGCTCATTCTCCAGGTACCGAATCTGCATCCGATATGTGCTCAAGTCGCAGGCTGAATCAAGTTGATGATAAATTGAAGATGATGGATATAGAAAGCAGAGACAAAAGAAACAGTTGATTGACCACACCAACCACTCCATACGCTCCCAAATCAGGAACTACCTCATCCATGCATCCAAGCCCATAACCCCCGTCATCCCAATCATACCCATTCCATAAGAACCGTCTTGTCCCTCCGACGTCGGCAAAGTACCATACGCGGAATCCGAAACCTCGTCACCACCGTGGTTCATCACCCCCTCAAAGCAAGCCTCGAGATCGACTTCGCCGTTCTTGAAGAAGGGAAGGTCGAGACTGTTGGGGTCGAAGCTTTCGACCAGGGAGTCAAGCCAGCTTTGGCCTCCCGGAAAAGTGACTTCCTCCGCCCCGGCTGGAGCCTCTCCCTCCCCGTCTCTGTGGTGGTCGTCCACACCAGCACCCGTGTCCTCGGGAGTGTTATCGTACCGGTCCGAGCTTGGACTGGGTGGGCTACTAAGTGGCGTGATTACTGCCGCAGTGTTGTCGGTAGTGCCAGCACCAGCCGCGCTAGTAGTAGCGGGCCAAACATAAGTTCGACTGAATTTGAACACCACGTCCTTGAACAGCTGATCGGCCTTTTGGTTCATTTGCGTCTGTACCGACGTCATCATCTTGTCGAGCTCCTGGCGGAAGATGGGCTCGACATAGCGGGGGAGCTCGCGGCGGAGGAGGTCTTTGAAGGAGGAGATGTCGAAGTTAGAGGCCGTTGGTGCTGTCGGGGCCTTGTTCTTTGGAGAAGGGTTTGTCGTGTTGGAGTGGTTGAAAGGAGATGATGAAGGACCGGAGGTGTCGTAATCTGTGTGGACAACATTGTTAGTACCAGATGAAAGAAGGCAGGAGGTATGAAAGGGAGAAGAGAGAGCAGACGAAAAATGGAGAAAAGAGAAAGGAAAAGGAGGACATACAAGGAGAAGGAATTTTTGACCCCGCCGGCCCCGGAAAGATGATGCGGTACATATCGTCCCATTTGTCTTCTTCCGACAACCCGGCCTTGGCTCTGGCATGGAGCTTCTTGTCTTGTTCGTCGGTGATCACCTCGGGCACATTGTCCTTCCTGAGTCGACAGGGAGTTTCTGCCCTTTGATGGCTCTTGAGGTCGTCATCCGTCTTGAATTGCTCGTAGCATCGGGGGCAGGTGTTCTTGAGGGAATGTCGGCGGTAGATGTGTTCCCTGTACGTTGGGTTTGGGTGTTAGTGTGCTTGCTGTCTGAAATCGGAGACTTGAGAAATAAGAACGTACTTGACCCGATGAACACTGTCCCATCCCGGCCCACAGCATGTCTTCACTGTTCTGTACTTGACCGGATTATGTTGACAAAACGGACAAGCGAACTTGCGGCCTTCTCCTCCGGGTGCTTCAGGGCCATGGTGTTTCGCCCGCTTGGTGGTCGCCTTCTTGACCTCCCTCGTCACAGGGTGGTGATGTTGATGTTGTTCATGTTGATCCTTAGACTCGTCCTCAGTGGCAGGGTCCTGGTCATGGTAGAAACAATCGCTTTCAACGGCCCGTCGGGACCGCTTCTTGGAGGGCTGATCAGGGATTTGTTCAAGCCATTTCTCAAGATTGGCCTCGAACCTCGCCATAGATAGCTGGAGGATCAACTTCTTTCGTTGGCTCAGGAGACTGCTAGCGGTTGGGGTCGTTGTCGTCGTTGTCGAGTTGTTGGCTGGAGTGTTGCCTAACTTGGAAATACACACGTCCTCCATCAAGGGCCGGAACAATCATAGAATCGATCCGTGTTGGGCTAGAGAGCGCCAGGCCAGAGACATCAGCGATGATATCCTAGCGAAACAATATTCGGACTTGGAAAGCTGGGTTGATGGGTATGGTACGTATGGAAGGTTGCCCTAGGGCTGAAGAGGTATGTCGAGCAATGAGGGTAGACAAGAAGTAGTACCTGATGGGGCGAGGGCCTGGGAAGGAGCAGATGCTTGAAGATAGATGGACCAAAGGAGTAATGTTGACTGCAAGTGACCAAGTATTCTAGCGATTGTGGGCCAGGTAGAGACGGATGTTTGTAAAAACCAAAAACTGCCGAGATTCGTGAGGATGAGACTGAAAGAAATTGCATAGACAAGATCCAACGGATATTCGATAGGAGACAAGATGCCGGAGCAAAGTGAGCAAAAACATGACCGAAATTCCCAATCGTTATATACCTACTCGCAGTTTGCGCAAATGCGGAGAAGGAGTAAGATAGAGTGTGGTGTAGATACAGCCCCTCCATCACCTGGTGTCATGATGCACTACACCTCACCCACCATCCCTTCCGAGATCCCGAGGATCCCACAGCAACAACAAGTCTGGAATTCTCCAATAAACTTCATGGAAGCGGGACACAGCTCGGCGCGGATGAGCAGTGACACAAGATCAGCGAAGCATTGCAACTTCAATATCTGCGACCTTGCAACCCAGACCTGAGGTGCGGCGGCGGCGGGATACTCCGTAAGGTAGGATGGCAGTAAAGGCAGGTTCCGCATGACATGCCGAAAGAGGGCTAACTCCAATCCTGCTGAGCATGGTTGGCTTGGCCTGGCCTCCCGGCCTGCGGCCTATATGTTGTGGTGGCATCGCGCATGAGGCAATTGCTCAATTGCGGGGAGCCCCTATATTGATGTTGGTAGAGGCGATTGAGACTCGCATGCAGTAGACGAGGCTGTGGAAAAGAGGTATAACATCCCATTGGGCACCAAGTGATGGTGACGCGTATTGGTTATTTGCTTGTTATCTCCAGTTGGCCCTTTTGTCCACACCTTATCGCATCTTAGACCGGGCTATGACTCTTATAATGAGTTGTCATCGATGTTGTTATTGTCCCGAGGCATATGCTACGTTTTGAAATCCAGGTCCAATGGCTCAATTGCGGGAAGAGCAGGTGAAGATTCGGTGAGTGTTGTTATGAATGTTGGCAGCGAAGAGGGCCGGCTACCTTATGCATGGCGCCCAAAGAGGCCGGGATGGATCCGGAGGCGGAGGTACGTTTGCTGGCGTGGCCATAATCAATTCGGATAGGCAAGTGCCTCCCGGTTAGAAATGGTGATCTCAGTCCTCCGGCTGCGGAGGCTCGGGGGACAGTGCTCAAGCGCGAAGTTGGGGCCTCTCTTGCCTCTCTTTCTGTCCCTGGTCTCTTGTCTAGGGCCTCTCAAATAGTCCCTGTGATGGAAGATTAAAAGACCAAAACTTCCTCAAGGTAAAAGATCCAAGATGTTCTCCATTCAAAACAAACCAACCCAAAAGAAAGCGGCCATCTTCCCTGCGCTAAAAATCCACACGCAATATGACACTCATAAAGCTTCCTGCTTCAAAGCCCTCAAAGGCCAAGTAAGTGTTACCAGCCACACCAAGAAGACCAATGCTGACAGCTGGGCTGCAGAAAATCATCGGAAAGCTCATACCGCCTCAACACATATCTTCGGAGTGACCCAACCGTCACCGAGAGGTTGATGAACAACTCCGACCTCGATGGGATATTGGGCCGGATTGATCATCTAGAGACCGAGGTGAATGCGCTGGCGCAATCATCTCAAGGGTCTCGCCCACAAAGCTCTGGAAGCGCGGACAGTCGATAGGGAACAGCGAGGGACCAGAACGCATCATTACAGGGATTGTATAAAACAGGATTGGGAATTGTACGGTATGCATGGATATGGAGTTTCGGACAGGTCTCAAACAGGTGCGAAAACCGCAGAAACTTGGGCATGAGCCGGAGTTGGAGTTGGAGCTGGAGCAGCAACGGGAGCGGCAACGGGAACTGGAACTGGAACTGGAGCTGGGGCTGGATCTGGATCTTCAGCAAAGTCGGCAATGGGACCAAAAGCCTAGGGAATCATTAGCACAGTAATCCAAACAGCAAATATTCATTTTACTTACTGCAGAGTCCATGTCCACCCAGTCCGTAAACGACCAGCTATCCCAAAGCCTCCTTGTGAAACCAGGCGTCGCGGCCTCCCCCTCCTGGTCACCTGCCTGATCTTGCACCTCTCCAGTCATCTCTGCCATCCAATGAGCGCGAAGGGCATCCTCCAGCAACTGGTCATCCGGTGACGGACCATTAGCCTCCTCGACGTCATTCTCGGCCTCCTCCCCATTTTCATCCCCATCTGCTGGGGTGCCATCCTCATTCGCAGCGGCGTTCTTCTTACCACTGCTCGTCTGATCAGGGAAGACATGCGCAGTCTGACGCGTCACCTCTTTCTTCAGTTCCTCCAGAATAATAGCCCACTTGCGCGCGGGCGAACAGGGACTCGTATTGTTCGCCAACATATGGATCCCTCTGTTCAACAACTTGTGCAGTTTGCCGTCCATCACTTCGTGGCCACGGTAGTGAGGACCGCCAAACAACCTCTGGCGTTCGCGTATGTGCGGGAGGATGGCCAAGATGACGGCGGCACAGTAGGCGACTTGATGAGGATACCAAAGCGTGGTAAATTGCGCACTATCCTCTGAGCGAATAAGGCCGGTGACGACGCTGAGGGCGATTCGGGCTGAGTCGACGCAATCGCGGATGGCGTTGTCGGTAGCTTCCTTCAGTTCGCCTGATTGGGGGTAGGGCGCGGTGATGAAGGGGCGGTAGGAAAGTATGGTGGCGTGACAGTGGGCTATTCTGATGAGAACCATCTGCCTCTGGAAAAGGGGTAGGAGTAAGTTCGACTTGACATTCCTGAGGAGGTATGGCAACTCGTCCCGCCACTTCTGGACCTCTTTGCCGATGCGCAGGGCGCTATCGATCCTTTGTTGATGGGGGATTTCTCGAAGGGAGTATACTTGGTGGAGGAGCTTGTCGATGAGCTTGTTCAACCTGGCATGCGAGAGCAGTGCTTCCATGTAGCAATCCCCCTTGTGTGGTCGGAGAGGGCCGGTGGGTCCCATGTCTTCGTCGTTGACGGCATCAGGTAGCTCTTGGTCGATGAAGTCGTCACGGAAATGACTGGGCCGCCCGAGGACCATACTAAGTTGCTTATCAATGATGTAAGCCGTCCAGAATGTCCGTCTCTCACATTGGATCTTTGCATAGTCTGGTCTGTTGGAGATATCGCGCCCGAGCCCGCGGTTCCTGCCTAGACGGCGATGAAGACCGAGGCCCGTAATCATCTGAAGGGTATTGCCAAAAGTATACCAAGCTTTGTTGTAGCGACACGTGCTCAAGAGGTACAAGTCCTGCAAGAGGCGAGCCTGAACAGAGTCCAATCTCGGCTCGCCAGTCTCGGCATCCGTGAGACTCACAGCCATATTCAGCAAGGAATCGCCGTACCCAAGGGACCATATATACTCGTCTGGAAGAGGCTTTTTCCTGGTCTTCATCGCCTCGCCGGTTTTTTTGTTTATGCGCACCCAGGTCCTTGGGGCGTCCTTGAAGAGGGCGCCAAGAGCCATAGTCATGAGAGCAATGGCGGCACGGGCATGGCCTATACCGCACCACAACTCCTGTCGAGCTACGTGGTTCTTTTCGACTTGTTCCAACCACTTCCGTACAGTATGGCGATGAAGGAAATGGAAGGTACCGTTCCAGCTCTTGAAGAAGTGGTCCTGCTGTTGGTACCACCTCTCTCGAACGAATGGGAATCGAGCGGTTGCCGAACGGTCCCAAGGCTGATCGACAGGAAGCTCACTATCCCGCTGGACCTGGGCAATCTTTTTCCAAGCCGCATGAAGAAAGATGAGAGGTGGTGTGTCCTCATTCCCGTAGCGGTGATCCATTTTGAGGCTCAGGTAGTCCTGCCCAGGGCCGCCGTAGCGAGCAATGTCGTCTCTCATGGCCTGTCCCTCGGTATCAGCCGCTGCGTTCTCCTGACCCTCATCATCAACCGGCCCTTCGGCAGGCGTTGGCTGCCATGTGTGCTTTGAATAGGGACCTCTCAGTGCCGGGTTCGGGAGATCCTCATATCGGTTACGACTATTGCGTTTCTTGTAGGTGCACTCCTGCCTCATGTTGAAGCATCTGTCGCACGGTAGAGTGCCTGAACAGGGATGGCGTCCATCACGACAGACATCGCAGGCTCGCTTAACCCAGCTTCGCTCGCGTATCTCCTTTCCGCGGATGTCGGTACTACGGGCGAAGTTGCGGGTGGTGGGATCATCGGGCGGAGGAGGAGGAGTCCTTGCGCGGCCTCTGTAGTTGGGGTTGTTGTAAGTGCAGTCTATGCCTTTCTTGATGCAGTTTGCGCATGGCTGGAAGCCCTGACACTTTTGGCGGCGGCCATGGCAGGCATCGCAAGCACGGGAGATTCTCTTCTTCTTGGCAGGCCTCTCCTCAGACGGGTCATCTGGGGTCTGTTCTTGGGATTCTTGCTGTTGTTCCTGCTGTTGCTGAGGTTGCTGTTGTGCCTGTGGCTGTTGGTCTACTTGCACCTGTTGCTGGTCAAGCTGGTCTTGTCCTTGATTTCCATCCTGTTGCTGCTGGGGATTGGGCTGAGATGACTGAGAGCGGGAAGAATAAGTCTGCTGCTGAATTTGAGACTGTGGGAACTGTTGCAGTTGGATTGGATGGACTTGCTGGACCTGTTGGGCAGACTGGTGATACTGCTGCGTGTTTATCTGCTGGGAGGGGTGCGAGGGTAGGGGAACACGGGTGGTGGTGGTGGGCGGCGCATTGCCGTAATAGGAATTATACAAAGCATTCTGTTGATGATTGGACATGATGGAGGAGGGCCCTGCAAGGCGATCCTGGTGGTGGTCCTCGAGATATTGCAGTCCAGATAAGTCGGAGGTCACCAGACTCAATTGATGTTCCGGCAACATGAAAAGGTCCCCACCGCGCGTCCCACGGAAAAGTGGTTCAGTTCAAAATGTCAAGGCGGGGTTAGGGTTAAGAGTATCTCGTTCCTGCTCATTTAAGCGCCCTTCCATTCCCCTCTTGGCCAAATGCAACTGCTCCGTTTATTTTATTTCAACGTTTTCTGGCTCCCGTACACCACACCGCTTGGCCACGCACAAGGCGGTATGAGACGGTGCGTGTGTGGGTACGAGAGTTACTGGGTTGTCTGAGCTTGGGGCTTATATGGTCCAAGGTCTTATCGTCTGGACTTTCAGCTCATTTCAAAACCCTCGTGTGATTTAAGCAAGATTCGACATCTACTTAATCCTGCCGGCGATTGGCTTATATGTACATTCCGGGCTATCTCCATATTCTCACTTATACACCCTCACGCAAGACCCATAGGACATCTCCCCTTATCCCCAACGGTGCCACCACCCGCAGGGCAAACACCCCCCTTAGCCAACACCTCCAATCTCCTCCTCTCCAGATCCTTCACCATCTCCTCAATCTCCTCCTTTCCTTGCCCCCTTAGCTTCTCAGGACCAACCTCATCGATGCTATACCCTTCCGGCTGGTACCTGCTACCACCATCGCCCGGAACCGGAGCCCCAGACAAACGCCGCAACAGAGCCGATGGGTTCCAACGGCTCCAAAACGTCGGCTTCACATACCACGGATCAAGTTCGTACACGTTATAGTGATACTTTCCCGTGACAGGGTCGGGGTCCTTGTCAAGTTTGTGAAGAACCATCCACTCGAATCGGGGAAGGCTGACGTGGAGGAGCAACCAGCGGCGGAAGTAGAGGATCCAGGTTAGAGATTTTTCTTGCCATTGAGGCGGTTCGGGGAAACTGTGATTGTTCGTTAGGCTTCAGGGGCTAAGCGCAGAGAAATAGGAAAGGGGGAAAACATACTCCATAGCCTCTCTCAACCTCCTCCCCATCAACACCCCAATAAACTCCTTACTCAGCCCCCTCAGCCAACTCGGCTGACTCAACAACAACAAATCAACCGTATGCTTCGCCACCTTCGCGTTACTCTCCTCATACCGCATCTCCGTATCCTCATACCACTCATTCCACCGCTCCATCTTCTCCATCCACTCCAGTCCACTCTCTTCCTCCTTTCCAACCTCCTCCCCATTTTCCCCATTCTTCGAAAACCTGTCCAAATCCTCAAACCCAATCCCCATCAACCCCCCAACCTCCCTCCACACCACCCCCTCCGCACACCTCTCGATTTCACTAACCCCCCTCCACTCCCACCTCCTAATCCACCTATCCGGTTCCAGCGCAAACATGCTCAACGTATACAGCATATCCCCATCCCTGATCTTGCCCGCCTTTTGCCACCTGCCATGCAACCAATTCATCCTCGCCAGCGCCTCCAACCCTCTCTTTTCCCAAGGCGGGTTGGAGATCATTTCCAGCATCAAAACTTCAGTGTCGGTGGCGCGTTTGGAAGCGGTTTTGTGCGACGAGAGTTGTCCGGTTGCTAGCAACAAGGACGAAATGGACGGGATGGCGTACGTCTTGAATAAGGCGAAGAAGAGCGAGCGTGCGTAGAGGTAGGGGAATTCGCGCTGGGAGAGGTCCATGACGATTTGGTGGGCGTCTTGGAGGCTCATTTTGGAGAGCTTGGCTGTGCTGGGGGTGCCGTCGGGGGAAAAGTATTGCGGGAAGCGGGTGCGGTAGGAACGGAGGCGCTGGAAGCGGAGGTGGCGGACTAGTAAGAGGTAGGAGGGGATGAGGATGGTGAGGATAGTGGTCCAGCTGAGGCCGACGCTCGATGGAGAAAGGGAGGGCATCATGGTTGAGAGGAGACCATCGGGCGGTGATGGTGTCGTGAGGTTCATGGTGATGTTGAGTTGGGCAGCATGAGCATGCTATTGCCTTTTGATGTTTATGAAGTCGAAGTGATGAAGGAGGCTTGGGCAGCGTTGCACAAAGGGGACAGAAGCTATTTATACCACCAATGTACTTGAAGTTGTACCCTTCTCCCCGTTTGCTGAGCTCTATGTCTTGTCTCGGCAGCGGGGTAGATCGAGGTACCTCTAGCAAGGGAGAAAGACAGACACACACTTATACCTGTTTCAGCCAGGCTCCCAGGGGAAGTGTTGAAAGATCTTCGCCTTTGACCGCCCTCAAGTGTGATGATATGTACAGTAATGTCCCCTGTTAATGCTAAAACCCCTTTTGCTAAAACCGCCCTTTTTGCTAAGGATTTGGGCTGCCCGCATTCCCTCTAGTGCAACGCTGATAGCCCAGATTTGCATTAATAGGGGTCTGATTTTGGTGAGTCGGGAACATTTATACCTGTGTACCGGGGGTCCGGCCACCCGAAGTGACCCACTTTTGGGCCCGGCGACGATCTTTGAGTGGTCAAGAGCCGCTGTATGGTCTGTGCACGAGATTCCCCTTTTGCAAAGAAATCTGGCTTGCCGGAATCGTTTGCATTAACATGGGTCATTACTGTAATGGTCCCAATCAGCACCAAAGACTATGGAAAATCTTACTCAGTACCCGCCCCCCCCCCCTTCGGTCTTCTTTCATGTGACTGGGTGTTCATTGGAATGCGGCTTGCAATCCCCGCGTGTTTCACGGCTTGAAACTGTTACAAAGGCAGCCTCGGTAGGTATTACCTACGCGAAGCCTTGAAAGACACCGCTCCGCCAAATGCTTTTCGTCGATATGGTCCACCCTCAGATCATGAAAGTAACGGTGCATGCGTGGCTGCTTGCTAGCCGTAACGGATTTAGGGCTGTATGCGATGCCGGAAGTTGTGGAGTGGTGTTGCATGCGCTGGCATCGGACATGGTCAGGGCCCGTGGATTTTGATGTTGTTACGTATGGCGAAGACATACCCTCACGATATTCAGTCCTCAACCGCACGTTGCTGTCCATCCATTATCCTGTGTCTTTCGCGACCGCCAGCAAAAGGGATATCAAATCATCAAATCCGATCATGCCAAGACAGCATGCTCCATGACCAATGGTTTGCACACAATATCAAGCGCCTCGGAGAATATCTGATTGTGTTCCTCACCAACTCGAAACCTGTATCATCCCAAAAATGTGATAAGACCGAGTTTTCCAGCAGCCAGCTTCATCGGCCTTTTATCTTATCCCGTTTCCAGTTCTTCAATCCAGACCACAAATTGTTCTTGCCTTGGTTTCCCTCGCCGTGGCTCCCACCAAAGTCGTCCGGAAGAGTCAAATCCGAGCTTGGCATAGCCCCAACACCCAAATCGACAAGCGGAACCATGGACGGCCGTCCATGGGCGCATTGAAACGGGAATGCGCAATCGGCTAGCTGCCAGACCAAGCTTCTGCATTCCTCCAGAGACAGTACATCGTTGAACATGATGGCACCTACCTTGTTAGCACTGTTGACTTCATACAGAGGTATGAATGAAGAACTTACTTCTGCAGGACCTGGAATTCAACAATTCTAGAATACCCTCCGGGCAATCATGGAACCTAGCAACCCAGTCACGTTCCCCCTCTTTCTGGGCGCCGCTAGCCCCACGATTCGTTGACGAGCTCAGGCCCGGGTTGTCATTCAGCTTCCATATCTCCTTTCGAAGCAGCTCGATCAGCACACGCGCCTCCAACCGACACCGCTCCAAGATGCTGGGTGGCAACGACTGTACTTCCACGGTGGACCTCGTCGAGTGTTTTTCGCCTGCGAAGACCTCATAGAAGATGCCCCAATATTCAAAGTGTGGCTTGTATCTGACGAGAAGGGTGCCGTCTTGCTTGGATAGGTCGAAGCGGAGAGGACGTTGTAAAGACTGTGTCTGGGCCATTATCTGGTCCGACTGAGTGGCACCTGAGCGGTGAACAACAGCAAAATAAGACTTCATCAACTCCTCTACGCGGACTCGCTCGTCAGCCGCGTGCTGATCCACCAGAACTAGGACCCTTTTGTCAATATCAGACCTAGGGAAGACTTGGTCTGCTTCTGTGGGAACCAGTTTGACAAAGATGAACTTTCTATCAACTTGTGCGAGGACAGTTGCCGTACGAAGGGCATCTCTGGAGATGCGGCCCTGCAGCGTCATCAAAGCCCCTCCGTTGGCCGGTTCCATGTTGACACCTCCCGTAGAGTGATGACTGCAGCTATGATGAGCACCATGCTCCATAGACTCATACAACTCTGGTACACGGGGTATGGGAGCTTCGACAGGCTTGAAGGCAGTACTTTTCGACGCTGGGACAGTAGCTCGAGGTAAAGATCGCTTTTGACGTGGCTTTGGAGTGTCTCGAGGTCTCGTTCCAGGTGCGGAATGGGGTCGAATCATGAAGCCTGTCCGCGCATCTATGAGCGTTCTGATATTCGTAGTGGGATCTACCCACTCCACATAGTTGTCCGCGTTGCTGCTGCCCGGGCTTGATGGCAGACTAGACTGCCGACCCAATCCGCGTGACGTGAAGTGGTCATTGCTTGATGGAGGTGGCTCGACATCCTCGAACGGCTTTCGTATAAGCTTACCCGCTCTGTCAAACAACGGGTTTTGCGCCCATGGGACAATTCCCACCTCTTGCGTGGATGAGCTGGCAGATTTGACGGTCTTGCCTGTGGATAAGGCTGAAATTGAAGAGGAGCCTTTGGATGGTAATTCAAACGTGGAACCCGACTTAACGCGTGACCACGATGTATATGGGGATACCGAGCCCTCTTCAATATGATGGCTACTTGAGCTTGCTCTCGAGCTGCTGGGGGTTGATTGCGCTAATCCCGAGGGTGTATGCTTCTTGTTACGACTTGAGGCTGCCTGTGAGGATGAGATAGATCTCTTGAGACCACTGGACTCAGCTGATGAGCCCCTTGATGATTTGAGTCTCTCAAAGGCGTTGATAGACTTGGGCCGGAAATGGTGTTTCTTTAGAAACTCGTAGGTTATCACCTGAAGAAGGTCTGTAATAACCGAGAGGTCATGCTGCCTTTCATCTAGAAAGCCATCGGCATTCAAGGAACCCTCTTGTCCAGCCATGGTGATTCGAAGAAAGAACATGGGCCATCGATCAATGCCCTTCCTTGACTTGAGTTCTTTTAGTGTGAACCCTTCATTCCTCCTCGGTTGCCCTTCGTTGAGTGCCGCTTCTTCGATGACGCCAAACGCAGAATTTGCAAACACGCGATTGACCTCCTCGTACAGGATGTTAGAGTCGTTTTCGTTTGACATGGGTTGTATGCCCAAAGAAATGAACTGCACCCGCCTTGTTGCAACCGGCACTAGACAGAAGCAACCGCTCACAGAAACTCCAGGTGCCGAGGCTCCAACTGGAACCCATGACTTGGAGTCTTGTTCATCGGTCAGCGAAGCTTGAGCGAAAAGGCTCGAAGTCCGCAACACTAGCTCATTGGCGGAGTTCCGACGGTCCTGGAGCTGGCTGGTTGTCCCGGGTGTGCGAAGAGTAACAGTACGTCGAGAAACAGCGTCTCGGACGGATAGAGTGACCTCGTTTGGCCAGGCAATAAGAAGGGAAGTAATGGTATGAATGAGCTGGTCAAGGGTCTTAGTCGTACCCAGTCGTTCAACTTCGGTTGCCCTCTGCTTTACGCGAACGGGCATGGAGCCGAAGAGGTTGCGAACAGTAACACGTGTTCCACTTGGGAAGACCAAAACACGCTCTTCGGGGAGAGCAGGAGTGTTGCGGGTCACGATTCGGGAGTTGTGAATTGTCAAGGCGTTATGTGAGCGGTGTTCATGATGATGAGAAGAGATGGAAAGTAGAGACAGAGCTGCCAAAGAAGCCAGGAACTGCCCATGTCGTCCATGGAAATCTTGATGGGGTGGATATCGCGAAGTGTAGTAAAGCTTGCCGAGACCGCCGTCTTCGCGGAAGCAGGCTGGAGGAATCCCGAACCCATTATCTTCAACAGAGCAGTTTCCACGGCCGTAGTCGACAGAAATGTTGATCTTGGTTGCACCGGCATCGAGTGAGTTGCGAAGCAGGCCATCAATGACGCCGTTCAAGGAGGTGATAACAGCTGAAGACTTGATCTGGGCGATAACGTCCCCAGGGAGTGGCTGAATCGACATGGTGGTGGGCGATGTGAGTTCAACATGACTTTTTTGTTGTTGGAAGGTCTTGGCGGATGGATTGGGTGGTCAGCGATGTAAACAGACACGGCACCGTTGAGCTTTGGAAGGTGAGCTCTAAAGCGACTGAACTTGCGAAAGAAACAGAAGGGAAGGTAGGTAAAAATAGGAATGAAAAGCGCGATGCAGTATTGTGTGTGTGTCAGTGTGACCAGTGCTTGCCAATTGGAATCAGCGGATGTGATGTGATTGAAGCAGCCGGCTTGAATGAAGCCATTCAGAAGGAACTGAAGCAGAGAGAAAGACGACGTCAGGTCAAGCTTGTCAGGAAGCGAGCAAGCTCTCCCGTCTCTCTGGCTTGGCATTGGACACCCCGAAGGAGAGCTGAGAGACAAGTGAACCTACCTAGATGGGCCCTGGTTCTTGGCAATGCACGTGACTGAGAGCAGTAGCTCCACAACGGACCCCAGGGGTCGAAACATTGGCTCCACAAATCGGAAAGGCCCGAGCTTGGTGGATCCTTTCTTTTGTTCGAATCGTCCAGTCGCCGTCGCCGTTGCTGTCGCCTGGAAAATGGCAATGCAACTTTTCACAATTCAGGACCCCAGCCGACCTGCCGACCAAAGTCCATGCCGTCCGAACAAAAGACGCGGCACAGATTCTGTCATCATCATCTTCTCGTCTTACTTTACCAGACGGAGCCAGGAATAAACCACAGTCGTCGTCATACCCTGTGACCGCTTTATACTTTGTTCAAGTCATTCGTTGAATTGGTAACTATTTTATCCCTCCGCTTGCGAATACAACCGAATTGTTGTTTTTTTGTTCGTCCCTGAGAAATCGCGACCCTGTCAATCAATCCGCCATCTCTATCGCATCGCATCGCAACTGAACCCATCCTTGCCGACAGGAAGTGAAAGAAGCACTGACACTGCGTTCGCAACTGACTCGACCGACCTTTATTGATATTCCATCTCACGTTCACCATCCATCTCGTCTCCTTCTTCGGTATCCCCCTCAGTCCTTCCTGTCGCCGAGAGCAACGTGAAACCGTTGGCCGTTGCAGGACCACCTGGTAATCTGCCCCAAGGACCGGCGCAGTCGGTGCAAAAGCCGTTAGGGAAGTGGTACCGTCCGGATACAGCAACCACAACTAAAAGCAGGTGAAACCCGCCGGCCGCTGCGATCGTCGCCCATCCATATCCACGCGCCTTACCTTCTTTCTGTCTGGCGGCCATCAATTTTTAGCTACACGCTAGACCCAAACATCGAGAATCCCCCGACCCGCGACTGACGAGTTTGACGATTGCTTGACGTTCTGCCACTGCCACTGCCTCCCGTCTGCACGACGACCCTTGCTTTGCGACCGCACGGATCCATACCCATCCATATCCGCAGATATCGACGTCGACCTACCGCGCCCGTGTAATTCGACTGCACCGGCCGTCTTCTCAATTCCTGCTCCGGCTACCTACTTTTCCTCTACTACAACCACCATGACCGAGACGGCTACATCTTGTCACCACGGTACTAATTCTCTCATATGAAACCTTGTCCAATCTTTGCACTACCTACCTCATACCTACCTCTTATCAGCCGTCCACTCCCTGCACATACTCTTCTCTCGCTCCCATCAATCCATCACACCGTCCCTCGTCCATCATGCCTTCCTTTGCCTCTGCCTTTCGCCATCGAAGCAATTCTGCTCCACCGCTGACCCAGTTCGGCCCTCACGCAGTCGCTGACCCTATGCCAGACCGAGAGGATCGTCCCGAGAGGACTGGTCGCCGACGACCCTTCTCGTCGCTGATGAAGAAGCTGAAGAGCATGAAGCCCGGCGATGCTGTTCGACATGCTGGCTCCAAGAAGAACAATCTCAAGAAACAAGCCGACAACAACCCATACGCAGTCGCTGGCCGCTCCAACTCCGACCACGTTCAGATCGCCTTAACCCCGCCACCGACCAGCCATTATTCGGTGTCCTCGACAAGAAGCGCAAGAACATCGAGTACAACGTCCGTAGACCCTTCAGATGATTCTGTTAGGTTGTCAACCGATGGCCACCCACCTCCCACGATGGGCGGTCGATCGACTATAGCTCCAACAGTTGTCACCGATCATGAGACCTCGTGCTCTATGGCCGCGCCGTCCTACGGGGCCTCCTCGGTCACTGGCACAACGCGTACCGCAAATATCGACTCCCGTCGGGGCAATGATAGCACCTTTTCGTCCCCCGCGCCGTCTGTCCGCTCCTTAACTACAACTCTGACGACAATACAATCCTTTGTGCCCAATGGTGCCGCTGCAATGCACAACACCAACAACAACAACAACAACAATAGCAATCCGAACAGCACCAATACGTCCAACAGCCCTAATCACCACCACAACCATCACTCTCATCACTCCACCTCACAAATAATCCACTTCAACCAACCTTTCCCGACAACGGCCACTCCCGTTTCCGCCATTCCAGCCCATCTTGTACCCTCTGGTCAGGGTGGGAACTCGCCTTTCTACCCGACTACCTACTATACCGCCACGGCAAACAACCTGCTCACGGATAACGCCTCCATCCTAACCCTCGCATCCTCGTCCAAGCGCCGCCGCCGCCGCTCCTTCGACACTGATGCCTCAGTCCGTGCTCTCGCGCCCTCTTCTCTCTTTGGAGGCAGTCGGGAGTCTCTCCCTCTCAGCGTCCTCAGTTCCAACATGGAAGGCGGTACAACTGGCGGCATGACCGGCGCCACCACGCCTGGCGGTCTCTATCGTGGACCCAACGCTCTGGCCAACGACCGCACAAGCATATACTCTTCTACTACAGGGATCCTAGCCAGCGACAGGAACAGCTTTTACTCGAAGCAGGCCATCAGCGGCACCGGTGCTGGAGGAGATGCAGCTAGTGTGAGGAGTGGGTTGTTGGGGCATGGAAGGTCCGAGAGTATCAGTGGAAGTATTGGTGGAGGATTAACTCCTGCACCGATGAACGGGGTTGCGTCGGCGGGGAGCTTGGTTGGGCTCACGGCTGCGGCATCGCCAAGTCCGTTGGCTAGTCCGAGGGATAGGGACAGGGAGAGGAGGATCAGTGGTGGGGTTGGTAATGTTGACGAGGATGTTGAAGGGGAGGAGAGGGCATGAAGAAGTTTGGATGTTTGTGTGACGAGGATGGAATGAATAATGGTACATGCGCTGAGGAACTGGGACGGGACAGGAACATGCCAAACATCGTATGGGATGGTGTTCGGGGACGGGAACAGGGTAATGGGTGGGACAGACTTCTCGGGTCATATGTCTTGGGCTTAAGTGCCGGCGTTTTGTTCTTCTGTCTATCATCTGCGTCATTTTCAACTGAGAATGGGATACCCCTCCAAGCTATAATGGCCGTTAGGTCCTTTTGGCTTTGGTCTTTCTGGGCTCTGGACCTATTTATGGGCACATTTTTCTGCCTGTTGAGGATGTGTTGTTTGTCCCCTTCATCATCGCTGCTTTCCTTTCCATTGATGCATCTTTTCGAAACTTTTGATTGGTCTCAACATGTCCCTTTCCTGTTCTCGTCCTTGAACTGTACACCTTTTTCGCGTCCTTGCTTGATGATGTTGCCTCTTGCTTCCATTTCCACGGCTCGTTCCCAATCGGGGTCAAGTTCGGCATCTGTTCGACACCAATTGGCTTTTTTATGTACTGTACACATATTTCGGAACACTACCAACAGAAGCTGACATCACACGCAGTGAAAATAACAAGCCTGTGTTTCGAGAAATACAACACCAAATAAACCTTACATGTGCTGCCGTCGCACGATGGGATTACTCACTATCTACCACCGATTTTTGCTGAGCCGAGGATCTTAAAGGGGTGATAATGTGTCCCTTCAACTCTCGAATGAACTAAGGTCGTGATTATGACAACCGGCTTGTTCGAGTGTCGCATCGACAGCGTATAATAACGTGCCATTACCTTTCGGATACGGTACTTCCATTAATGATGGACTTCTCCAAGGCTAAAACAGGACATGTTTAGGTCGAAGGTAAAGAGGGCATTCTCGTCGACATACCAGATCTATTATCCCCCCACCCTTCGGCTCGAAGATCCAGAGTCATCCCCGAGCTGTCAGGATTTCTATGGATAGAGAGCACCGTCGTTCAAATCGGCTTTCACGTCGGTTCAAAAGAATTTCAGTCTTTCTATCAACTTTGTTTCTGCTTCTGCCACCCGGTGCCCAACAAGCGCCGCTCTCCTGTGTTTTGGCCTTGGAACGATCCGAAACAAGACCGCGAGGAGGGTCAACCGGCTTCATTCGATCACAGGCCTCGGAAAGTGAACGACCCAATGCATGTCCGGATGCTAACAGAGAGTTGGGACTGTCTTCTGCTTGGCAGAAGCTCCACCTGGGCGTGCTTCCTCATCCTAGATTGCTCGGGCGAAAGGGCGTACAGAGTTGCAAGGTTGATTGTCTCCTATTCAAATGAGCAGTTCGAGGATCTGTTGAAGCGGGTCCCGAACTACACGCGGAAGGTACGGCTAGGCTGATCTAGACAAGCAAGAAGTACTTGGAAATCTTTCGGGCTCTTCTTGCTCTGCGCTTTGTGTAACATTTTGCGTGTTCTTCAAAGGTTTACTATCATCCGGGTATTGAGCGCCAGAGAATTGAATAGATAGACGGGGCAAGAATGCCCCTGGTGACCAGATCATCGATAAAGTTGGACTGGCTTACCTACCTCTACAATATCAAATCGAAGGCCTTCCTCATTCGGAGTTTGCTGCCTAAGCTTCTGACAATGCTCTTTCTATATGTTAGAGGGGGTTGTTTTCCTAATCTTTTGATGAGGACTGAGCTTCTCATTTTGGGCTGGGAGGACGGCTTTGCTCTTTCCTAAGCTATACATGTGGGATATTCATTCATCATGGTATCCCAACCCTCATACGGATAAAATGTAATGGCTAAGTAGGGATTGGAAAGGCATTAACAATATCCTATATGGCATTGTCACTATTCATTATGGCATATGGAAACTCCGAAATGGCATATTCAAGGTAGAATTACGCCTTGGTCATGAAACCAAACGAATCAGTTAGATATGAAAACGCCTACGGAGGTTGGCCTGAAGCCTCGAGCTGACAAACATCTCTCAACCTACCCATATTATGGCCGTTACCAACACCATCCTCAGTGGTATGGCAAAGGCGACAAGTCAAGCCCTTCAACCGTGAGTTTGAACGAGTCGTTTCTATATCACCACCAACAGTTAGCTCTTGCACACCCACCAGACACTAACACATCACTCCAGCCGAAGACAAGGAAACATACCTCGAATAACTCCCCGCAGTATCCAAATCCAGCCGCCCGCGGATGCAATCCTCAAAGTCGACATCCGCCCAGATAATGCCCTCATCATCCTCCCACTGCGGACCAGCAAGTACGTCTCCAAACGGCGAGACGATCGCCGAGCCACCGCGAGATGTAAAGTCTTCCTCCGTCTTGGCACCGGTAGACCTGTCAATGACAGGGATGTTGAACGTCTTTCTACTGTCAAGCTTGGGCACCTCAGCTGGAGCAGCAGAAGACGAGGAGGTCTTGGCTGTGGTGGTGGACACAGCCTCGTCATCGACTTCTGCTTCCGCCTCGACTTCGACATCACCTTGCTCGTTGCAGCAGGGCAAGACAATCTCGTTGCCATCTTCGTCGAAGACGGACTGTCTGCGGATCTTCTTGGGATGACCGCGGCTGCTGCTGCGTGGGGAAGGGAGGGCAATCTCGAAGCCTCCTTCCGTGACGAGGGAGCTGCGTCTGCCATCACTGGTAAATGGAGAAGGGTCGGCGATGGCGCTGGTGTCGGGTTGTTGTGGTTGCTGGGAGATAACAGGGCGACCGTTGGTCTTGGCTTGTTGTTTCCCTCCATGTTTGCGTACACACATGTTGGAGCTGACGACGAAGCAGCGGCCTTCGATGGCGGCGGTCCTCATCAGGGGTAGCCATGTGTCACGGCCGTCGGCAGTCGGGGCGAAATAGAGGTTGATGTTCTGGGAGTAGAGCGACTGACGGAGCATGGGCATGTAGTTCTCCCAGCAGATGGCGGCGGCGAGGTTGATGCGGACGCCGCGGATGACGGTGCTGACGGCGCGGAGGGTGGCGGGGGAGCCTTGGGCCCATACTAGGCGTTCGATGGCGGTCTGTTTGGGGGTTGGTGTTAGCTTACAAATTCCGTAGCATGCTTGCAAGAGCAAAGAAAGAAAGAAACTCACAGGCATGACTTTTCTCCTCTTCCCAATCATGCCCATCTTGGGACAAACATAAACCACACTGCAATACAGACTCCCGCCCGCCTTCTCAATACACCCCGTCACCAAGAAAACCCCCGTCTCCCTCGCAATCTTTTCCAACTCTTCCCTGGTCCCATCCCCCCTCATGTTCTTCAGCTTCTCCCCCTTGTCTCCTTCCTGCCCCTGCCCCAGAACCTCATCACCAACTAACTCCCTCCGAACCCACCTCTCCAGCCCGCCCGCGCCCCCTTCCCCAACAATATCCCCCAAATCCACGGCAGCCTGGAAATACCGGAGATATTCGTCCCTCCCCTCGGCCGAGCGAGAACCCATGACGCACCCAAAGTTGGTGCCGCGCGGGTAGCCGCCGATGTAGGCCTCGGGGAGGAGGAGGATGTCGATGCTGTTGGAGGCGGCGCGGCGGGCGAGGTGGGCGATTTGCGAGAGGGTTTCGGGGGTGGTGGGCTGGGTGGAGGGGGAGGCGGTTGCGATGCGGATTTTGGAGGGCGCCATTTTTGCGCTTGTTTACGTCTTGACGAGGCGGGTGGTGGTGGTGTAGATGCTGGTGTTAGTGGTGGGAGGATGGTTTGTGGTGTGGTAGCATAACTTGTGATTACTCGTATGAATAAATAGTAGGATGGAGTCTTATACGACGGGGAGCTTGGAGCTGAAGAGGGGAAGCTCATAGGTTAGAGCTCTAATGCATGCAACTAAACGAGTCACCGTCATCATCCAAGAGCTTCAAAGCTCCAAGCGCGGGGACTCGGCATCCATCGGCGTCACAGCTCTTCATCAAAGTTTCGGAAGCTCCCGGTCCCCCCCAC
Organism: Copromyces sp. CBS 386.78; assembly: GCA_030685235.1. Classification (NCBI taxonomy): domain Eukaryota; kingdom Fungi; phylum Ascomycota; class Sordariomycetes; order Sordariales; family Sordariaceae; genus Copromyces; species Copromyces sp. CBS 386.78. Next base: position 113,083 of record MU839111.1, read on the forward strand.
GGCACCATGGACACGAAGGAAGTGTTAGGTTGCGAGTCACCTCACCAACGGGTTGGACGTTGATGCTGCAACTGGGATCAAGGGAAGTCGTGTTAGTGGTTGCCCCATGCTGCCCCGCATTTCAGGGAGGGCCAAGACGCTAGGACCGTGATAGGAGGGCAATCGCGCTGGAAGAGGTACCGAGGTACCTGTGACGTAACAGTTTTTGACTGCCCGTGAGGACCTTGGTGGGCAACTCGAGCTCTCGGGAGGAAGATAGCGCGAGATGACCTTTGAGGTCCTTAAAGTCGGTCCAAGCATTGTCCAGAGAGGTTTGGCGGCGGGCGGAAAATCTCTTTTCAAAGAGTACCTACCATCACAATCTCCTACTAGTGTTGTTCAATGCTATCAACCGTCAAGGGCGGTATCCAGAGTCTGAACTATTCGACTACCGCAAGCAACTCGGCCAATTCATCTCCAACGATTTGGTCCATCCACGATAAGACTGTTGCCTACAGTGACGATCTAGCCTTCATCATCCAACGCCTCTATTCCGCAAAGTACGTCAAGTCTTTCTCAAGTATGAGGCAAGACTTGAACCTCTACCTGAGGTGTTTTTGGTTCTGTTAACGGACATATGTGGCCGCGGGTGTACACCTAGATCACCTCTTCCCACGACAGTTGAGACACTGCGGCCGACAAAACCTCCAAACACCACGGTCCACGACGAGGAGGAGAAGAACCTTTCCCAGGACAGTACAAGTGTCGGTTTTGCGATCAAGATTTGACGGAAATCCACCATGCACACATTCACGTGCACTCCTGTGCTAAGAAGAACGAGCTAGAGATCCAGAAGATTCTCCTAGCTAATATCTGTCCTCCTGACCAACCTTGTTGCTACCAAAAGTGTGGTTACGGCCCTCAACATCTCCAATTTGTATCGTGCGGCAAAACCTTCGACTCCTACTAAGAAATGGGTGAACATTATCGAACCTATATTCGAGCGATGACCAAGACCTTACCTGGACCCAATAAGACTAAGCAGTTAAGCTGCTTTTTTGAGTCTTGCGCCAGTAATCCAGAAGGAGGGAGGTTGAATAGAGGGGGCCCAGCCTTCTCTACCGAAGAGGAGAGACGCGCACATATATGGGAAGTCCATCAGCTATACAATAACTTGGCACCAAACGTCGAATTTTGCGAATACTGCTATACGTAGCTCTCCGAACCATATCAATGGCCCAAACATGCATACCGTCACCTCACCCAAGCAGCACAGATTATCGAGAAGTATGGTTACAATGGAATCTCTACAGGCCGTACCCTAATACCTCGCATTTGCTCGTTTTGCTACCACGACGAGACCAAGCCTGCTCACCAACGGGTGTATTGCGAGCGATTACCTCTGCATACTGGTGTGCATCTGTTGATATAGACAAGACGAATACAACTGTCACAGGGTTATCTGTGACTGACTAACCGTCCCATATCGCTGCCTTCACCACGGCAATGGTTGCCGGGTTGATGGCATGCTCTGATTGGCTGCAGAGACCCAGCACAGCAGATGCGGCTGAACGCATTTGATATCTGACTGGCTGCGGTTGTTAGCCTACCCCTATCGCCAAGGTTATATAGACTATACCAGCCTATAGGATAATCCATAGGATAATTTATAGGATAATAAGGCTGTACGGGCTATATATTTACTATATATAAATAGCTATTAGGGCTCCCCTAGATAGCTTCCTCTTCTTCGTACAATTACGAATATTTTTATAGATATTTAACGTTCGCTTTACCCCGTAATAATTAATTATATTTAATTATTACGTTGCGAGCGTATATTTTTTTAAGCGTACGTTATTTAATACAATTAAGCGACGCTACTAGTCGTTAAAGAATAGGAGGTTACAAAGACCCAAATTTATAATTTTAAATAACGACGATATTATTATAAACGAAGGTATTTTTTTAAACGCCCCGTAGTAAATTTAATTATTAAGATATATTGCAGACGACGACGTCGAAGTACCCGACGTACTAAACTATACCGAAGAGCTAGAAAGTTTAAGAGTATTAATAGAGAGTTTTAACCTCCCTATTGACGAAGAAGTCTATTTAGTAGCTTTAAGCGGCCTCCCTCGTATTAATACAATTACGATTTTTATTATAACCGTTATTTAATATTCGGCGAAGGTTAAACTTATTTATAATAGTACCTTTATCAATTCCTTTAGCCTAATTAAAAGAAGAGTATTTTAAATAATTATTAACCCTATTACCCAAGTAATTAAGGTACTTAATTATTATTTTACTACTATTACTAAAGAGTTTTAGAATTTTTAATTTGAATTCTAATTTAAAAAAGAATAATATACTAATATCTTCAACGAATATAAATAAATTTTAAAGGACTTTTACCAGGTTTAGGAAGAATTTTATTAGGCTTATACTGAGTTTAATAACGTACGAGGCCTCGCTTAGGAAGTATAGGCCATTTTCGTTATAAATTAGTTGAATTATTATAACGTCTAAATTACTATAAACGGTAGTACGGGTATAGTAGGGTATTGGAAGCCGCTCCTCCCGGACCCCAAACCCTTTACAACTATTTAAAAGGACTATATTAAATATAATAAAATATATTTAATATAGAAGGGCCGTATCCTTTCTATTTAAATCTTAAATATTATTAGGTTCCCCAACGAAAAGACTAAGATCGCTTACGCAAACTACTTACTTAGCCTTAAAGTAGCTACTTTAATTAATAAGGATATTTAGAAAATCCTTATAAACTTTAATAATCCCGAGGTTTAGTAATAGAAAATAAGTATCGAATTCTTATCCTTTTTAAATATTCGTTATAATAATATAGATTTACGTTTAAATACCGCCCGTAAACTTAATAAATTTAAATAGGGAAACTATTTTTTCGCTAACTTCGAAATAGAGTACGTTAAAACCGTTGACTATTATAATTTAAACGACGCTATAAAAGTATACTACCTACGGAATAAAATTTCTTAAAAATTCTATACTTCCTTTATTTATTAACGAACTTTCCCCGCCGAAGACGATTTTAAAGAATAATTATTATTCTATTACAATTTCGCGTACAATATTAAGGATGACGACTATAGGTCTAAATCCGCTACTAATAAAACTTTTAATTCGAATTCTAATAATAATTCGGGAAAGATTATTAATAAAGGAAATAATATTATAGATTTTAATACTATTTACGTTTTACGTATTATTTATAGTAATGTTATTAAATATTAGAATAAGAATAACCTATATTGTAAATATAGAAAAGAAAAGTATATTATAAGGAATTATTATAATAATATTAATTATAGTAATTACGGCCCTTAGACCGGTAATAAGGGGGGCCGAAGAGGTAATAAAGGAGGCCGAAGTAGCCGAGGAGGAAGTAGAGGAGGCCGGGGAGGCGGAGGCTCCGGTTAAAATATTAGGAACGCTAATAATATTAGTAATATTAATACTAATCCCCCGGTACCTAATTAGCAGGGATACAGTAATAATATAAACTTCTATACCGTAGACATTAAAAAAGAAAACAAAGGCGAAAAATATTATAATAATAACGTAGGTAATAATTAGGGAAATAATTAAACCCTATAAATAATCGCCTATAGGGGCGAAAAAGGTTTATAGGAAGAAGGAAGGAGCCGCTTAAAAATTTAGAAATAATTATTATTAATTTACTAAATAGTTTCTATTAAAATTTATTATTCTTTTCTTCTTATTTATCCTTCGGACTATATAAGATTTATTGTATAGTTTTCGTCGATAGTAATTGTATAGCGTTTATTTTTATCGACCGTTTTTTTATAAGGAAAAACAAATTCGCTACGTTTAAATTCTTAGAATTTAAAAAATTAATTTTCGTTAACAGTATTATAAAAGGATTTATTATTAAAGGATTTACGGCGAGCCTTCATATTAGTTATTACTTAGAAAATATTATATTCTTAATTTACAATATTTCCCCTACCTATTTTATTATTTTAAAATTACTTTAGTTTAGGAAATACAAGTTATATATTTTTTAAATAGAAGGGAAAATTTAATTTATTAATCGGTACACTAACTAATACCTCTTATCGGATTTCCCTATTTCCCTATGGAACGCCCTTAATATATAAAACCGCTCTCCTAATAATTCGCACTATTAATTTTATACGGCGACGGTAAACGAATAGGATAAAAGAGTATTATTAAATATCTTAAAAATATTAAGGCTTCTACTTAAGATAAATAATTATATCGGCCGAATAAAAAGCAATTTAATAAATTATTTAATTCTAATCCCTACGGAGGGATTTATACGCGGCGATATTTAGCCGCCAAAATTATTACTTCGCTAGAATCTATTAGAATATTAGATTTTAAAGGATTAATACCTAGTCCCTATAGAGGGACCTATACGTAACGATATTTAACTGCCGAAATTACTGCCTCGTTAGAATCTAATAGAATATTAGACTTTAGGGGATCGATTATTACTTTACTAAAATTTAAAAGAACTTTAGAATTTAGAATACTACCCCGGAACTACCAATAAAAATATCGACAAAATTACCGGTAGGGTAAATTACTATTACTAAAGTCTAGAATTATTATTAAAGGACGATTCTAATTCCGTACCGCTCCTATATTAATAAGAACCTTACTAGAATATACTAAAGCTATTACGGTTTTAGGATTATATCCCCTATAATAGACCGGAGTATAGCAATATTTAAATATTAGAATTATTATTAAAAAACAATTTTATTTCCGTTTCGGCCCCTTATTACAAGCCTTACAAAAGCCACCTTAAGGGTAAGGCTTATAATTTTTATAAATTTTACGAAGTTAACAAGAATTTTTATTTAAAATAGGAGGTATAGCTATACCGCTACAACTTCCTTTTATACTATTTTAAATTCCCCGTTAAAGGATTTACCGGAAACGCAATTTTACTAAATTATAATACATTAAGATAGGTAATAGAACCTTTTATACCCGCACCGCCTTATAAAAAAGTAAAAGGCGTAAAGAATTCCCCCGATATTATTTACTTAGTTACAAGGCGGTTTAGAATAATCGAAGGATAAATTAACGTTTAAGATATATATAGTATTAACGTTACCACCTTCAATTTCTTATACGAAATATACGATTTACAACCCTACTTTACGAATTATACGGAGATCTGCCGATTAGCTACCTTCTACAAAACTAGTATTTATAACGATTTTATTAAAGAAATAATTTAAAATATTATAAATAATAAAGGTAAATAATATAAGGATTATTTCCTAAGGCGCTTCTATAAATTTATTAACGCGTACGCAGGGGATATAAACTAGAAAGAATTAGCAGCCGTTGAAATCGCCCGAATTATTACTTTTATAAGCGATTTAAAAATAGATACACCTATATACAAAGCTATTATTATAAAAATTACAGAAGAAAATATATTAACGTTCTATAAAAAAATTAACCGGTTTCCGAAAACCAATAAAGAAATTAAATTTAAACTCCTACGCAAATATTGGAAAAGAATTAATACTTTCTATATTAAGAAAGCGAATAAATTTCTACCCTATCGAATATATAATTATAAAATCGAATTTACGCTAAAGGAAAAGCCGTCGAATGCCCACTACCGATTAATTTTATTTATAGAAGTAGCTATCGTTAAAAAATAGATCGACAATTAATTAGAAAATAGTTTTATTAGACCTTCCTAATCTTAAATAGCTTTACCCTTACTCCTTATAAATAAGCCCGGCGAGGGTATTCGTATTTATATTAATTATTATAGTATTAATAATATTATATTTAAAATATAATACCCGCTTCTATTAATTAAGGAAATTTTTAATACTATTTATTATACTAAAATCTTTATTAAACTAAATATTATCGCTATTTTTAACCGAATCCGTATTTAAAAAGGTTACGAATAATTAATTACTTTTATTATACATTTCGGTTTTTACGAATTACTAATCTTTCTTTTCAACCTTTAAAGTATATTTAGTATATTTTAGAATTATATTAATAATATACTATATAATATTCTAAATATTTACGTAATAACGTACTTAAATAATATTTTTATTTATTTTAAGAATATAGAGGAATATACTACTTATATAAACGAAGTCCTTAGAAGAATAATTAACGTTAATTTTTAATTAGATATCGATAAGTGCGAATTCAATATTATTTGTACAAAATATTTAGGCTTTTTTATTATATTAGGGGGTATAAAAATAGACTTTGCGAAAGTAAAAGCCGTTATTAAATAAGAGGTTCCGTAATTACAACACTAGTTCTAAAAGTTTTTAAGATTTATAAATTTTTACCGGCGCTTTATTTAATATTTTTCGATTATAATTACTCTACTATACGATTTTACAAAGAAATCGGCCGAATAGCGTTAAATAAAAGATTATTAGAGAGTTTTTAAAGAATTAAAGAAAATTTTTATTACGGGTTCCGTCTTTAGAATTTATAATTAGTCCCGCTTAACCGTAATTAAAACCAATATTTTTAATTAGGCTATAGGCGGTATATTATTTTAATACAACGACGAGAATATTTTACACCTAATTATATATTTTTTATAAAAATATTCCGCCGTAGAATATAATTACAATATTTACAATAAGGAATTATTTATAATTATTAAACCCTTAGAAGAATAGGGACCGGAATTATAGGGCGCCTAAAAACCATTTAAAATCCTAACCGACTATAAAGACCTATAAACCTTTACAGAAAATAAGAAACTCACGCCGCAATATATACAATAATTTAATTTCTTATCTAAATTTAACTTTATTATTAAGTATAAGCCGGGTATTTTCTAAGTCCGTTTTAATACCCTAAATAGGAAATTAGAAGATATACCAAAGGATATAAACGACGACCAATTAAAAGCCTGCTATAAAGTATTTTTTAACTCTTTTATTTTTATAAATTATATTTACGCTTACGAATTTAATCCGGAAGAGTTATTTATAAATAAATTAGTCGACGCTAACTATTATAATTCAATTTTCTATCAAAATTTAGTAACTGCCTTTACGGACGAAAACCGTCGAATATAGCCTAAAGTATTAAAGAAAAGTATAAGAAAAATAGTTTTTATAGAATACTATGCGATTAATAGTAAAATATATTAACGTTTAGCGTTTATAGTCAATCTAAAAGATATTGCGCTATAATTATATTTTATACGAAGGTATTACAAACCCGTATTAGTAAACTACTAAAGTTAGAATAAAACGTTTACTACTTTCAATTATTTATTTTACTAGCTAAGTATAGAAAAGGCCATTAAATCTTATTATAAAACCTACTTTTAATATATAAAAACGAAATTATTACGACGTATATTAGCGGGGCTTTTAAAGCCTTTACTAATACCCTTTACCCTATAGAAGGATATTGCTATTAATTATATTACCCCTATAATACTTTACGTTTAAAGAGGCCGAAAATACAAATATATTATTATAGTAGTAGACCGCTTAACGAAAATAAAATATTATATCCTAATCGAAATATTAATTATAAAAGAATTCGTTAATCGATTTATCGAAAAAATTTACACCTTTTATAACCTACCGGACATTATCATTTCCAATCGCGGTACCTAGTTCGTTTTATAACTTTAGAAGGCTTTATCTAAAAGGTTGGGAATTACCTTAAAACTATTATCGGCTTTCTATAAAGAAATTAATAGCCAGACCGAACGTATTAACACTAAATTGGAGCGTTTCCTTCGTATTTATATTAATTAGGCTTAGGACGACTAAGTCGATTAATTACCCCTAATAAAATTCGCGGGTAATAATATATATTTAGATAGTATTGGCGTATCCCCTTTCTTCGTAAATTATAGTTTTTACTTTCGGATAGGAATCGAACCCGTTTAATTATATTTATTAGGGCTTTCTAAAATACAATAGGCTAAATACTTTAAAATTAACGAAATCGCCAACTAATTTAATATAATATTAAATAAAATTACTACTATAATTAGGAATAATTAAATATAGTACGAGGAAATTACTAACGAGAAATAGTCTAATATACCGAAGTATTATATTAGCGATAAAATTTTGTTTAATATAATTAATTTCGTATTAGGCCGCCCGTAAATTAAGTTTATACTATTATAGGAAGAGCCTTTCAAAATCGTAAAAGTAGATAGCTACTGCATTATATTAAAGCTCCTTATTAATATAAAGTGTAGCCGTATTTTCTACATTAGTATAATAAAATTTTAAAATTATTAAAGGATCCTCAAGTAAGATAAAATTTAAAATATCCGAATAAATAACGGGTAAATTATAAAACGAATAAATAACGCTAAAGATGTAGTCGAATAATTCTACAAAATTATCGACGATTACCGTTTTAATATAGAAAATAGTAGATAGGAATACTAAGTAATTTGGGGAAGCCCCTACGATCTTATTTAATAACTATAGAAGGATATAGAATATTATATCGACGACTTTAGAAAGTTTTACAATAATAACTTAAATATATTAGTACTACTACAATAGATTATAAACGAGAAACGTCGCTATAGAACTAAGAAAATTCTAGAAAAGGCCGCTAAAACAGACTAGCCGCCGGAAAAGATAATACTAATAGTACGGCGATTACTATATTATTAAGAGGGTAAAGTAGCGGCTTAAAAAAGAAAGTAAAAATAATATAAAAGGGTAAATAATAAATATTGTAAGGGAGATTAAAAAGGGAAGTATTTTTACCTTAGGGGTATTTTAAGCGAGGGAAGTATTATAGGGTTATTTATAACTAATTAACCGTCCTATATTACTACCTTTACTATAATAATAGTTGCCGGGTTAATAGTATGCTTTAATTGGCTATAGAGACCTAGTATAGTAGATGCGGCTGAACGTATTTAATATCTAACTGGTTGCGGTTGTTAGCTTACCCCTATTGTTAAGGCTGTATAGACTACACCAGCCTATAGGATAATCTATGGGATAATTTATAGGATGATAAGGCTGTACGGGCTATATGCTCACTGTATATAAATGGCCATCAGGGCTCCCCCAGATAGCTTCCTCTTCTTCGTACAATTACGAATGTCTTTACAGATACCTAACGTTCGCCTTGCCCCGTGATAACAACCTCGAAGTGCCCATGCTTCCCAGTATTTTGTACTTTTAGCAAGGAGATGAACAGCTCTGAAATGGGGGTTCACTTGAAGAATATTCATCACATTGAGTGGGATCAGCACAATCATTGACCATTGGATGTATATTCATATTCGGAAGCTCAGACTTTGTACTATTTTAGGACTAATGTATATAAATAACTAGACTAATACACGATCACTAATATGATGTTGAAAATTACTGCCCCATTCCTCGTCTGAACGTCTTTTGTATATTACAAACGACGTAATGGATAACCTATATCGCCTGATGACTGTCTAGTACCTGAAACAGTCCTTTGAATATGGTGTCTGGTCGGAGACGAAATGGCTCGATATTCATTCCATCACGTTTCATCCGATCCCATTTTATCTCATCTCGCTGATCAACCTAGCTTAAACTCGTAAAGCTCTTCGAGCCACTATTAGACTATCAAACTTTCCGCCAAAAAAAAAAAGAAAAATGGATTTCAACTACTACAGCGAGAAATAAGTTCGTTGTATCAATAGATATCCCCGCTACTCTTACTTTTCTGTTCGCTACCTCAGGGCATCTTAGCTCTATATCATTATATGCCCATTATGACCAGTAAGTATGTGAATGTGTATGAGATAACCTCCAGGTAAAAGAAGCCTAGCTCAAGTAGAAGCTAACCGCCTGCTGATGCGTAAACACTTGCATGTGTTGACATGTGGTGCCTGCCATCAGGGTTAATATCAATATAGCAAGCACTCTATCAATATAGTAAGCACTCCGTAGGGCATGGGATCAAGCTATAAGAGTCGGGGACCTCGCTTGATCCTCGCATCACAGATAGATCATCAGAATCATCATCACATACTCATTGACGTTCTTCCATTTTTCAATGACGTATTTGTTGATGTTCTTGAACACTGGATGCCAACTGGTCTTCTAGATTCCGGGCTTTTGCTTGCGACCGAGGACTGCTACCACAGCCTTCAAATCCCAGTTGGCTGGGATACCACAAAAGTCTTCCGCGAACTGGTTGATGATCTTGATCTGTGATGCGAGGATCAAGCGAGGTCCCCGACTCTTATAGCTTGATCCCATGCCCTGCGGAGTATGCGGAGTGCTTGCCATGTTGATGGAGTGCTTGCTATGTTGATGTTAACCCTGATGGCAGGCACTATATGTCAACACATGCAGGTGTTTACGCATCACCTGCGAATATTCCTTTTCTTCCAAATATCCTTCCCGCCTTTCGTGTAGTCGATATCCGGGAGATGTTGTAAGGCGAGCAAGAGGAAAGGGTGCCTAGCCCGATCGGAACGACTGGGTGACAGCTGCCGACAGTCACTGGCAGGCGTGACGGTCCACTTGCTCCCTTATAAAACCATGCCCTCACTTCGGCTGCTCCGCAGCGCACTCTTAGTCGAGATCATCAATAAACACATCATCACGAGTTCTTCTTGGTGCCGGCCCGTTGCTCTCACAGATGTGTAGTTGTGTTGTTGCCCTTTGGGAAACCAGAATACCTAACCCAAGGCAACTACCATACATTCATCAAATTTCGACCAGTCCTAGTTGCAAGTAGAGAGTGTCCCGCTAGTGTAGTAGAGACAAAGCCGTAAAGATAGAAACAACATGGAGTAAAAAAAAAAACGAACTATAAGGGTATGCGAATCTCGTACGTCTTCCTCGGTAAAGAAACCGCCGTATTTGTAGCGTAAAGATAGCAAGTAGGAAAGAAAATGATGGAAGCCCCCCATAAAACGATAGAATCAAATAGCAGTGGAAAGAAAAAGAAAAAGGAAAAAAAAAGGAGGAAAAAAACAACCCTCTACCTCGGTGGCCCATTCAACGGCAAAATCTCCACCACCGGATGATCCGCATACTCGGATCCCTTTCCAAGATACCTCCCCTTCTCATAACTACTATCCGTCTCCGGCCCACTGCAATGATTCCAGCTCGCCATGCACTGATTCACACAGACATAACCCAGCAAAACATCCTTGCTTTTCGCCGACACCTGCCCGCGGAACTGGCAGGTATACAGCTGCTTCTCGGCCGCGTCGATCAGGTCCTGGTAAAAGGCGCCCTGGGGCGTCTTGGACCAGTTGATGCAGCACCGCTTGCCGACCTGCTCGAGGCAGACGGAGCGGTGGTTGTTGTCCTCGGGTATCATCTCGGACTGCAGGGGGAAGACGCCCCGGACCAGGGTCTCGCAGACGGGCACGTCGGCGCCGTGTTTGCCGGAGCAGATTACCGTGTTGGAGCCGCACCGTTTGTGGAGTTTGGGGCCGCGGCGGACCTCGGGATCTTTTTCGTCGGTGGTGGTGGTGGTGGTGGTGGTGTTGGTGGAGGAGGTGTTGTCTGTGAACCTAGGTGTGAGAAATGGAGGTTAACAAAGGTACGGGACGGGGGGGCAAAGGCGAGGGGGATGAATAGACGTACCAAGAGACCAGACCAAACTGCGTTTCGATCTGCCCGGCGAGTATCAGATCGGGGTCATCTTCCTCGTAGAGGACGGCACCGGAGACGAACGAGGCGATGAGGGCCGTGACCGTGATCAAAATCTTCAAGGAAACCATTTGGAAAGTGCCTTAGGGGCCAAAAATTTCCGAGTTTGCTTAGTTATCGTATCAGGCTTGGTACTTGTGGCAGTGTTGCCAAAAAAGATGAAAAGAGGAAAGAAATTCGAAGACGTGGATTTTCGTCGCAGTGTCTTGTATTTGTCCGGAGGGGGAAAAAAAAGTAGTGCTTGGAACTCACCTTTGGCCGACGGATAAATAAAATTAAGAAAAAGAGTGTGCAAGGAAAGAACACCGAGAAGGGCAGGAACGATTTGGTGATCTGGCATCATCAAAACCAGGTATTAGTGCATAGGATTTTCGGGCTTCGGTCGTCTTTTGCATCTCCTTCGGCGTTGAACGCATGCAGGCGTGTGGGCGAGCATTTTCAAGAGTTCCAAGCCAGTCCGTCCGCTGCCGTAAGGCTACCTTACATGTCGATATGCATCATTCAGGAAGTTCACGTGCCGGTTGCTGCACTTTTACCTCCATCACATCCCGACTGACGTCCATGTCTTGATCTTCAGCCAACGGGTGTTTCTTCTGGTCAGAAGGAAAAAGAGGGGTTGCGAGATCGTGTGGAGTTATAAGCGCGCTACCACAACAGCGGCATAGTAGTTGCAGTCTAACGATCTTGTAAGCGATGTAGTGCTGTGTTGTCATGTTGATGGGACAGTTGTAGGCGATACCATCATTTGATCTGAAATGAGAGAACTCGAAGATTGATGTCGTTGGGTCGCTTTTGAGATATTGCCCAACACCCGTCGTGGTTGGCCTTCTACCAGAAACTTGGAACGAACGGTCCGAATGTGAACTTTCACGATGAAAGATGCACTGCTCGAAAGTCACTTACCATGATCTTCAAACGGTTTTCCTGAGATGGGAATACACCCCTTGGGTCAAGCAGTTGCGTGGGCCCTTTAAGGGCACAGGAATCACTTGTCGCTTGATCCATTGTCAAAACAGCTCGCTTGTGGTCTATGAGAGAGGCGTGATGCCGGATGTCTGCTGTCGAACATAAAATGTCCTGAGTCCCATCTGATTAGTATGTGGACTTGGGTATTTGGGTGATACCACAAGAGATAAACAGATGGATGTCTACCACCGGGAAAAGGAAAATAATTCGTACCTGTTATGACTGCTGACGTTTGCTGGACAGGGCGTTGAGGATAGTCGGGAATGCGAGTGGTTTTTGGGTTTGCTGCTTGAATATGAAGAAGATGAAGAGCAAAATAAAAGAAGAGAAGAGAAGATGGAGAACACATTCTTATGTACCCTTCGAGGGGAGCGGTCACAGGAGTCACGAGCCTGACATTTGACAGGCACCTCACCTTTTGCAAGAGAACTGAGAGATGCGTCCTTTCCGTGATCCTTATCTGCGACATCTGAGGAAAGGCTGTCCTTTATTGTCACTATGGACCTTGTCCTCCCTTTGCAGAGTTTTCCTGCTCTTTATGTCAGTTCTTCATGTCGGGGAAGTACCATGCACTTCGGCAAACCCCCCAAGAGCTCCCCCGTTTGATCAGGTAGGTTTCTTCGCTGCCAGCACTGACGTTGTTGCCATACGAAAACCCAATACAAAGATGGAGGAACGCCCGATCAGGAGGTGATCTGACAGGCCCCATGCGTTCCCGGGCACCACAACTCGTCGTAGACGTTATGTTGACAATTAGCCATGAGAGAATGTGAATGCTTGCAAAAACTAGTGGGTAAAATGACTCGAATGGTCCATGGCTGAATGAATTGATTTATATCGAAGTCTTTCAGAACTCGCTGGCCCATGTCGATACAACATCATCCTTTTCAGTCACCCGGTCTGTTTCCTCGATTCACGATTTCCTGTGCTCGGTTCTCGAAGGTTTGTTTGTGTTAAAGTTTTCACTCAACGTTCATTTCCGTGCGAAGTAAGCATAATCTAATAAGCCAAGTGCTCTCGCGATTCTTTCCCTGCTGCGATGGGCCATCGGGAGTGGCAGCGGCGTGGCTCTGATGTTGTTTGCAGTTGGGACCTTGGCGTGGGACACGGCTGTCGATGAACCATGGAGGAGATGGTCTGCAGGAGGACGGGAGGTGATGGTGATGGTTTCCGATGACAGAAGTAGGAAGCTGTGACGGTTGAAGTTAGGGGGGATGTTGTTGGGTTCCTCGTCATAGAAGGAACGTTAACAGAACTTTCGAGTGCTGGGTAACACCGCGGCACACAGACAGACTATCGTGGAACAGAAACTTCAATCATGCCCCGATTCCAAGGGAAAATCGAGGGTAAGGGTTAAAGGCGGTGGCAAACCGACCCAGTGACATGTGGATCTCTCCGCATTCTGGTACAATATAATACTGGTTTGTTTGTTAGCTTGGTACGCCTGGTCTACTGGATGAGATCTCTCTTATAGACACAAATAGCTCTGTACGGTTCAAAAGGGCTCTAATGAAAATCAATATCGCATATCAAACTCCCAAAACAGTATATGCAAGGTAAGATACGCCTCGATCATTGAACGAAACGAATCATCAAGATGTCAAAACGCCTAAGGAAGTTGACTTGAGGTCTCGAGCTAACAAACAAACCAGTATTAGATTGTACGCAGACCCACCTTCTACCAGGCACGGCAAGGTCCACTCACCGTTATTAGCGGGAATTTAGCCCTGCATCCGCGCCCTGACTTGGTGGACCGGATCAGTGGTTGTAGTCACCTGAACACCAAGTCTCCGTCATCGTTGCAAGTCGCTGGTGTTATCGATTGGAGAGCGCTCATCAGTCTCCATCGTCGACTCTTCATCCGAGTCCCCGGCCGTCTCTCTTCTCCGCCTCTTCCATCGTTTCTTCCCTTGAGCCGGTGAGACGGGTATTTGTCAGGACATCTGTAGACTTGGGTCCGAGCCTGTGACAATGCAACCGCAGCATTGTGACTAAACACACCAACAACCGCGGCCTCCCCAAAAACAGGCCCTCCCTTGTTCACCATCTCTACCTCTTTCGATTCATCAATCCATCCATCCTTCTCGATCCCTCTTTCACAACTTCACAAACATTCACACCATCGAAACCGCCGAAATGGCATCACCAACCTCGGTCCCCCGGCCGGACCAAATATCTCCCTCGACTCCTCTCCTCCAATCCGACTCGGCCTCAACCATCGGCCCGGCCTCCTCACGCGCCTCTTCCATCCGATCGCTCTCCCCGTCCCGACGCCGTCACCATAATGGCCGTACCTCCCGAGCCGCCGTGGCATCCGCCCGTAACCTTTCCTTCGCCTCGGCCCTGCTCTCCTCCCTCTGCGCCGGCTCCATAACCATCTTCAGCATGTACGGCCATATCTTCCAGGAGCGTCTACACTACACCCAGTTCGAGGTCAACGGACTGTCGAGCGCCGCTTCCATCGCCACATACATGCCGGTGCCCCTGCTGGGGTACATGTGTGATCGCGTGGGACCGGCACCGCTGTCGTTTGTCTCGGCGCTGTTCTTTGCGGCTGGATATGGGCTGGCTGCGGGGGTCTATCAGCGGGAGGCGGAGGCCCCAGCGTTGGCTGATGGCGAGGATACAAACGGATTGGCATATTGGGCTATGATTGCTGCCTTTGTTTTCATCGGCGTGGGAACATGCTCCATGTATATGAGCGCTGTGGCGACGTGCGCAAAGAACTTTGGAAGGGGCAAACATCGTGGGTTAGCGCTTGCAGTACCTATCGCGGCGTTCGGACTGAGTGGGATGTGGCAGAGTCAGCTGGGAAGCCGTGTATTCTACGAGAGGTTCGCTGATGGGACAAAGGGCGACTTGGACGTGTTCCACTTCTTCGTCTTCCTTGGTATCCTGCTATTCGTAGTCGGCTGCCTGGGCACGTTCGGTCTGAAGATCGTTGACGAGGAGGATCTCATTGATGAAGCTGTTGAGGAACTGGAGCGCAGCGGCTACCTAGACGGAAGCACATTCCTTCAGGGCAGCAGGACTGCGGACAGACCCGGCTACGGCGCCATCGAGCAATCGCCCCTTGACATGGAAAGCGCCGGCATTCTCGACCCTCACAAGGCCGACGACACCGACTCGGAAGAAGACGACGAAAATGCCCGCATCAAGAAAACATGGGTCCTCAACGCCGAAACCCGCCGTTTTCTGACCGACCACACAATGTGGTGCTTCGCCCTCGGTTTCTTCCTCATGATCGGCCCCGGCGAGGCCTTCATCAACAATCTCGGCACCGTCATCAAGACGCTCTACCCGCCTCATCTCAAATTTGTCGGCGAGCCCACGTCCGCGGCCAACCAGGTGTCCATCGTCGGCATCACCAGCACCCTCGTCCGCCTCCTTACCGGCTCTCTGACCGACCTCCTCGCTCCCAGCCCGCAGGCCCGTCACGTCCAGATCACGTCCTCCGGCACCCTCGAGCGCAAGCGCTTCTCCCTTTCCCGCGTGTCCTTCCTGCTCTTCTTTGCCGTCACCCTCTCCGTCGGCTTGGCCGCCCTTGCTTCAGGTTGGATCCAAAACCACGGCGAGCGGTTCTGGGTCGCCTCGGGTCTGGTTGGTGCCGGCTACGGCGCCGTGTTCTCTCTCACGCCTATCATCATTACTGTGATCTGGGGCGTCGAGAACTTTGCGACCAACTGGGGCATCGTGGCTATGTTCCCTGCTCTTGGCGCGACGTTTTGGGGCCTGGTGTACTCGGCTGTTTACCAGTCGGGAGTGGAGAAGGCTGCTTTGAAGCAAGGAGGGGAGGAAGATCAGTTTTGCTATGGGAGTGAGTGCTATGCGTCCGCGTTCTGGGCGATGACCGTCAGTGTTTGGGTTGCGTGTGGGTTGGTATTGTGGGCCTGGAAGGGAAAAAACGGGTGGGCGCAGAGGGGGATTGTGGTTTAAGTTGCTCAGGATCTTGAGGGTATTTGGGGAATCGGAGATAGGGAGCATATACGGGCATCATCTGGCATTTTACCTATGGGTTCTGGAGTTTGGCATGGGATCTTGGGAATCGGGCTTCATACATACGGGACATGACGTCCAACGGCTAGCCTTTTTTTTCCTGTTCACCAATTTGGGTATTCTCATTTGTAACATACCGGGCTTTACTTGTCCATACAAGACAATTTAACAACTATCCGATGTTGATATCACCGTTAAAACAGCAACTTGCGACCCACCATTCAACAAAAATCGGACCTTATCCGTTCAATCGGGTATGGTGTAGCGGTAACATCGTTGACTCTCACTTCTTCAGGAGTGACTGCTCTCTCAACAGCCCCGGGTTCGACTCCCGGTATCCGAGTCTCCAACACAATTCTTTTTTTCGTCATTCCCTTTTCTTCTTTCTTTCCTTTTTTTCTTTTTTACCTCCACTGCCTCCATTTTGCTGACAAAACCCTCAAACCTTGACCTTGAACCTCAAAAAGGGTCTAGCCGCGGCAGACTTAACCCCACAGTGTATCCGCAACCACGTGCACACTGTCCCTTAGTCCAGACGGCGGAACTGAATCTTGCAACCGTGCGTTGCAACGAGCGCGGCAATTGACCAATTGGACATCGACTTTCCCCGTTTTATTTTGCCTTTCTCACTCAACCATCTCACGAGTCTGGCTTCTTTCTCTCATTCTCGCAACCATTTACAAAAGTCTTCGGTCTCACCGAACTGAAGATTTCAGAATGGATGGAAACTGTGAGGTCACTCCAGCTGCAGCTCAGCAACTGGAAGCTGAGGCAACAGCTAAGCCAACATACAGCAAAAAGCAAAAGAAGCCAAAGGCAGCAGCAGCAGACGGAACAAGCACTCACACTCCTCATCATGAGCACGCCAAAGATCCCAGAAAAGCTCAGGATGATCAGGTTATGGGTGTACGTTTCTTCTTCTCTTTCTCGCCTCTCCAACTCCAGTCCCCAAACCCACCCCACTCTTTGAAGACTAGTCCTTGCATCCCGAAGTTGACATCCCCCCCCTAAAAAAAAAACAGACAAACAACTCCTCAATAGTCTCCAAACGCTCCGTCGAAAAACTCTACTACCCCAACGAACCTCACTTCTTCCGCTTCTTCGTCAAGAAATTCCAGCGGCGTGCTCCGTTGATCAACAGGGGTTATCACTTTCGGTTGCACGTCATCGACGTTCTCGTTCGCAATTTCTTGCAAGACAAAAGGCCGGGGGAAGAGGCGGAGGGAAAGAAGAAAGTGGTGGTTAATTTGGGTTGTGGAAGTGATGTGCTGCCTTGGCAGTGTTTGACGAGGTATCCGAATGCGTGCAGGTCTGGGGAGAAGGATGGGGCGAAGTTTGTGGATGTGGATTTCCCGGATCTGATCGAGAGGAAGAAGAGGACGGTTTTGGAGACGCCGGAACTTTTGGGTATGTTGACGGGGGTTGAGGTGCCGGTGTTTGCTCCTCCTGTGCCTGTGCCTGCTATGGGTGCTCCTACGGGTGCTGCTACTCCTGCGACTGCGGGTGCGGATGCGGGTGCTGCTACGACTACCACTACGGAGAGCAAAACGGCCGAGGCGACATCAGCAACACCATCACCAGCCCAACCTACCACCAAACCCAAGAAAACCCCCAACAAACCAAAGGACAAATCCAAAGCCACCCGCGCTCCCGCGCCCACCACCGCTCCCACCGGCATCGTCCTCACCAGCGACCAATACGTCCAAATAGGCTGCGACCTTCGCGACCTCGCCACGCTGGAAGCCTCCCTCAAAAGAGCCGTCGGCGGCGACCTCTCCGCTTGCACCTTCCTTTTCGTCGCCGAAGTCTCCATCACCTACATGGAGACCCCCGGCGCCGACGCCGTCATCCAATGGGCTTCGACTCTCGGCGACTCTGAATTCGTTCTTCTCGAGCAGCTTTTACCCTCGGGGCCGACGCACCCGTTTGCGTCCACTATGCTCTCGCATTTCCATAAACTCAACACGCCCATCAAGAGCGTGGACGTGTACCCCACCGTGGCCTCGCAGGTGGAACGATTCCGCTCTCGCGGTTGGGGTGGGAACGGCGGAGATGCCGGAGATGGAGATGTGCGCGTCTGGACGCTGTGGGAGGCGTGGGCGGACGCGGAGGATACGTTTGTCAATGCGGCCGACAGGAAAAGGCTGGAGGAAGTGGAGCCGTTTGATGAGTGGGAGGAGTTTGCGCTTTTTGCGAGCCATTATTGTGTGGTGAGGGCTAGGACGGTGGCTAGAAAAGGAGAGGGAGAGGAACAGACTAAGAAGAAAGAGAGGGGAATCCCGAACGGAAGGGAGTTGGGCGTGCCGGTCGAGAAGGTCAAGGTCAGGTGGGATGATGTCCCGGGCCAGAGGGGTCAGAGGAGGTTTGCGGCTGGGGCGGTGTTGTCTTCTCCTTCTTCGAGTCCCGAGAAGAAAGAAGAGGTAAAGCTGCTGAATGTGATGGGCTTGGGGACGAAGAGTCGACTGCAGAATTGCGATGTTTACGGGCGGAAGAACGTCAATGTTGACGGCACCGAGGAAGAAAAGACGGCGGTGCCGTTCACTTTCCGTGAAGGCGGCCCTTCAACGAGAATGTGTCACTCGCTGACGGATCTCGGCAACTCTCAGCTTCTTGTTGGAGGACGGGCGTCACCATCCACGCCCCTCAAGGATTGCTGGCTGCTGGAGAAGAGTAACGGCAACGAGGGCGAATGGGCGTGGAAACGCACCCACGACCTCCCGATCCCCCTTTACAGGCATTGTGTCGCGAGACTGGGCAAGACAGATATGGCTATGCTCGCCGGTGGAAGGGGAGTCGCCGATATCTTCCCTGACTGGCTTGTCTATGAGCCCAAGCTCGGCTGGATCAGATGCGAGATCGCCGGGGATGTCAAGCCGATTTCTGTGTATGGCGCTACGCTCGCTTGTCTCCGGCAGGAGCAAGACTCCTTCTCGGGTGTCTTTGCTGGCGGTTTGAGCGATGATGGCCTCATTGCCGATCAGCTTCTTGCATGGAACCTGGACGTAACCGACAGCAGCAAGCCTGTCGTCAAGTTTGGTCTGCTTCAGGTGAAGTATGGTGCTGGTGGCCTTGAAGAGGCGATCTCGCGTCAACTTCTCACGAGGTTCGGCGCATCTTGTTTGCCCCGGGGTCAGACGGACTTCTTGGTTCTTGGTGGTGTTATCAAGGACCACCTTCTGGATCTGGAAGACGAGATCTTGCTGTGCTCGTTGAACGGTACCGAACTCACAATCACGCAACGGCTGGTTCCCGAGGCCGCAAATGATGAGACAGCATCCCACCCAGGCCCTTTGCTGTTGGTTGGAACTTGTCCTGTTGTCACGCCGGACGATCGCTGCTTGGTGATTATGGGCGGCGGAGCAACATGCTTCTCAATGGGCACCTTCTGGAATAAGGGTATCTCGAGTTTGGAACTACCTCTACGGGCTGCAAGGGAGAATGGAAGTGCACCCACCACAGCACCTGGGTGGGCGCATGAGAAGACAGTCGACATCGTCCCCGGTGAGCCAAGGAGTCTTCCTCTCCGAAGTCAGGCATCCGACAGTGTTGATGGCGACGTCAATGGCAGCGTAAGCGTACGCACTCAACCGATTCCCCGGGTGAAGTTGGAAAATGCTGAAGACTTTGCCAGGATCGTACGTGAGGGTCGTCCGGTGGTTCTGGAGGGCCTAAACCTGGGCGACTGTGTGTCAAAGTGGGGGGACGGTGACTACGTAGCAGAGAAGGTTGGAACAGACCGAAAGGTAAGTTGAGCTAGGGAAAGCAAACGATGGCAAAAATACCTTGGCTATGTCCCAAAACTAACGGACAGTCCTTACCTAGGTCGTGATCCATGACTCCACGACACCTGCAATGGATTTCACCACGAAGAACTTCCGCTACGTGACGACCGAATTTGGCGATTTCATGAAACGCGTTGAGAAAGGGGACCGTCTTTATCTGAGGGCGCTGTCACTCGACAACCCCACGGAGAAGCCTGCTGTTCTGAGTGACGACTTTCCCTTGCTGGCCACTGATTTCGTGTTGCCGCCTGAGCTGGCCCTGGTAGACGAGAGGCTCTTCAGCTCGGTGCTACGAGTATCTGGGCCCGTCAACATGTGGTTGCATTACGATGTACGTCCTCCCCCATCCTTTTATCGCGTATTAGTATGCATTCTGACGACTGACTAGGTCATGGCCAACGTGTACTGCCAAATCGGCGGCTCCAAGCGCATGATTCTTTTCCCGCCGTCCGATGTCGAGCATCTCAGCTTTGCTCCTGGGGCATCGAGTTCGAGTATCGACGTTTTTTCCACTCTCTTCGGGGAGTCGACTGACTCGAGATACTTGGCTCAAGTGACACATGCTCACGAAGCTGTCGTGGCTCCAGGAGACGTCCTGTTCTTGCCCCCGCTCTGGCTGCACACGGCAACCCCTACTTCGGATAGCAGCGTTGCGGTAAACGTCTTCTTTCGCGATCTCGACGGCGGTTGCTATGCAGCTGGGAAGGATGTGTATGGAAACAGGGACTTGGCGGCATACGAAAAAGGCAGACTGGATTTGGCCCGTATCGCAAACAGCTTTCAGAAGCTGCCGGCTGAGGCGAGGGAGTTTTATCTGTTGAGACTCGCAGACGAGCTCCGAAGGAAGGCAAAGGGAGCCCAGTAACGGAAAGGTCGTCAGTTGTCTTTGGCAGTGTACAATCTAATGCTGGTGTCGCAATACGTCAGTGGTATAATACAGCCTTGTCCAACGTTCCAACAGCCAGCCTTTGTACTATGTGCACTACTCCAGGCTGCCCTGACAATCAAGGCTGTCCGGTTCGTGGATCTTTATTCCGTGTAGCCAATCCTGCGACGGCAAATCAGCCGGACAAGCAACGAAGGCACATGCGGAAAGGGACAACGCTGACAGGCTGACCCCTTCAGCAGTGCAGCAGCGGGAGGACGGCGTGGAGGGTCATCGTTCGCGCCAAGCAGTGGAGGGGATGGGTGTGTTGTGTTGTGTTGTGTTTTGTCCGGGTCAAGATGCGATGTCGTGTTGACGGGAGGCCTTGAGGGTATCTGTCAACATTGGCGGACGACAAGGCTCAGAAACAATGAATTGGTCTCGTCGCAAAATTCCTTTCTAGCTGAGGTTGTGACTGCCAGTTGTCCAGTTGGGCAACGTCTTAATAATTGTAATGCGCTTGCCGAGTGCCGACAAGGTTCCCTGCATCGGCTGCATAAATTGCCGTGTCTGTCATGTCACAAAAACCTCGCGATAAGCAACAATCAGCGCAATCGCACGCGATAACTTGTACACATGAGGTTCTTGCTGTTGTCATCCTCTATCATTGATCCCTTTCTTTTTCCAATCGTCTAGTACTCGCGGCAGTGGACAGCCGGTTCACCGCAACTGGACGGCGTACCCGGTCGTGGACGGCATGTTCATGGATTGTGCCTTGTTGTCCTTAACTCCGAAGTCGCGCTAGTGTAAAATCGTGTGCGCGGTGACATCTCGCGGGGTCTCTCTCAAACACTTTTGGCCCTGTTGCCCTGGATGGCGGGCGCTATGGAGCCCCTGAAAGGCCCCGGCATGGGATAGAGGAGTACAAGCGCCGCTGCGGATTGGTACTTGGCTAGTACCTGACCCGGGAATTACCGGACCATTTTTTTTTCTGCTTGGCGTTTCTGATCGTTTTTCCGCAGCGCCGGCCTTTCCACCCTCCCGTGCCTCCGTATCCACCTCCACTCTCCAAAAAGGCTCAATCGCCAACCTCCGTCGCGAACGACTTTCCCGCCCCGATTGCTCTTTTTGCCCTCTTTCCTCCCCGTAAACCCATCTCCACTCCAGTCTTTGTTTGTCGTCCAGACCCAGATTATCCAAAATGGCCAACACTACCCCCAAGGTCGACGCCGTCGTCGAGAAGGCTAAGGAGGCTGCTGCTCCCCAGATGAGCGCTGCCAACCTCTATTCCAGATTCGCTCTTGCTGGTGCCATCTGCTGCTCCGTCACCCACGGTGCTCTCACCCCCGTCGATGTGTATGTTGTCCCGCCTCCAGCCTGCCATGCACCGTCATGGGCATTGGCCGCATCGGATCCCACAGCCACTGGCCTTGTCCCGTAGATATCACGAACTGCTGCTGACACGTCTGCATAACAACAGCGTCAAGACTCGCATTCAGCTCGACCCTGCCACCTACAACAATGGCATGATCGGTGGCTTCCGCAAGGTCGTCCAGACCGAGGGTGCTGGTGCCCTCCTCACCGGTCTCGGCCCTACCTTCGCTGGTTACTTCCTCCAGGGTGCCTTCAAGTTCGGTGGTTACGAATTCTTCAAGCAGCAGAGCATCAACTTGCTCGGCCTTGAGAGCGCCACCAACAACCGCACTGCCGTCTACCTCGCTTCCTCCGCCGCTGCCGAGTTCTTCGCCGACATTGCCCTCTGCCCCCTTGAGGCCACCCGTATCCGTCTCGTCTCCCAGCCCACCTATGCCAGCGGCCTCATCGGCGGCTTCAGCAAGATGCTGAAGAACGAGGGTATCGGCGCTTTCTACGCCGGTTTCGGACCCATTTGCTTCAAGCAGTAAGTCGCCTTGTTATCCGTGTTCCAGTTGTGATAACATTCATCTAACCGTGATTTTCCAGGATCCCCTACACCATGTCCAAGTTCGTCGTCTACGAGAAGGTCGCCGAGGCCATCTACAGCGTCTACCCCAAGAAGGACATGTCCGACGGTGCCCAGACCGTCGTCAACCTTGGCTCCGGTCTCATTGCCGGTTTCTCCGCTGCCATCGTCTCCCAGCCCGCTGATACCATGCTCTCCAAGATCAACAAGGTAAATATCCCATCCTTGTCCATAACATGTCCCCACAGTCCTATACCTAGGCCGAGTATGCTAACATGCTTTACTCGCAGACCCCTGGTGCTCCCGGCGAGTCCACCACCTCCCGTCT
Organism: Copromyces sp. CBS 386.78; assembly: GCA_030685235.1. NCBI lineage: Eukaryota > Fungi > Ascomycota > Sordariomycetes > Sordariales > Sordariaceae > Copromyces > Copromyces sp. CBS 386.78. The sequence goes on from MU839111.1 coordinate 136,640, forward strand.
TGTCAAGATCGCCAAGGAGCTCGGCCTCAAGGGCTCTTACAGTGGTATCGGTGCCCGTCTCTTCATGGTCGGCACCCTTACTGCCTTCCAGTTCGCTATCTATGGTAAGTTTCCCCTCATTCGCACGAGCGAGATGGGCTTTTGGTCGTATTGGGAATCCTGGAGAGTGTCGGGTTGTCGTTGCGCGCGGCCCGAAGCATCCACCCCCAACCCGCATCCATCTACCTCCCATTCCCATCTCAACGCCAGCAGTAGCAAATAGAACCATACTGACAGAGAGGCAGGCGATGTGAAAAAATCTCTTGGCTGTGCACAGGGAATTGAGCTCGCCAAGTAAACGCGGTTCTGAAGTGTTTGGGAACGTATAATGATGGGGGTTTGGGGCTGATGGGTGGGAGGTCGGCAACATGGGGGCGGCTTCTGGCTCCACTCGGTTGCCCGACCAACTAGCCAATGAACAAAACAAGCGGGGGATGTGTTTGTCAATTGCAAGCATCTCCTCGCAGAAAGATTTCCGGTCCTTGTTGAGCATTTAGACGTTTGGTCACTGGGTTTGGATGTGGCTACCGGAAAAGTTTGCAATGTCACTTTGGTCGTTTCGCAGCCTTTTCAATATTCTTTAGGCGGGATCTACGTTGCACGGGTTCTTTCATTTGTCGTTGGCGAACTGCTTGACATTATAGAGCAACTATAGAAAGAGGATTGAGGGCTCAAGACACATGCTTCCTAGATTGCTCGCTGTTGTACGACGGCCTATACGAGTTGATGCAGCACATGGTGGCCCGTTCCAAATCCCGCTGTCTAGTCCATGTTAAGCAATGACGTCTACTTTGAATAGCTGCCATCGACTCTACGAACAATCTTGTCAAACTTCCGGAGGTGCTGGTTTCGTGGTTGATATGGCCCGTGCGCCTACCATCGCGAATTGCGAAATGGGCCAATTGCGCGTAGGCGCGATGACGGAAGAGAAAATGCCAGCACATGGGTGGCCGACACTGATGACTGATGGCGCTAAACTCCAACTGGCGGGAGCGCGGGAAGTGGGTCCCAGCTGTCAGGCCCAAAGAGCCAATCGAAGCGCGAGTCAACCACCAATCAACGGCCGAGCTGCTTGCAGCGTTGCGGCAGAGATGGAGTGCGACCGGGAATGTCTTGTTCCACTCACACATCAAGCCTCAACACCAAAGCATCTCTTTTCCTGCTGCATCGCATATTTGGCGATATCATCAACTTTTTAATCATTCACTCCGCGTCGATGCGCCGCCCCGACTGGCACCCCCCATAGCAGCACTGCTTTGCTGGTATTTCAGCGCTGAATACGGGAAGGAACAGTGGACCCACACCGGGCCGCCGCGCCTTCCTTCAGTGACGATATAGGTGCTACTGCCCCACCCTAGAGCTGGTCGCTCCTTCCTTTACAGCAGCCAGACGCGTCCACAGGGCAGGCGCGCAGTGCCTCGACGCGACTCGGATTATTGTACGGGCAGCAGGAGCAGGTTCGGTCCCGAAACCTGGACTGGTAGGTGAGTCAAATCTCCCACTTCGCAAGTCCCCTCTGCCTTCTCTCCTCCTTCCACCAAACAACAACAAACACAACATCGCTCACCATGGTCAGATTACGCTTTCCACGCCGCGCGCGCCGTCGCACCACATTCAACACACTTCATAATCTTGGCACGCCAGTGTCCCCTTCCATCCCAGACGAGACACCGATTTTCCGCAAAAAACGGGACCAAGAGGGCGTTAAGTTCGCCCGCGGGTTGTACGTCACGATCCGCAATCAGCATTTCATGCGCAATTGCTCCTGCCCGATACCAACCATCTACACTTCACGACAGGAGGCCGTAGTTGCGGGTACCGGTCACATCCGTTTCTTCATTGCCGACGACGACATTACCAAGCTGTCGGTCATCCAACAACCAGCCGATCCCAACTGGCATTGCGCCCGCGGTGACTGCCAATATTGGCCGGTCTACGAAGGCCTGCTGAGTCAACCACGTTTTAACAAAAACGGAAAGCGCGCTGCGGAGTCTGGAGAGCTTGAGCTCATCTCCGAAAACATCAACCCCAAGGCGGTTGAAAGGGTCCTGCCTGCAGCAGTTGACGGTAGTGTAGGTTTTCCCCTCCTCTGATCAAGGACATGCGAGAGACAAGAAGAGATGCTAACCAGTATTCCCATCTACAGACGCCAGAGCCAGAACCAGCGCCAGCGCCAGCGCCATCGTCCGAATCGCCCATGGAAAGCTCGTGGATGAACCCTTTCGCCCTCGCTAGTCAGGTCCTAACCACGATGACCGCACCATTGACCGCTGTCCGGGATTTCTTCTACGGCTTCTTCCAGGGCGGAGCCCATTACGACGTCGTTGACACACGAAAGGTTGACGATGCGAACGGCACCGTATCAGTCAAGAGATTGAAACGACACTGCACGCCTTCAACCGATGCCTACTCTAACGAGCTCCCGGGTTTTTCCTGGGCCGACAACGCAACCTCCTACATCGGACGAGATGCGCTCGACCACATCGCCAAGGTCCTTCACGCTCGCATAGATTTGATTGATCGTTCCAAGGTCACCTGCAGCCACTCACTGGAAGACCTCAGGAGGAGTTTCGACCCCAACCTGGGAGAGGACCTTGACCTTAACATCGCAATTCACAAACTGATGACCGACACTCCAAGGATCGGGCCTGTGCTTCCTACCGACAGCACAAACAGACGGGAAACGAAATACCGTGATGCACAAGATTTATACCTCGATGGCGCCTTCACAGCCTACGAGCTGATGGAAGAAATCTACACTGAGCATAACCTTGATAGGTACAAGGCATTGTTTCCGAAGCCACCGCGAACAATAGCGTATGAGGAATACACCAAGCCGGAAAAGCACACAAGGACATTGCATGAAAAGGCAAGAGTGGCAGCGGAATTTATCGAGTGGGTGCTGCAGCATCACATGCACGGGATGGAGGGGTTCGAAGCAGCTTTATCAAAGGTCTTCGTGGATGCCAATGCCATCCACAAGCGCGAAATTATCCCCAGTTACATCAAGCCAACGGCAAACGAGTCGTCGCCAATTCCCGGAAGTTTCCCCACCGGGCCGGACTCCCCTTTCGAAGAAGTTCCTATAAACGATCTGAGTGTTGCGTATCGGTGGGAATACAAATTTCCCTCTACCGATCAACCGAATATCGAACATACCCCCATCAATGTCAATGAGTTTCGACCTATACTGGAACCCAAAGGCATCCTCAAAAAGCCCAAAGAATGGCCAACTCCAGAATCGCCAAAGTATGTCGCGACCCCTGAGAAAAACAGAAGACTCGACTTTGTTGCGCCCGTGGCGAGCTACGCGCCGCCTAAAGAAATACCCGTCCAAGTGATGAGCCTCAAAGATGCCATCAACGTGCACTGGCACCACCCCACCGAAACTTCAAACTCCGTCAAAGACTACGAAAACGATGCGAGCTGGAATGTAGGACCAGCCACAAAAAGTCGTCATCGTTTTGCCAAGATCGATAAAGGCAGAAGCCTTACCGTCTCGGACGTGACCAGATGGACAGAAAAGGAGGTTGAAAGGGATGACGCAGAAATGGGACTCCGGGTTCACGAGGCCAAATATGGTCCTTTCCTTGGTGACCTACGGCGAGAAATGCTGGAAAATTTCCAAGCCAGCGCTCAGGAACAATCAAAGCCAGAGCCTGACTTCAGCGTGCGCAAACAAATTCTGCAACGAATCAGCCACGAAAAAAACCAAAAGACCTCTCAAGGGCAACTTGGGGAGAAGAATTCAATTCTCGATCGGTTCTTCCGGAAGGCCGACCAAGAGGATATCGTGGCAACAGAGGGGGCCGCCTCGGAAGCATCTCAACACGAACATAACCTTTTGATGGAGCAAGCATCAGTAACCAGTCAGGTTCAGCAGCCAGCGGCTGATGATGACCTCGCAATTGCGACAAAAAAGCTCGAGGACCTGGAGGTCAGCCGCCAACTGGCCCACGAGTGGGAGGATGGTATTCGCCGCGACATCGAGGAGCGGCACAGAGAAGCCGAAAGACTTAGAAAAGAAGTAGAGCGGAAACGCCGCGAGGAGAAGCGGCGACAAGAACAGGAAAGCAGGAGGCGCCGTGAAGAGGCAGAACAAGCCTCGCGGACCGGTCTGCGCGTACCCAAACGCCCCCTGATCGGAAGCCTGAGCAACGATTGGGAAAAGAAAGTCTCCAGTGTGCTCCACGCCAACCCTTCCGCGGAGCTGGCCAAGACTATAGACGGGCAGCCGCTCACAAAACGCGATTTTGTTGACAAGTTGCTGGAACCTGGCGCATGGCTCAACGACAATGTGATTATTGGCAGTATTTCCCATATCGCTGATGCCGTCAACAAGTCGGCAGGGGCCAAAGACACCAATCCCAAGTGCGCAGCTTTCTCGTCGTACTTTTGGCCACGGCTTGAGAGTGCTGGGCCGAGCCAGTGCGGGCGCCTGATGCGCAAGGCACATATCAGGAAGGAGAACTTTTTTGACATCGACACGATACTCATTCCTATCTGTGGCGGTCTACATTGGACGTTGGCGGTTGTACGGCCCGGAAAGCGGACTGTAGCGCACCTGGATTCAATGCGAGCGGGCGCAGGCGATGTTGATGTTAAAGAGAGGTTGCTTGATTGGGTCAGGGTCACGCTTGAGGACAAGTGGGTGGCGTCAGAATGGTCGGCGATTGACTACGAAGCTCCGCGTCAAACCAACGGGTACGACTGTGGCGTCTTCACTATCACCAATGCTCTTTGCCTTGCGCTTGGGCTCAATCCCAAGAAGTCGTATACTGCAGGGCAGCTCACGCTGCAGAGGCGGAGGTTGGCTGCGGTTTTGCTCAACGGAGGTTTCACGAAAGATTTTTCGTTGGAAGGGTTTTGATTCGATTTGGGGCGCTTTGTTTTTGGACACGATTGGGTAGAGAAAAGGGAGGCGTTATCATAGCATAGTTATGGCGTTTGTTTATACACTTGTTGATTGGTATTGTCCGAGTTTTTTTTCTTGTTGGTCGGGATCAGCATTACAACATGGTTACGTTGAGGAACGACCAGGGAGTCGCATGGATTCATTTTCAGCATAGCTATGGTGGCGTTTTCGATGTCCTGTTGGTTTTCTTTCCGGTTTCTTGAGAGTCTGAGGTTGAGCATATGTTAGCTTGTGGTTAAAGTAGAGGATTTTCTGTTGCCCTCGAGGCTTTGGTGGTTGTTTAGAATACCAATAGCATTACCATAGAGAAACACTTGTGAAGTTTCGTTGACTTGGACCAGTAGAGTGGAAATGTGTGCTTTGTCTTTGATGATGGCGTTTTCGTGCCCCCGGTGAGCTTATGACACGGACAGCTCTCCCAGAAAGCTGGCAGGAACCTCGGTATCTACAGTGAGTTTGAAAGTTAGTGCCTGGCCCTCCCATCCTACGACGCTACTACAGATGACGCTGAGATGAGGTGCCAGTGATGAAAAGCACAGCCAACGGGAGAGCAAGGAAGGCAGGATGACTTGACGTCCAGAGATAGCTACCTATTTAGGATGCTGTCGCCCAAATCGCGAGCATTTTAGGCCCAATCTGAGTTTGGATCTTGATGGGCTTCCATGCTTGGGTTCCCGCGGTGTCATAACGCCGAAAGTTGGTATCGAAGGACAAAGACCGAAAGACCGACTCATCCACGGAGTGTATTCGTTGCCGCTGGTTGGTCGGCGGGTCTTGGTAATCAAGTGAATGTTATCAGCACTCTAACAACACCCTCTTCAAAGTCCGATGGTATTCCAGTCCGATGGCTTTTGTCACCTACTTATTAAAGATGTGTTGATCCCCAAGGTCATGCTAGATTCTGAATGCCATATTGGAATTCATCCTCGAACGTCTCCTCAGTGAATTCCATCATCTTGTGCACTAAGACATTACCACAACAACAGCCAGCATGTCTCTCGCCAAAAATACAGAGACCAATGAGCCTCTACCGGTGGTCATCATTGGCAAAAGGGTTGAGATCGGAAGTGCTGTTGCTAAATTCCTGAAGCCGGGATTGCCAAGGAGCCTGTAGCTTGGCTGGTTAGTGATCCGTCAGTTGGACCGCCGCCGTTGCCGGTGGATGGAGCGCTGCCGGGGCCGGAGTATGCGTTGAGGGCAGCGGTGTTGGCTAGGGAGGTGCTTGCGAAATGGCTTGCTGGGGATGCGGGTGACGGTGGTAAGGTTAAGGATCAGGTTCTTTTTTATTGAGCGACGAGGAAGTGGGATAGTTTGAATCGCTGGAGATTTCTTTTCCTTTTCTTTTCCTTCCATTTGGTAGAGGTACTGAGGACAGTGAGGAGAAAAGGGAAGGGGCGATTCAAGCTTTGTGTCCGTCGTCCCCCACCACCACTACAAGTATACATCAATGGCCACTTGAGGCTTTATCTCAGTGCTCAGACCCGTTGCCTTGCTATCCTTCACCCATGCCGTGTATCAGGCGAGCAGATTTCGGCTGGAAACAGTACCCTTAGCGGAATCCCACCAACAACCCTAACCCTCGAGACTGCGCGCTGCTGCATATGACTGGCACGCGTTTGCATTTGTGCCCGTTTCACCTTCTTCCTGCCAACATAACCTCAACCACTCTCAATCATGAGGGGAGTCGAACGTCTTCGATCCGACGCCGGCTTTTCTGACGCTTTCTCAGCCATACCCGAAGCTATGCAGAATTCGCTCGCTCAACAATTCGAGGCTCTCGGGCCAGACGTGGGGTTGCGGCTGACAAACCTGCGAACTCTCCTCTCATCTCTCACGCCACAGGAAACGCGCTTCATGAGACTACATCTCCAAAGCTTGCCCGCGCCAGCCGACATTGTTTCTCGTTTTCCGGCCGATATTCTCGTTGAGATCTCCCCATACTTAAGCGCTTTGGACATCGTCAACATCCTCAACGTGTCCAAGGCGTGGAGGAAGTCGTGGTCTCAACGCGATGTCGTGAGGGCTCTGGCCAAGCACCACATGCCCAATTTTCTCCAGTTTTACCATCACCGAAACAGATTACAATCCCCCGGTGATTCTACAGACCAAGGCTTGTTCAATGCTTTTCATCAAGCCGCTCGCAAGTTCAGTATCAGACAGCTGGGCTTGTTCCAGTCCACGATTTCCAACCCTGCCCCGTGGCTTCACTTTCTCACTCGCGACAGGTTCTTTACCTTGGAGCCTACCGATGACGTCAAAGACTGGGGCGATGTTTATCCAGGCTGGGGTTTTGACGAGGAAATACCTGATAATACTCACCATCTCTTCAACCATGGTAAAACAAAGCCCGGGGCATGGAAGGAATATGCATACTGTGATGGAAAAGTGGCCTGGGTGCCCGAGACCACTGATATTAACCTCGCGTCTGTCACATTTGTAGACGACTTGCGGAGCCAAAAACGCAGAGTGTACAAAGTTCCCATTCCTGTGGTTCTCCATGGTTCTACCATCCATTTGGTGGCTTTGGGCAGTGAGCTGGTTGTGGTATCAGCACGTCGGACCTGGTTTGTCCCCATGTTCCACTACTCCTCTCCATAACCTGCATGCTAAATATTCTCTCTATCAGCTACGCGTGGGACCTTGAGACAGGTGAACCTGATTCTGTGACGCTTCCATCTATCGATATTCATCGAGTTAAAGTTGAGAAAAAGCGCATGTATATCTTGACGGAGCACGCCAAGGTATATGTTTGGACGTTTAAACATGGTATCCGGGAAATCGACATCAGTGCGGTCGGGAAACCCAATCTCTTCGTCACCCTGGCCGATGAAATGGAACCCCTTCCGCGCTGCTTGGGAAGGACAGGAATATTTGATATCCTTCCTCACCCATTACTCGACGATACGTTCTATCTCTTTTATTTTGAAGACAAGGCCTATGAAAAAGATCACGACACAGATGAAGAGGACGAGGATGAAGACGACAAAGTGATAGTGGTTTACGAATTGAACCACAATGGGACCTTACGCTTACATACCGCAACCCTTCCTCATGTTTGGTCTCTTACTCGGAAGTGGGGCACAGGTGATTTCGACTTCGATTTCCCTGCTCACCGAGACCCTACGGATTCTGATGAAGATGACGATTACGAAGACAATTTTGAGGACTATTTCAGTCACTGTACGCAAAAAGTCGATCCATATGGCAACTACGCCATTGGCCAATGCTTCTTGAGAGGGCGGCTTCTTAAGCGTGTGGGGCCTTTCCAGCCTGGGTTTCAAGGGATCTACGACGATGATGAGAAATACGATGAAGAATCCGGTTTACGACCTTACCAGCACCTTGGGTATACGGTCTTCTTCAACGCTCTGACAGCCTCGATCTCGACCTCCCCATTCATATCTGGCATTGATCAGGACCCACCTATCCGTTCTGGTTGGCGCGGCCAACAAATCGAAGTCATCCGTGCGCCCACCCTAAGAAATGATTTGTGTTTCTGCATGTTGCTGGTATCGGAATCAAACGGCCAAAAACATCTGGAATCGATGGATGATCTCCCTATTTATTGTCCGTCGTCACTTAACTCGCTCAAGGAGTTTCTCCCTATAAATCACCGGTTTACAGTGCCCCTCGCCAATACACCCGCAAAGCCGGGTAAGATGACGTCCGGTTACAAATGTTCCAACATTGTCTCACGATATCTGACTGAAAGACGCGAACTCGTTCCCTCTATCCAACCACAATATGGTCTAGATATTACTTTCGATGACGAAGGCTTGCATGGAGAGACCAGAGACGATTTCAAAGCACTTTGGTTGGCGATGGACGAAGACTTCCTGGTCTGCTTCGGCCGAAAAGGCTACGTTGCATGGAGCTTTTATCACGACATGAAGGACAAAAACGCCACGGATTGAATGATCACCAGCCCACAGTGTGTAAGAGCTTGGCCAGCTTGCCAGTCGGGCTCTTGTGATGCAGTAGTCTGATAATGTCTTCTAGACTAACATCTGGACCTACTGTCGCTGGGACAAGTGTCCTAGACTTTCACAAGTGACGATGGCAATTGCTTGCCTTGGTAACGGTCATACGGGGCAATGTTCATATGTACCCTTTCTACAACACACTCCCGTCGACGATGCAACTGTGCAGTGGGAGCATTCAAACTCGATTCACCTCAGTTCCACTCGGTATATACAAATGGCAAACGACTATTGGGTCTTCCCAGCCTTCCCTTTCAACCATTTGAACCCCTTCCGCACCTCATCTCCCACCTTCTCTCTGTTTTCCCTCGCCCGTTCCAGACCTCCCGGCTTCAAACCACCGGGAAGCAACCACCACATCAGCAAGATAAACACCAATATGGCCAACACAATAGGCTGCAAAACTGCCACGCCCTTCTTTTGGGCAATGGCGCCCACCGCGAACGGGAAGATGGCCGCACCACCACCACCAAAGGCCGCGGCAAACCCGATCGCCGACACATGATAGCCTGGCGGCAGCAGCTTCGTAGCCGCCACGATAGCCGCGGGGAACAGCGGACCAAGGAAGAAACCCAGGAACGACACAAAGATGGCCGAGGCAACGAAGCTCGGCACCAGCCAGTACAGCAGTTGTAGCGCGATGCACAGCAGGAGATAGCCCGAGATGGCGAGCTTCTCCCCGATGCGGCCCGTGATAAAGCCCAACACCACACGTCCCACCGTCAGTCCCAGCCAGAAGAAGGTGACAGTCAAGCCAGCATTGAAGGGCTCCGCATGCCGCACCTTGAGCATGAAAGTCACGATCCACCCGCCCAGCGAGACCTCAGCGCCAACGTAGCCCAGCAAGAACATGGCGACAATCCAAGGGATAGGATCACGCATGACGGTGCGCGTTGTCGTCCGTTTATTGCCTCCTTCGTTTCCTCCGCCACCTTCTTCATCGGCATCAGCCACATCCTCCGACTCCGACTCGGCAACCCCCGCCCGATACACCTCCTTGGTCGCCGTCCAAAACGCCGCCGTCATGGCCACCAGCTCAACACCATTCACCCCCACCAACACGTAATAGAACGTGTACCACTCCAGCCCGCCCTTGGTCACCATGCTCGTGGCAATCAACGGCCCGATGGTCGCTCCAAGGCCATAACACCCGTGAATAATGCCCAACAACTCATTAGCCTTTCTCATATTCCCCACCCACGCGTTCCACGCCGAGTCCTCAATCCCGTTTCCGAACCCGGTGAATAACATGACGACGGGCAACGCGGGATAGGGCGGGTGACAGGCCATGGGTATGAAACCGATCAAGCGGCAAAGGGGGCCCAAGATGGCGACGCCTCGCTGGCCGAAGTGATGGTGGATGAGGTTGTTGAACAAAGCGGCCAAAAGGTAGCCGACAAAGGGCGACAGGAAAACCAAAGAGACGATGGTGTATGAGATGGAGTAGTAGGTTTCCAGGTAGGGGATCAGGGCGCCGATGGCGCCGTCGGACATGCCCATGAGGATGAAGGAGTAGCAGATCAGGAGGAAGCGGGCGATGGAGCTGCGGGAGGCGTTCCAGGTTGTTTTGTTGGCGTCGTGGTCGGGTGGTTGTTCGGTATCAGGTTGTTGGAGCTGTTGCTTTTCAGATGGGTTGTCTGTCGTGGTGGAGGGCTTTTCGGGGTCATGGTTGTCGTTGGATATTGTTGGGGCTGGTTGTATGTTGTGGAGATGGTGATGGTCCATCTTCCCCGGGTCGGAAGGAGGAGAGGTGGTTGAGGAAACCATGGTGGCCTTGGTTGGAGTGGGTGGAAGTGGCGTTATGGCGGCTTGTTTGAACAAAAGGGGGGACGTTGTAGAACTTATAAAAGGGCAAGCAACCCACCCCAGGAGTAGATGAAATGTGACCAGAGTCAAAAACACGGCAAGTCCTGGCCTTTTATATCCGAGTCTTTTCACGATGCTTCTTCATCCCTCACGTCTTCATCACGGCCCGGATATCCCTTCTACGAGACTGGGCGGTATGTATGTCAAACCAGTTGGTGGTAGTTGAAGTGACGAGGCGAGAGTTCGCGGATGCGGGGATCTTAGAGAAGGGGGGATGCGCGGAGTCACAGTAACAAACGTTATTACATTGCATGAAGACTTTTGGGGGAGGGAGAAGCCAAAGTGGTGGTCAAGTGAACAACAAAAAAAAAACGAAAAGGCCGGTAAACAATCAACCGAAGATCAAGCGGTCCTAGATAGCAGCCAAGGCGGTCGTTGAAGTGGTTGGAGCGTTGGAGTCGGGTTGGGACAGACAGATTGACCAACCAGAACGCCACACCTAAACTCTCAGAAGGCAAAAATGCTACGTAATGAGGTAGCTTTTTTGTTTCCACACTGAAATAAAGTCTGAAGTCAAACGTTCCAGGCCACCGGTAGCTTGGTCGTTGTGTCGTCCTGATTCCGGCAATCAGAGCATCGTCCAAACTTCAAGTTTGTGAGAGAGGATGAACTCTTTCCAAATTCCCCGACGTCTTGAAGAACACCCCAAAATCTCCAAAATTCCTGCCGAAAACAGCAAAATTGCAATTGCAACTGTAAAAGCGATTCGGAAAAGTCAAGCTTTCTCCAAGAAAAAAGCGTCATTGTTCTCTGCAAAGTGCTGCATTCCCCCCAACACACCGCCGTTCGGGGTCTTGGCGGCACACGGGGGCTCGCGGTCTCCCGAAGTTGAGGCTTTACGGGCCGTGAATGCCGTTGTCGTCCGCCGCCTTCCATTCACATCTCCGCCCGCGCAGGCGGAGTTCATCCGCACGTTTTGCCGAAGTTTTGGCGAAGTTTTGGCGAAGACGAGCCGGCGACTTGGCAAGAAAGATGTCGTCAATTCGGTGCGAAAGGTCGTGATGACGGGTGGTTGATGACCGATGACCGATGGGGTTGCTCTGCCCGGCGATACGATATTCGTTTCGGGACTCCCGTCCGACAGTCGTGGATTCGCCGTCATCTGCACCTTGTCAGGACTTGTTCGTTCTTTCTCTTCGTTACGGACACGATTGATTGTGAATAGCCAACTCAGGCCTGCCAAACCGTTCTCATCCTCCTGGGTACTTGAACAGAACTGACACCTCCGTCATACGCATCGCATTCCATATCCAACCCATAATCACTCGTCTCAAGGCACATCCTTCTCGAATTTCTATTTCCATTTCACACAGTTACATCCTTTGTCAGACTCGACATTGATGGACGGTCGTGCGACCCAGTCAGTGGTCAAGAGGCGACACATTACCTCAGACGCCAGAGGGTTAGGGGTAAAGATGGCCACGCTCCATCAGCTCAGCCCAGCGATCCTGTCACTGCCCCTTCAAGTGACTCGGTAACGCCACCGAGACCTGCGAGGCCACCGTCTCAATAACAGTAACATTCAGATTCAGTGACAAAGCACGAGTGTTGCTTTTGCTCGTATTGCTGCTGTGGTGATCATCCACCATCAAGATAACATCATCCCGTCGAACCACTGACAGGCAAGTAGCCATCTATTCCAAACCCTTTGCGCCCATACAACGTTGACCGGGTCGGATCACTATCGTGGCACCGCACATCCAAAATGGCTGCGGGCCTGCAGCTATTCTGCCGCCATCCAGACGCCTTCCTCTTGAGCAAGAAAATGCCCCGCAGTGGTGATGTGGATAAAAGAGAACTACGCCTAGCTGTGCCTCGATTATACATGGCAAAAAAGGCTTCATCAAGGTGCACAAGATGTCTTGACAGCCTCAAGTCAAAAGTCACAAGCTGTGTCTTGCAGAGCCATTCCTTCCAGGCCGCGCAATCTGGAATCTGGTCTGGAACTCTCCCTTTTAGCCCCCTTTTTGTTGCGTCAAATCTCAGAAAAAAGACGTCAAAACATGCAATGGCAAATCTGTTTCAAAATTCGAAACAGTCCGTCGAATTCCCTAGAGCCACGCAAGGCCACGCGGACAAGGGGTCATTGCATCTCCCTGACATCCTCTTTGTCCAATCATCTTTCATGGCTATGGTTGCTTGCTAAAACCGGACGAGGGCCACTGGAGGCGTTCGAGGGATCGCCTGCGCATCCTTGAAGCATCCCACACCCCAGCTAATCTTTCCGTGTTCGAACGACTGGACACACGCGGCCTGCATTGAATTGACTGGTGAAGGGGCTTGCTTGTGTGGGCTTCGCATTGTCCGCTTCCTGACCACCCCCCTGTCCTCTTTTTTGCGGCTGGCTGCATTACGCCGGTTCCCTTTCCACACACCACACTTCCATCACAGGGTTCCCTTCCGCTCCAGCCCACCAGTCCATGTTTCTTTTTTTGTCAATTTGAACGCGCGAGAAACAATTGGACGCCATGGCGTTTGGATCCCGAGATTAGAATGCATGCGGCCTCCTTGATACGGGGATCGACCCTTGTTTGTTGTTGCGTGCGCTCCCCCTATCATCTGAGTGACAGAGGTCCAGACCGTTTACAGATGACCGGCCAAACTTTTGTTGTTGCTTCCTGACTTCGTATTAAAAGACGGCCTGCAAGATTCTGTTTTTCTCTCTTCCTTTGATATCTCGCTTCTTTTTCTGGTCATACCAACACACATTCGTTAAAACCATACGACTTCGATTCAAATAATCAAACTACGATTCCACCGGTCTTGTTCAACTATCAGACAGACATACATACAATCGCTATATCAGTCTAAAGAAGCCGAAAACAACAGTCAGCCAAGCTACTCGACACCACACAAACTCCACCACCAAACAACCAAAACAAACAGCAAAAATGCAGTTCAAGACTCTCTTCATCTCCACCCTCGCCGGCCTCGCCGCTGCCCACGGCACCGAGGACCACTCCGTCCACAGCACCTCCGTGGCCGTCAGCGCCCCTATCTCTACCGCCCCCATCACTCTCTCCACCGGTACCGCTCCTCTTCCCACCGGCACTGGAGGTGTCATCTCCAGCAAGGCCGGTGGCATCTACTCCAACAGCACCTTGATCACCAAGCCCGCAGCGAGCACCGAAGAGGTCACTGTCACCTCCAATGCCGGTGCTGGTGCTTCGTCCACCGGTGCTGCCCCTTCGGCTAGCGGCAACACCAACGGCGCCTTGGATCGCAAGAGCGAGTTCGGCATGGTGGTTATTGGGTTGGTTGTCGCTGCTGGGTTTGCTATTTAAGCAATCTGCATGCATGACCATATAATGGGATGAAGGATATCATGGGTGGTAATTATCAATTTGGGTATACACACGATAGGACGGACGGCTCTGGGTAGGAAAGGGTTGGCAGCGATGACACTCGGGTTAGTTGGGACTTGTGTTCCCATACATACCCTCGATGCATGATGACCAACTCGAATGACTACCTACCTGGATGGATGGACGATACGGGACGGACGGATGGACAATTGGGTGGGTGGTTTACATCGGGAATACTACTATACCGGTTTGGGAACCAAAAGGCGTTTTATCACTTCACTTCTTGGGCATCATTCATGGGATGGATGGACTTCTTCTTCTCTTCACCTACGGCATGAGTTCGTCATTGGCTCGGTTTACACACACTTTCTTCTGCTTCATCATGATCTGCATATACAGTTAGACCACACTTGAATCTTAATGGGGCTTGCCGTTGGCGGCCCGGTTTTTGGGACAATCTTCCATTTTCTGAACGTATTTCTCCATGCCTTCGTTTTCCCTGCCTCTGATGCTTTCTTACTACGCATGTTTTCTAATTTCCGATTTCAATTTGTGCCGGCCCAGGTACTCGGTCACGATGGTGTAACAAACCTGGTCCAGCTCCCGAGTTTAGATCTGGTCACACTAGCTCCGAACAGGTCTCGCAAGCACACCTATGCGCCAGAAGGTAAGCGCGCTGTGATGTGATGTGGCGTTTTGTTCAGCCTCAGATTGCCCCGAACGCCCGAAAAGTGCCGGATATTGGACTTCACATATCAAAAACAGGAGAACTGCTGATTGACAGTAATGCTTGCGCCTCCTTTTCCCTACCTATAGGAGCATACAGAGCGAGAATTGTCCCATGACAAGTCAGCCCGAGGGCTACACTATTCAGGAGACAGACGCACGAGTTTAGGGGATCATCTTCAATGGGGACATCTCCTTTGTTCGTTCACATGTACCTAGGTACTGATTGTGTCAAAGCATACTGTTTAATAAGTCAGTTATCCATATCTAGTTCAATTTCATCTTCCCCATAAGGGCGTATGATTGACCTGCTGGCGCCTGCAATACCGAAAGCCTTTTTCGGGATCGCAAGGTAAAGTGTCGCATACGTTGCCGCTATCATGGAGGTCGCTTGAATGCTTGTTTTTATTGTTCTTTCGGCAGGTCGTCTCAAAGAAAGACGGACCCAGTGGTCTGATCCCATCGGCAAGCTAAAAGGTGTTGTTCTCGAGCCCGCAAAGTGCCCCGAGCCGCGCGAGACACGACGTCCCTTCTCAAGCGCTTGAGACAAGTTGTAGGATCAAGATTGAAAGAGCAAGCGCTCTGATATGTAAGAATAACCGCGATAGGTAACAGGGATGAAAATCAGACGAAAAACGAAGGAAAAAAAAAAGCGATACTTGAAGGACAGTAGTGGCTTGTTTACTCCAAGCATTTGCTTCACATGATGCCGCCGTCGTGGACCCCCCAGATGGTGTGAAGGATGCTGGGTTGTACTCGGCCAGGAAGAGGCGAGAGCGACGCATTTCTGCCAAGATAGCAACGAGACTGGACAAATAAATGCACGGTTCCAAAAAAGACTTGGATCTGAAGTTAAATGCGCAACTACTGAAAATCCGTGATGACTGAGGAGTGTCCCCAACACAATGCATCGTCTGGTGGTGTCCCCGCTGGAAGGTGCTTGGATGCTTATTCGAGTGGGGGTTATAAGTACTGGATCTGGCCAATCCAGTCATGAAACAACCTCACGGTTGTGTAGTGTAGCGGTTATCACTCCGGATTCTGAATTCCATCAGAACTTTCCGGCAACCCCGGTTCGATTCCGGGCACGACCTCATCTTTTGCAGTTTTTTGCTTTTTGCTTTTACTCCTCGCCCCTTTTCTCTCCTTTTCCTTCCCTTCTCTTTTTTTCTGTTGAGTACCTCCGCGGTAAACTAGTTATCGTGCACTCGGAGTCTTGTCCGCTCTCTTTTATCTTCTGTACTTCATACTGTTTGTTGTTCGCTGGTTCTAATATTCAAGTCGCTATTCTTAAATCGAGAGACAACTCGACTTGAATATTGAGCACAAAGGACTTTAGCCAAACCAAATCTCGAATACCTTGTCGGCCTTCTCGGTTGATCACATCCCAAACCGGAGCAGGGAGGCGATGTTGTGAAGCTACCCAAGATCCGATCAAGCGTACCTGCAGGAACAGGAAGGGCCAAGATCACATTTTGAACGGATCACTAGAGCCGAACGGTCAGGTGCCATGGTAGTCGTCGATCTCCCGCCTGAAGTTTCCACCACGGGAGGCAGAGGCAGATTTGGAGATGGTGCCACTTGAGACGACCCGTCTAAAAGCATTTGGTTATTAGAAGCGATTGTCAGCACGAGAGCGGTGATATGGGAATCTTTTACGTCCAAGAGATAACCCAAGAGTGATAGAAGCGTGCAATGGCTTCACCACGCCGCCGACGATGCTGCCGCGGCGGTCGGTTTACCGGTTGGACTGTGCAGTTTACCCCTCAATGAGCACGTCCAACATCATTTCAAGGCGGCGGCGCGCGCGCGTGTGATTCAGCGGGAAGAGAGATACGTAGCCCGATAAGCGACCATCGCTTGCATGGATCCATCACAGTTCGCCTCCAACAAGGATTGACCAGGAGAGCCACGAGGTCGAGGACAGTAGACTATCCAGCTAACGCGCACTGGTTTTGTCGCTCGCGGAGTACATGTTAAAAAGTTACTATAACGGGAATGAAGAAAGGTGATGATGAGCGCTTAGGTGGCTAAGATGATTGCCGGTGTTGTTGCGCGTATCGATCACACAGAACGCTTGTGACGTTGGTTTCTTTTTTTCCATCATTGAGCCGCACAACGGTTTGCATAGGTAGACGCAGGTTCAATGTCCATCGATCTGGAAGAACGAGACAGGAGCGACAGCCTGTTCAGGACTTCAAGTCGCACTTAGCGGCATAGAAGAGATCTCGAACTTTTCCTTAGGTGACATAGTCTCACCTTCTTGTCCATGGGTATCAAAGAGACTTGTTTCGTGTGTATCGTTCGGGAAATTGCAGGGTCATCGACTGACAGGATCTCGGCGTGCGGCTCACTTCAGTAGCACACCCTGGCTCGGAGCCTGGATTTATCGGTACCGCCGGCTGAAATCTGGTCACATAGGTAGACAAGAGTCTATCCCGCGATGCATGCATTATTGAGATTATGCAGTTGGCAGACAAGAATCGATGTTGGCCGCGCCAACAGCAGCGCAGATGGAATGTGAAGTTGCCGTGCCCCAGCTTGGAGACGTAGAAAGAAGGATCACGTGCTTGGTCAGTGGTGCCAAGCCAATGAGCGTGTGCAGTTCCAGGTGTTATGCAGAGCTAGTGATCTGCTAGTGCTGAGCAATCAACTACTAAAGGTGACCCAATGGGCCACTAATAAGCTGTAAACTTGGTGTTCTCAGCAGAAATGCCCCTGTCTTTTAGACGCTCTGTTAAGAGTATAGAGTCTACCAGTGAAGAATCCGCAGACCGGGGACAGGGGCATACCGTGCTCCTCTTCCTCCAGGCCGTTTCCCGACTTCAGATCAAAGTTGTTGCACTTTGCCAAGGTTCAGCATGGGCGATGGCTTAGCTCAGCGGTATTGTTGACACGCAGTCATTCCATTACTCTGAAGATTCCCTTCCTCTGACTGTTTGCCTGCCATGATCAAGAGGCGGGACTTGGGTTTGGCCTTTGCGCTTGAGGTGGCTCGGGTGGACATTTTCTTATATCCGGCGTTGAAGAGACCGACTTATGATTGTGACAGACATGAACTTTCCGTTGGTGTGGTCGCGCAACAGCGCCCAGCGAAAGGGCCATTCACTTGCTGTTACGAAATCAGACCGAAGCAGCCCACCCTTCTGGACTTCAGAAGAGCTCTTGACCTTCCCCGCCAATCCACGTCCGCTTTGTCCTTCCGCCCTGCTTCCCCCACCACCGCTGTTGATCCCTTTTCATATCGATCGCAGTCCTTCTTCCCCTACCCTGTCGGCTTTTCTTTAATACCATCAGGGCTAGGACTTTTAGCCTTGATACCTTCCTTGTCTTCTGGGTTGAGAACCGCATCGTTGTGTGCCTCAATCACCCCGCCATCGACGAGATCCGGTCGAAGCTTACCTTACTTAGCACCAATACACAGCAGTACCTACTTCTGCATTTTAGCGACGCCCCATTCACACAACCCCCCAATCCAACCAGACGACCTTGAGAGTCCGACCGAGCACGATTTCGAAATCCAATCGCGATTCGTAAGCGACACAAGGAACTGAGGACTTGGATGCACTCGTTGCGCGTTGTTCTCCTATTCTTCACGATATTCGCCCTTCACCTTACATAGGTAAATTACAGACCGAATACACGGTCTTACGGTCTGACGGTCTAGCCCGCCCACCTCTGGAGTGTTCAGCAGGCAATTAACAGCCCGAAGCGGCGACGGAACCCCAGACGGAGTGCTACTGGACACCTCCCCGTACCTCCACGCGAAAGACACTCGGGCCTGTCCTGTCGATGCAGCGGGACCGGGACTCTCACTGGCATTGCTTTGCTGGACTGATCCAGTCGGACGAGCACTCGTCATTCTGATTCGCCCAATTGGCGTGCAAACACCCCCGACCGCAGAGCGTCCCCCTAGCCTCCTGCCGCTCCCGCTGGCCGCACGCACCGCACCAGGCATCTCCCGCCGCCCGCCGCACCCTCCTCTCACCACCGCCAAAAAGTTGTTTCCACATCCCCAACACCTCTCTCCGACAAGAAGGTGCAACAAC
This sequence comes from Copromyces sp. CBS 386.78, assembly GCA_030685235.1. Taxonomy (NCBI): domain Eukaryota; kingdom Fungi; phylum Ascomycota; class Sordariomycetes; order Sordariales; family Sordariaceae; genus Copromyces; species Copromyces sp. CBS 386.78. The sequence continues at coordinate 155,520 of MU839111.1, forward strand.
ACTGCGAGACCAGTGACCCTCACTGGGACCCCAATCGCAGGCAGTCAGCATGGAGAACCGACCGGCTTCCGCGAAGCCCGCGACCACCACAGCCTCGACCCCTTCGCAGTCGTCGACGCCCGACGTCAAGTCGTCCCCCGCGACCCGTCCGCTTTATAGCAGCAAGCTCGGGGACCAGCAAAGGGCGAGAACATCAGACGCAGTGCCGGCCACTTCGACCAGCCAGCAGAACAGGTGAGACACCATTCTGTACCCTTCCTGCCCCTTCAATCACCCTCTTTGCCCTTCCGCCTTGCCCGTCGCTCCCCAAGCCTTACGGCAGCCGCACACCGATGCAACAACAAAGCCACACCTTGTACCCGAACCCCCCGTCATCACGCCTACCCATCCTCCCATCCTGTCAGACCCCTTAGACCTTAGGTTGGATCCACCTCCAGATCGACTCCCATTGTCGTCGCGGAATCATCTTTCTTCGCTTCCCTTCCTCCCATTGCCATGCTCTTGCCCGCTTGACGGACACACCCCTTCGGCGCCGTAACTCCAGACTGACATCCGCACAGACAGTCTGCCCCTCCTGTCCAGCAAAAGGCCTGGACTTCGGCCAAGAACCCCATCACCGGCCAGTCCGCCAGACCGCAGAACAACTTCAGCTCACAGGATAAGAAATCCGCCATCAGCTCCCTTCGCGAGGTTCGTTGATGCGCTTGTTTGCTTGTTGCTTTCTTCCCCTTTTTTCGAGATCCAGGACATCCATGACATAGCTTCTTGGCGAACCCTTCTACTCCCCTAGCCCAAGGCTGCTCCACCATGGCCGCCGTCCACGACAGCGAATGTCACTTGCGCCATCCGCCTCTTGCTACATGGACTGGGACTCCCCGCCAGTCTTCTATTGGTCGCCTCTGTACACAGTCTGACGCTTACTCAATTCATCTCCAGGGCCAACGAGTACGCATTATCCTCGCCAACGGCTCCGAGTTCGAGGGTACTTATGCCAACACCCAAGACCCCAACACCTGCCGCCTGACTACGGTAACGCAGAAGAAGCTGCCCAACTCGGCCGAAATGAACGGAGCTTCTAGAAAGGAGCAAGGAACCATGACGTTCCAGAAGAAGGAGATCGTGGACGCGCGTCCTCTCCTGATGAACAACCTTGGCAAATCCGATGGCAAGCCTACCAACGGTATGGACAAAACGCCTGCGTTATCTCGCTTGTTCATTCATTGCTAACATGACTATCCTACAGGCAACCGCTCGTCTTTCCGTACTGATGCCGCCATCTCCAACTCTCGCTTCCAAGAGCGGGCTCTGCAACGCTGGGTGCCCGATTCTTCAGATGGGCTTGATGATAGCTTGGAGAAGACCAACACTTCTGGTCAATGGGACCAGTTCGCTGCGAATGAGCGTCTCTTCGGTCTCAGGACTGACTACGACGAAAACATTTATACCACGACGATCGACAAGAGCCACCCTCAGTACAAGGAGCGCTTGGCCGCTGCGGAGCGCAAGGCCCGTGAGATTGAGCGCAGTGCTCCCGTCACCGCACACGTGGCTGAGGAGCGTGTCATGGACTTCCAGGGTGGAGATGATCGTGACGAGGAAGACAAGTAAGTCACAGGCGTCATGAGACTTGGGTACTAGGGCCGGCTAACGAATACAAACAGATACAGTGGTGTTCGGAGACAAGACTTCCCTCCCCTGTCTGGCGGCCGGGAGAATAAATACACGCCTCCTGCCCGGCGTGCTCCTGCTGCGCACTCTACCGTCAAGGGTGCTCCTGTAGATCCGGCTATCATCTCGTCTCAGTTGAAGGCACCCCCGCAGAAGCAACCTGCGCAGACTGTGGCTGATGTCAAGAGCTCCGTCCAATCGACCAAGACATCGCCCGCACCTACCAGCACCCCCGCGGACTCAAAGGTCGACTCTAAGCCCGATGTGAAGACAGCTGAAGTCAAGGCTGTTGACGCAAAGGCTACCGACAAGAGCGCGGCTCCGGCTCAGGCCGCGGTTAGTAATACAGCGATTGCACCAACCCTTAACAGCAAGCAGCAGGGAATTGAGCAAAGACTTCTAACCTCGTTCAAGGAATTCGCGAACGCTCAACGCGGCAGTGCCTTGTCTGCCCAGAGGGCCAAGAACAAGGCAGACAAGGAGGTCAGGCTGAACGACCTCAGAAAGTTCTATCACGAATTCAAGCTCTCAACCCCGGTGCCATCTGACCTCATTTCTATCATTGCCAAGGACCCAGCAAAGCAGAAGGAGATCCAGGAGAAGGCGTTGAAGAACGCCCAGGAAATGGCCAGGATCAAGGCTGAGCAGGCTGCTCTCAAGGCGAAGGAGGCCAATGCCGCCAAGGAGGGTGCGAGCAAGACCACTACCGAGCAACCTAGCTCGGCAACTACTACCACGGCTGATACCCGTACCGCGTCGCGCCCGACTGCCCCTCAGCACTCTAGTTCAGCTGGCGGCGTTCCGAGCCGTCACCAGGGCCAGCGCAACTCTTACCAGCATCCTCAAGCGGCTTATCACCAGCCATACACGCGCGGAAACCGCCCGCCTCCCCACATGTCCCAGAACCAGCAGACGGGCAACCTGTCTCAGCGCCTCCGAAATGTTGAGCAGCACAAGATGCAGCATCCCCATATGGGCCAGCATCCTCAGGGTCCTGATATGCGTCTCGCCCCCACCGGCCCTGCCAACAATGGAGACCCTTCCTTTGCTCGTCGCACCAGTGGTGTCCCCCCGCCCACTAAGCAGTTCAATCCTCTGATCCATGAGTTCAGACCTGGCGCTACCCCCTTTGCCCCTGCCTTCAGCCCTGCGGGACCGAGCCAGGCTTCGAGCCCCCGCGCGTCGGTCAACAACGTTGTCGTCGAGCCTGTGGGCGCGTCAACTCTTCCTCCTGGAAAGCTCATCAGACGTAAGACCAAGGACGTGGACCCCAAGAAGTGCAATATCTTGGCTTTCTTGGAAAAGGAAGAGAAGCCAACCATGCAGTCTCACGCTACGAGATGGGAGGAGAATGGTGCCCTTCGTCCAGCCTACGAGACCCCGCCCACTTGGCGCCAGTCGGATCCTCAGAACGAAAAGCCTGACTCTACGATGAACATGACTTACACTGAGTACCTGGAGAGACACCCGGTTCCGAGCACTGTCAGTGCCACGCCCAACCCGTCTCACGCCCTTCCTCAATTCCACCATCAGCACCAGTTGCCCATCCACATGCAGCATGGCGCGCAGAATCTTGCCCCGAGGCAGTCGCCTCACATGCCGCCTATGCCGATGCAGCCAGGCCAGCATGGACATGCGCCTCATGTTCCCTTCACGGCTCCTGATGATCATCGCATGATGCACACGAACTCCCAACAGTCGTTCGCGTCGCCTAGAATGGGACATGCGGCCATGGTCTATCCCCAGGGCACTCCTGGTCAGTTCCAGTACAGTCAGCCTATGATGCAGCCGTACATGCCTGGCGGTGCGCCTCAGATGGGACCGTTCCGCAGCTTCTCGAACAATCCGCAGTTCATGCCCCAGCAGCAACACCACATGGGGGGTCCCGTTATGATGCAGCCGCAGTTCATCCCGGGACCAAATGGCGCTTTGATGGCAGCCGGTCCTCAGGTCCAGATGTATCCTGGACATCCCCAGTTCATCCCAGCTGGCGGTGTACCCCCTCAACCCATGAACGGGACCAATGGGTATCCTAGCCCAGGCCGCCCAGCGGCACCCATGATGGTGCACCAGGGCTCGCAGCAAGGACAGCCGGGTGTCTATGGAATGAGCCCTGCTGTTCAGTACCAGCAACCTGCTTTTGTGCCTCAGCAGCAGCCTCAGGGCAAATTCGCTAACCAGCGAGCTCAATGAGGGCGCGCTGGCCGCCAGCATGTCACGTCAACTGGGTGACTGCAGTGGGATTGCTGATGGCCACTGCCTTGTCGGATTATGAAGTGCCCCCTCGGGCCTGGCAGGAGTGGGGGGGTTATGTCGGGCCTGATAGAGGATGAAGTCCCCAAGCCGGCCATTCAAGTCGAGCCAGGTTGTTTGGTCAACCTTCTGTGAGCAAGCAGAACGATACAAGGTGATGTACAACGTCGCCTTGTCGAATAGTGGCTCGAAGCAATGCAACTACGCAGGGTGGGTGGCAGGCGTGCAAAGAGATTAACAACCAAACAACCGGAAAGGCAACACACGACAACTACCACTACTATTAGCCTTTGCTTGCCTTTCATTAAAAGCTACCGGAGAAGCTCACCTGAGAGCGAACCATCAATAATCTCTTGTTAAAAGCCATTTATATAGTCCTTCCTTCACTTGAAAGTGTGCTTTACCCGTCGACCTCCCGCCACGCCATCTTACCACACGACACACACTACTATGAATCACTGTTGGACTTGGTCCACTTACTCCTTGCCAAGCTTTATGTTCTTGAGCTTGAGAGTGTAGCGGAGTCAATTTCATACCCCAATTGGCTATCCACATATATTCAGTAAATCAGCTTTCAGGTGACGGAAGGGGTGACCAAGAGAAGAGATGGACGGGACGGCTGTGGAATGGTCGTCACGAGAGACAAACGAACAACAACAGAATTGAAACGTCAGCAAACGGCTGGCTCTGACCCTCGCTGCTGATGAATCCCATCGATACCGGGGTAATACGTTATGAACAAGGAAGGATATGGGTGTGGTCTGTCTGTTGCTTTAGGGGCAAGTGGGCAGATAGACTGGCATCGATGATGTGTCGAAGGAGAGATGCAGAGAGAAGATATTTATGTTATCGGAGATGCGGGAGTGATGACTCGCAAAGGAAGATGGGGATGCGTCTGGTATCAAAATGCTGCCAGGCAATACAACATAGCATGGCGTAGCATATGGCTAGCAAGCATATAAGCATGCTATGGGTGGAAGGAGAAGGGGGTGGGTAAGAGAGAAGGAGGAAGAAGGGGTGTTGATGCTACATAGCTAGCATAGCATCAATGAAGCGAGTAAGGTTATTTTGATGGGACTATAAGTGATATGAAATGAAGTCAATGCCCGGCCAACACCTGAATGGTCTATGACAGTGGGTAACGAGTTCTAGCTTGATGACATAACACGACAGATGGACAACACAAAGATAATCACTGCCAGGTCGTGTTCACTGCTGATTACCGATATTTGCCCTTCGGATCCGAGCATACGCACTCAAGCGGGCAATCTACGTTGACGTTGACAGCTGCTGGTTTCCGTCGGCTTGGGACAAACATGAAGAAGGGAGAGATGATTTGTGTTACAGGGACGTGGCAACCTCCGATGAGGGAAACTACGAACTTGACCGTTGATCACGATGGAAGGTGAGTCATATGTCCTTTTGCCTTCCCGTTCGAGGGGGGTGACTTGAAGTTTTCGCGAGTCAAGGTTTGGAAAAGGAGCGACGGAGTAGGAAACAGGAGTGTTTGCGTGAGGGACTTGGGGGGGAAGGCTTGATGACGATGGTGGTGTTGAAGGAGGTGGCGACGAGTTATGCTGCTTGCATAAGTTGTGTGATCGCTTTAAGACGGACATGGGTGAGAAAACAATTATTCGTCTTTGCTACTGGCTGCTCACATATAATACCCCCTTTTGCTATTTATCTGTGCGGGGACAGCAACGAAGAGAGACAGACCTAAAGAAGCAATCACCAAACAAAGGGATGGAAGTCGTGAGTGGTCAGATGTGATTGATTGTTTTCCCCGAATCACCACCTCCCCCAGGTTTGTTTTTATTATCAATAGCCATTGTTTCCATGATTCAACCTCCACTCAACGACGTTTCTGTACTGCCCCTCTTTCTCCCGCCTTTTCCGAACTTCTATCTTTGCTTTACATGCATCTCTCCCCTCGGACCTCGCGCTACAAATGTGATCCCGATGCGATGCGAGTGACTAATTCCCATATGCAGTTTGAGCTTGGATAGAAGTATCGACATGTACCAGCCATTATCGAGACACGCGGGAGTTGGTTGGTTGAAGGGATTTCATCACTTGCGATCAATGTTCAAGCGGACGGAGAGATGCCGAGGACTGAAGGTTAGGGCGAGGGACGAGCAAAGAGCTTCAGCATATGAAGGACCGTTTACGCCTTTTACAAGCCTCTTCAAGGTCGACGACACCTAGAACACTCACTAGATATCCTATAGACAACATGACCCAACTGGCCCCCAACACTGGATACGCGGGGCCGAAAGTAAAAGAATCGTACTCATCCAGATCAAATATCAAATCTGAGCTCCTAAGGGTAACGGCATGTGTCTGAGGTGCCTCGCCAACAAATAATCTGAAGGTGGCACAAAACGGGCGGGAGGTGGAGATCCCAATGCCACACCATCGGGCGCAGAGGACTTCTGGGCATTTTTTTCTTGTGTATCTCGTACTCGACAGAGCTCGACCGGAGGTCTAGACGCCAGTGTCACGCGTTGGTGATACGTTCGTGATCAGAGAAGAGAAGCAAAGAAGAAAGGGATAAGCCTTTCCCACAAGCCATGGGCGGATGTCACGAGATGACGAACAACAAGACCGTGGTGTGAGCCTTGTGTCGAGTAAGTCGTCGAGTATAGGTAGGTAGCAATGGAAGACAAGATTAACCGTGTGTGTGTACCATCAACCATTAAATCAACCGTGACGCCAACGTCAAGGGACAAAATGGTCTGACGTAGACCAAGATCGATTCGATTGCCTCGATGGCTTCGATCTTTCCCCGCGTTTCCCACCTATATAGTGTAAGCATCTGACTGAGTGACGATGCGATCAGTGCGAGGGTAGGCGTGGTGGGTGCCACAACATGCCTACCAGCCTACCCAGTTGGCCAGTTGATGCCATGTGCAGAAGATGGAAGATGGATGATGACTTGCATGAGTTGGTAGCAGGTAATGCTTCTGCCCTGGTGTGGTAAGACGGGAACGGTCTGTCGTGAATCGTGGGAATAGTACTCTCGATGGTACCCTATCCCATCTCACCTCACCCCAAACATTCCATACTGCCCCAGCCAGGATCGCTGCCGCAACATAAAGTACCTACTACGTGCAGGCATATTCTTGGGACCCAACAAGGGAGCGGTGAGAATTCGCAGCCAGAATAGTGGAAGAAACCCAATGTCGAGCAAGCAGTTGAGGTTGTCAGCTTAGCGCCGTGTATATGTATACATACATGATCACTTGACGGTATTTCGAACCAACATTCCATCATTCGAATTCAGGATGCAACTTTGGAATCTAGCAAGCGGTAAATCCTTTGAATGATTGACAATATCGCGCCTTTGGCATCACCGACTGAGCGACGGTTCACTCCCTTCCAAAGTGGAACATTGGAATATTCTCTGCAAGTTTCAATTGCCGTCCCGTCAATCGTCCCTCCTTTGAAATGGGGAAACACGCGCGCGAGGGCGTCAGTGATACCCCTCCCCGAGCCTTCTACAGTACACTTTTTAGATAGACCTTGCATTATCGGCAAATCTTGGGATCTCCCTCCCAAATCTCGCGAGTCTCAAGAACATCTCGCAACATCCAATGTGGCTTAGTGGTGTCAAAATATATTTTTTCTTAAAAAAGGGCCGAGGCGCGAAGCTAGAATTAGAGGATAGAGGTTTATGCCTTCTTCTGATTCCATGACCTTGCCAATTGGAGAAGCTGAGAAGCTAGGCAAAGCTTGACTTGACTTGAGCTCGAACTTTGGCTGCAGTTGACAATCAGAAGCAATCCGTGTTTGGATAATACCACCTCGGCGTGCAACTTTCGTCGTTGCGCTGTGAACATGTGCCGGCGCCAGGCCAGGGGTACCGTAGGGGGTCGGACAGGGAATCCCGTTCGGGGGTTGTGGTGTACTTGGCAACACGGACAGTGTCTCCTGAGTTGTAAAGTGCAGTGCCGTGCAGTGTAGGACGGAAAAAAGGGAAAGGAAATCCTTCCCGACGTCGTTGTGGTACACGTGTACATTTCGAGGAGGTTAGACGAAAAGAGCGCACATAAACTCATCGTGGGTTTGATGCGCTGGTGATCTGTCAACTGGTGTTGTGCTGTGGTATGACACTTGCGATGTAGAGAGCTTGAAGGACTGGCCGGCCTCCCCTAGTCATCCATCTTGGTGGTGTTCGTCCCTTCTGTTCATGATTCTTCTCCCCGCCGCGTGTCCTCGTCTCATCGTCGTATTCCCTCCACCTTTGATATGATAACAAAAGTTAGAGAGCTAGGGTGTCCCAAAGACATGAAACCGAAAACCTGGGGTCGAGAACCCCTGGATCGGTGGAGGAGCTGAAGGCACCCGACTGCTGGAACTGGAACTGGCTGGACCGAGTGCTGAAAAGCCAGGGCTACCTTTCTACACTCCAGACTGCACGGCTGAATGCGCCTCACACAGCCACTTTTCAGCGTCATGGCATTCATTCGGCATACGACTGGTTCGGGGATCTGGATTCATTCCGTTCTTTTGTGTTGCATGTGTGACGCCGCACACAGCGACTTGATTTTTCCATGTCTTTCTTTGTGTCTGTTTGCTGGGAAAAGGAAGGAAGCAGGAAGCAGTTTTTGCCATTGCGTACCCACATTTGGACGGTGACGCCGTGACTTTCCATGCCGTCAAACAGATACCTACAGATACAACCCAAGGGCTATAATCCGCTATAATGGGATACGGCATACGGGCGTACACTAGAAAAAACGTCTCCGCTCGGTTGATCATCCGGCAATGAGCGATTGCTCCGCGGCAAGATGCTTCAGAATCCGAGTGACGGTGGCAGTGGTTCCATTAGTTGCCGGTTGAAGTGTCGATAACTGGCTCCCGTTCGCCCACCAGTGGTCCCTGCCGATCATCCTCCCACCGGGCGGCGTCCTCAGACAAGCGACTTTGCTTCTGGACCATGGCGTGCTATCCACCGGATACCGAGGGATTAACACAGCCCGGGGATAATGGGATATGGACGGGCATCATGGGTCATCATCACCTCGCTGATGGCCATCGGAGGACGAGCCCACGGACCACCGCTGTTCTGGTCCTCCGAGGGTTTCGCCGTCTTGACTGGTCAAGGTCACCAATAGGAACACGGGACGGGGGCATCTGCGAGGTGTGGCACTGACCTTTTCTCATGCGTGCGAGTCTAGCGAGAAAAGGGGCGACTGTTTCAGAATGAGAGGCTCCCCTCCCTATGGCTTGGCAGTGGATTCTGGAGGCCCCCTCGCTGAAAAGAGATGGCCCTGCCGAACTGCCAATCGGGCGGTTCCATACCAGCTGGCTCCACCGGCTGTCACTCTGCTCCGGCCAATCACCGGCAACAAAGGGCCGCCAGCTGTTGGTGCAGCGTCGGCGTTTGGACCGTCACCCAAAGTCCACGAAAGCCAGGCACCAAAGAATGGGGATTGGACGACTGGATGTTGCATGCCGCTGACCTGGCTGCTCACTGCGTCTGCTGCCGCTGCTACTGCACCACTGCCGCTGAGCATGCGCCTGTTCTTTTTGTGGTTTCCTAAACCTAACGACATCAGCGCTTTGAGAGAGATTGACAACCTAACCGGTGACAACGGCTAACAACCAGTCGCAGCCCAAAGAATGGCAGTCACGTTGCTATGTCTCGTCTCATCAGTCTCATCCATGGCGGCTCTGCGTCCAAGCGAAGGCATCTCTATCAAGTGATCATCCTCATGGACTCCATCAACGGCCACATAACCCGGTCGAGTGCGTCTCACGTTTTGCCAATTCCACTTTTCCCCATTACACGGGAGATCATGGACATCGAAGCACCACGGCATCACAAGCCATTCACTGGACAGGAGCCAGGGCAGCTTAGTGTACAGTAATGTATCACCCGCCCACTCACACACTTGCGGCCATATCTTCCCAATACGGCAACCCTAGGAGAACTCGGCGAGATTTCCAGAAGCTCGATCCAAAAAGCTTGATCCCGAGTGGCCATTCCATCACAAGTGAACGACTTGCTCCGGGATATCCAATACGTTACCGGTAGACCACTCAGCATCGTCAGACGGCGTGGTACCTGCAGTGACAGGACCCCCAAGGTGGAGAGGGTCATCGGGTTGTGTGGAAAACGCAGGGGTGAAGGGGCAAGAGACAGGGCATGTAAACATTGGGCTACACTAGATCCGCCGAGTGGGTGTCCAGTGAGTGGCGTTTGAAACGGAAAAAAGGTACTGCATGGTGCGCTACCGGCAACGGGCCCCTCGCACCCAATCGACTCTAGACGAACCGACAGCTGGGAAACATAAAAGTCATCCAACTCCCCGATACACCTCATCTTCACTTTGGACGATCACGGCACTCCTTACACGCCTTCTTCTCTCCTTTCGACAACGAGTCTGTTCTTATTGTCACCACCCCGTCAAGGGATTTCAAAAAACCAGCCTTCTCTACATTCCAGTCCTGTTCGGCTCTTCAGCCATTGTCTCAAGCGTATTCACTAGCCTGGTGCTTCACTACGACCTTTCGTCCTGACTCAGACAACCCATTCTTCAGACGAACCATTCACACAATACCTGACTAGCCACTCAACAGAACGGCACGGCCTTATTCATTCCTTCTTATTGTTCACTTGCGTCAATAGCATAGAGCAGTGCTCATCTATCGACCCGGCAACCAATATCAACTCCCAAGACTCGTGCAACTCACTCTCTCACTCCCAAAAAAACTCGACAACAAGACTTTGACTTTTACGGTCCACAACACTCCCTCAGGAAAGAAGAACAACCAAATCAACCATCAAAATGATGTACAACACCTTCACCACCGGCCTCGTGGCTACCCTGCTCGCAGGTGCCCAGATCGCCTCCGCCCACATCGAAATGTCCTTCCCTCCCCCCTTCAGGTCCAAGTTCAACCCCAACGCCGACCCCGGTAGCATCGACTACTCCATGACCGCTCCCCTCAAGGACACCGGCGCCGACTATCCTTGCAAGGGCTACCACGTCGACTTTGGCACTGCTTCCGGCAAGAGCACCGCTACCTTTGTTCCTGGCCAGACCTACAACATGACCACTGCCGGAACTGCCTCCCACGGCGGCGGTTCTTGCCAGCTCTCTCTCAGCTACGACAAGGGCGCTTCCTTCACCGTTATTGAGTCCTACATCGGTAACTGCCCTCTTGCTGGCAAGTACGACTTCACCATCCCCGCCGATACTCAGGCTGGCGAGGCCATCTTCGCTTGGACCTGGCACAACCGCATCGGCAACCGCGAGATGTACATGAACTGCGCTCCCGTCACCATCGCTTCTCCTAACAACAAGCGTGGTGCTGTTAGCGCCGCTTTCTCTACTCGCCCTCAGATCTTCGTTGCCAACATCGGAAACGGCTGCAAGACCGACGAGAACTTTGACGTCCAGTACCCCCAGCCCGGCCCTAATGTGGTTGAAGCTTCTGGTGCTCCCGTCAAGGGTCCTGAGGGAAGCTGCGGTGCCTCTGCTCCTGCTGGTAACGCTGGTTCCGGTTCCGGTTCCGGCTCTGGCTCTGGCTCCAGCGTCAGCTCTGTTGCTGCTGCTCCCATCACCACCAGCGCTCCCGCTCAAACCAGCGCTGCTGCTGGCGGCAACCCCGGCGGTGTCTTCATCACTGTTCCTTCGGACGGTCCCAACCAGGGCGGCATCTTCCTCCCCTCAGCCACCGACATCGTCAACCCTCCCAGCTCCAGCGCCGCCGCTGTCGTGAGCTCTTCGGCCTCTGTTTCCGCTCCCGCTGTCGCCACCTCTGCCCCCGCCGTCGCTATTACCACCCAGGCTCCCGTTCAGACCACCCTCCAGAGCATCACCAAGCCCAGCACCACCGTCGTCGTCAGTGCTCCTGCTCCTATTGCGACCGGCACCACTCCCGGCAACGGTACTGGCAACGGCTCCGGCTCCGGCTCTACTGTTGGTGCCTACGCCGTCGGCGCCGCCTGCACCTCCGAGGGCGCCTGGAACTGCGTCGGCGGCTCCTCCTTCCAGCGCTGCGCCAGCGGCACCTGGTCCGCCGTCATGCAGATGGCTGCGGGAACCAGCTGCTCTGCCGGCGAGAGTGCCCAGCTCAAGATGATCGCCAAGAAGCACCTCACTGGCAACGGCCCCAAGCTTGGTCGCTACCAGAGGCGTCGTGGCCACGCTCACCTCTCCAACTAAGTCAAGCAAGTGAGGGAGTTTCGTTTCCGTTTAGAGAGCAGGCAAGCACAATAAGATACCCCGCATGTAACAACAATCCCATTTTCCGTTTGTCTTTCTTGCAATGTTCATGGAAAGATCTTTAGCCAGCTAGCTGGCTACAATTTCTTCATTTTTTCTGCCCAACGCATGGGCTTTCAAAACTTTCAATTCGCACATTCTTTTTTTGCCGCAAGTTTATAACAACCGTGCTGCCTACTTGGATAGGTTGTCACACTTTTTTCCAAACTCAACTTCTTTCTGAATATCACAAGATCAAGAACAACGGAACCTTTTGGACATGTGTGGTGGTGGTAGTAGCAGAAGAGAGAGCAAAGACAACAACATTTTATGACAAGGCGTTCTTCAAAAATTCATGATGATGACAATCAAAGCAAAGGGAGGCACAGCTGGCTTGTTGATAACAACGATCGATACAAAGGGAATACCAAGGAGGAAAAAGGCAACTCGGATAGGGATCTGGGCAGGATGGATTTCACTCGTTTCGGTGTACATAGACTAGGAAAAGCAAAATTTTGCCATTCACTTGATTGTACGGGAACCAAACTCATGTGCTCCTGCTGCTGCTCACTGGTGAATTTCGAGATGTTGGAACATTTGAGACCATCTGAGAATAGTGAATTGAGTGGCTGACAACGACTTGCACGGAGATAACGAAGCAGACCAGGTGAACTGAAGATTATATTATTTCCACCCATCTCCCGCACTAGCGAGGTGCCCAGTTCAAGCCGCTCAACGTCTCAGGTCGATGACTGGCTGTCCGTGATCCCGGCGGAGATAAGCCGACCTACCGGGCCTTCCACGCCCGGGCCCGGTGGTTTGGCATTTCTGTAAACCACCAATCCGGCCATCGAGAAGGTATCTTTGCAATTCGGTTACGAACTGGAAATGAGGTTATCCCCACAACCCTTTTAGAATCCATGAAGGCCTCATCACGGGGGCCGTGCCTTTGGTTACCAATGAGGGGTGTTAGACAGGATGGATGGTGTTTACTTCCACAGAATCTGGGGGATGGGGATGGGGATGGGGATGGGCTAGATCAAACTAGAAAGGAACGAACTCGCCAATCGGTGATCAAGGCCGGGATGATGATTTGGAGGTTGAAACGGGACTTGATACGGGGAAGGCGCGGAGGGGACTGCGTGATGGTACCTCCTTCCTTACCTTTTTTGACCATCACATAATCCAGGCAAGTGCGAATCGGATGTCGACCGTAGCTTCCTCGTCGCCGTGGTGAGGGGAGGGAGGGAATGAGCCACGGAGATTACGGTTAATGCGAGTGTTTGGGTCACAGCTTCTAGAATGGTTCCCATCGCATGCCCAAACTCGCTGCAGTCAAGCACCCCCCCTTTTTTTTTTCCACACAAACTAGTTCCAGAAAGTTAGAATATCCCTACAATTTCCCGGCACTTTACGTACCATCGTCACCACGGCCAATGGCAGTGCTGGACATCAATCAGCCCTGATCCCATCCATCACCCTGCGCCCCCAGCTGGAGATGATACAGTGATTGAAGACTGACTAGAGACCGGAGAAGCACTCCATCACCGAGCCAGACGAGGGAAGTAACATGAGCTGATGACCGGCCGGCGATAGCACCAAACGTGCTTACCTAGATTTACATTTATCTATTTCTCTTTCCCCCAGGTCACTTAACAGGCCGGATCATCAAAGTCATCTCCGTGTCATTGAGTGATGAGAAAATTAGACTTCATCTCTTCCGCAACCCTTGCTCCCTAGTTTCATCCGGCCGGCAAACCAACCATGTCCACAAGCGTAGGTATGAGAACATTTAGGTGCCTTCTATTCACGTGTTTGAGAAGTGGTGGTGCGAAACCGATGCGTAAGAGCGGAGATGAGGAAGGGGGTTGTCACTCAGGTCCTACTCGATACCAGTTTCGGCAAGTTGATCCGTGTGGAAGTACCTTTGAAGATAGAGGTGCATGTAGATGGAAGTATCTCCCAGGCCAGCTTGGCATGTAAAGACACAACGACGGCGTTGAGGTCTACCATAGTCACTGGCTGGTCAATAGAGACGAGACACATTCCTTCCAACCTCCAGGTCTCATGGATGACGGCATGCTTCAAACCGCCGAACTACTTTCCGAAGCCTAGAACTAGAACCTTGGGGAGCTATTGGTAGTTAATATGAGACACGCATTCCTTCCAGCCTTCTAGACATGACGGCGGAAGGCTAAATCCCTGATGACCAACTCCTTCGTGTCCCTTCTATCACACCGACTTGTTCGTGGTCAATGCCACCAGCCCAGGAAAGACCAAGGTGAGCAAAGCGCTAGCCACAGCCAAAGAGGAAAAAGATAATCAGGAAAGTGAAAGAATTTCAACTTTTTTTTGGTCTTCCCGTTTTGCGAAAAAAAAAAAAAAAAAAAAAAAAAGGGAACCCCGTCAACCGTACACCATCCAACCAAGACCTTTTATGTCCATCCGTCTATGTAACCGAATCCGCTCAAACATACCAAACTCCAAAGTCCAGCCAACTCTAAACGTTCGAGACATCTAAGCCTTAACCATAACAGCCTCAAAACTCTCCTCCAAAATCCTCAACCCGTCCTCGATCTCCTGTTCGGTAACCAACAAACTCGGCACAAACCTGAGCGTGTTCGTGCCAGCAGTGATAACCAACAGTCCCCTCTCCCTCGCGGCCTTGATAACGGGGGTAGGGTCCTCACTCAACTGCAGACCAAGAATAAGTCCCTTGCCTCTAACCTCCTTAATCAGCTCCGGGAATTTCGCCCTCAGCTTCTCGAAACCCTTGACAAAAACCTCGCTCTTGGCCTTGACTCCCTCCTGCAGTTTGCTATCGGCCAAACGACCAACGATGTAATGCGCCAACCGGCAAGCAAGCGGGTTTCCACCAAAGGTGGTGCCGTGGTCGCCGACCTTGATCTTGCTGGCGACGTGCTCGTTGACGATGGTCGCGCCGATGGGGAAGCCGTTACCGAGCGCCTTGGCGGTCGTCAAGATATCCGGGTGCGCCTCCTTCGGGAGGGTAGAATGAGCCCAGAGGGAGCCGGTGCGGGCCATGCCGCACTGGATCTCGTCGTAGTGCAGGAGGGCGCCGACGTCGCGGCAGCGCTTGGCGAGTGCCACCAAAAATTCCTCGGTGGCGGGCATCACGCCGCCTTCACCCTGGATGGGCTCGACGATGACGGAGCAGGTCTTTTCCGTTACGAGGGACTCAATGGAGGCGATGTCGTTGTAGGTGCCGACCTTGAAGCCGGGCACCATGGGCGCAAAGGGCGCTTGGTACTTGGGGTTGGGCGTGGCGGAGAGGGAACCCATGGTGCGGCCGTGGAAGGCATTCTGGAAGGAGACGATTTCGACCTTGGCGCCGGAGGGGTCGAGAACCTTGCCGACTTTGCGGGCGAACTTGATGCCGGCTTCGTTGGCTTCGGAGCCCGAGTTGCAGATGAAGACGGAGGAGGCGTCGTGCATGCCGCCTGAGGCCTTGGTGGATTCGACGAGGAGCTTGGAGAGGGCGCCGGTCCAGGGGTTGTAGTATAGGTTGGAGGCGTGGACTAGTTCTTGGGCCTGTTGGACACACACAAGGTAGTAGGGGTTAGCTGACTGTCTGTCTATTGGGGGGAGGGAAGAAAGAAAGACGCACCTGCTCAGCAATAATCTTGCTAAACTCCTCATCACAGTGGCCGAGCGAGTTGACGGCAATACCCGACGTAAAGTCGAGGTACTTGCGGTCCTCCAAGTCCCAGAGGTACGAGCCCTTGCCCCTGACGAAGACGGGAGGAGGGCGGGAGTAGGTGGTCACCATGTAGGGGACGTGCTCGCGGACCATCTTGCCGCTGGCCGAGTCCTCGGTCGGGTCGGGGTGGGTGAGCTGGGTGGCATAGGCACGGCGGGCAGCGGCACCGGCGCCGGCGAGGCCACGGGTGGCAGGCACGTTAACGGCGGCGACCCGGCGGAGGGCTGTGCGGAAGGCCATGGTGACGGACGGGCGGGCGGACGGAGAGGAGGACCGGACCGGATGGGATGGAGGGGAGATGCAAGAGAGGAGAAAAGCGTAGATACCGTAGAAGAGATAGGGCGGAGGAAGACCCCAGATTAGGACGTATAAGTGTGGATTCGCTAGGACGAACGGCGACAGGACGGGATTGACAGGGATGAGAAGACAAGGTCGACGATGACAACAACAACAACAACAACAACAACAACAAGTAAAAATTCAACTGACAGCCGGGAACGAAGGTATTTACAACAACGACAACGACAACAAACTTTTTATGACTGACGAGAACCCAAAAGACAAATCAGTCAGACCATGTGAGTAACTAAACCTGCCCCTGGTTATCTTGGTCAGTCATAGTCATTGTCACAGAACCGACCCAAAAAAAATTAAAAGAAAAGGCCGATTTCGGGGTCTTCGAAATACTTATCGATTAGATCTTTTTGGCCAATTATGTTGTGAAAATCCATCAAGGTCCCCCTTATCTGATCTAACCGTGGTCCACTTCAGTGCTTGACCTGCCAACATGTCTGATGAGGATATCGTGGTATTTTCGCTGTAAGAGCGGCGTGAGTCCGGATGAACATGGTTCTTGACTTTACTTTTCCGGCTTGCGGTTCCTTTTGTTGGTGCGTGCCGTCGTTGCAGCGGATGGGACATGGGAACTTGAAGCACCCGGTTGCAATGACTCAATTCATTCTCAGGTCAGGGTTAGGAGGAGCTCAGCCTTGCCCTCCAAGCCTCCCACAGACGTGGCTGAGCCACAACTGCCAGGCTGCCAGTCATCACCCACCTGGTAGCCCACCTGCGACAGCCCGCCAACAGCCCGACAAAAGCCCATAGGCGACCCCACCCAAACCCCCCAAAGCTTTCACTCGTGCACAGATCACCTCTCCTCTGGTCCTGAAGGGTATAAAACCCCGTCCACCCGACGCCCTTTTTGCTCTTCTTTTCCTTCTTTTTTTCCTCGCCCTTCGGGGCAATTTGGTCAATTTGAAACGATACAGAGAAGATTAGCATGGCCCCTGCACTAAGGATGACACGCTACTCAAAGAGACGCTACCAATTTTTTTTTTTTTTTTTTCACACTGATCTCAGCCTGAGTGGTTGGGACATTGGGAAGAAATATGTTTTTGTTGATCGTTGGTTGGTGAGGGTGTGAGGGTCTGTCAACTTGTGATGCGAAGAGGTGGTTCCCGTGGTGGTGTGTTGTCGCGCTGCACAGCTTGTTGTCTGCACACTTTGCTCCCTCCTCCCTCACTCACCGCTGGAGATTTCAACCACGCATTCGGATTTTGAACATAAAATCAATTTATCTCACCCACCCACTGCACCCGACACCCAACTACTAATCCAACTTTGCCTTCCCGAGCTTCCCAATGTTATCCGAAGCTAGTATTACTTTACTTCTGCGTATTGATCATTAATCATCAACCACCCGCACCGAGCCACCCATTCCGTTTGTTTCACTTGTTACTGACCCATTTCCCCATATTATATACCTTGTTCCCTCCAAGTTGACTTACGAACTCACAACTGCCTCCTATCCATCATCATCGTCATCATCGACATCTGTCAATGTCCCTGTCTATCATGACCACCACCTCGTCCATCACCTCCTTCCATTCTGATCACCTCCTTCCATTCTGATCACCTCCACGCCTTCCTCCTCCGCCATCATCATTGTTTCCTCTGCCGTTGCTATTACCGTTGCTGCCTGACCCATTCCCATTTCCATTCCCACTACCTTCACCGCCCGTAATAAAGCTCTCGTCAAACAAACCACACCAAGCATACGCGTCGATACTAGATAGTGACTCCATCATATTGCTATCCCCGATAGCGTCGAGACCCAACACATCCGGCAGGTTTTGGAGATTGATCTCGTCGCACTCAAACATAAAATCGGGCGTAAATGCCGAGTAAAGGCCTGTTGAAAACGTGTTTTGGTTGAAGGGATCGACTACACCCAGTCCAGGGTTGGGGCTGGGTCGTGACGTTAGTTGATGATAGTAGTTATTGTGAGTGTTGTCGTTGCTGCTGCTGCTGCTACTGCTGTTGTTGTTGTTGTTGGTATTGTTGTGGTTGCCGTTGCCGTATGAGCTGTGGTGTTGCTGTTGCTGTTGGTAAGGATTCTGGTTTTGGTTCTGGTAGGAAGGCGAGCCGTTATGACCACCGTGCCCGTGATGTTGCTGTTGTTGATGGTTATTGTGATGTTGATTCTGATTCTGATGGCGCATCCCTCCCGGATCTGTCAAGGTTCCCGATGAAGGAGACAATAGGGCGGTATCGAATGGGGTGTTGCTTGAATGTTGTGTTGATGGAGTGTTCATGTATGAGTGACGATGAGGCGGAGGTGCGAGCGGTGGCAAGGCTGGACTGAGACTCTTACCATAGGCGTTGAAGTTCGATTCGCTTATGGTTGGACTGTCTGATCTCACAGTCATGTCATCTGAGCCTGGTGTTTCGTACTTGAGAGATGTTCCCCTGCTTAGAGTGGAAGTGGAACGCCTATCGCGAAGGTGATTGAACGAAGATGAACGGCCCTGATACCTTACTGCCGAAACGTTGGGCTGCGGATACGGCGGAGGATGGAACATCACCGTTGGCGTGTCCTGCCGGATCGGATCATAGATCATGTTTCCTGGTGGCGTCGCGGCCGTGGTAGGTTGCGGTGGAGGCGGGAGAGGGGGAGCGGCTGGTGGCATAGAAGGATTTGACATGGAAGGATTAGACGTGTTAGTATATAATATCCTCAAGTTCGCGCTGGGCGAGTTTGTCGTGCCGGGCGTGTTCGTATACAGTCTCGTCAGGTTAGAGTTGGGCGAGTTCGTCGTACCAGTAAGCGAAAAGGCGATAGGCGGCACACCTGGCGAAGGTGGAATGGGATTCTCAAATTGCATCAGTCGCTGAACTGAAGCCTGACGGGACCGAGCAAGCACACGCTCGAGCTCCCCCGGTGCAAACGTCTCACAGTCATCAATGCCCTGTGACCTCTGCTCCATGGCGTTGATGATGTACCCGACTCCTGCCCAGTACTGTTCGACGCGCGAAAGTGCTTGAGAACAGCGCGCGTAATTCGCGGCCGCGGCCGAAGTGAGTAGGGAGTGTCGCGGCCGATTATCGGTCGGTACGCCCAGACGTCCACCGTGTGTTCTTGAGTTGGGAGTACTCTTACTGCTCGGTCCTGGTGATGGCTCCCGTGATGGTGGGCTTGAAGCACTCAATGCAGACTCTTTGAGGAAGGCGCATCCGGCGATGAAGATGGGCTGAGAAGTGAAAGGATTGCCAATGTAGCTCTGATGATCGATGAGTTCGGCAAAAGCAACAATATCCGCAATGGTCTTTGCGCTCGACCTGGCCAGCTCACGACTGTTGGACAGCAGCTGAATGTTGGTGAGTTTACCGAATGGCGTGAGCAGTGCTGGTTCGTGGAGGATAATGATCATGGCATGGAACCAGAAATGAAGCAGTATGAAGATGGTTCCCTGGCCAGCCTCGACGTAGTGCTTGAAGTTTTGGGTATTAAATACCAACCGCTCGTGCTGCTTCGAGTAGATAATCGTCAAGTCGCTCTCCATTTGCCGTAGCTTCTTCATGCTCTCCTCCGTGAGATCATTCGCATCCCTGATGTTGTTGAGTACATCTGACGCCCGGCCGTAAAGGTGGATTATCTTGACGCAAGCCGGGAAGGGATCCGGCCATCCCTCTTGGTCGAGAGTCGGTTCGGGAATCTCCAAATCCATATCATCATCTCGCAAAGTGACCGGCCTGCCTGTGCCGGATGAGATGATTCTGTCCAGCATGAAGACCGCCCAGAACGTGTCGATGCGTGCCTGCTCCACTTCCTTTTGCTCTTCCGGGCTGATTGTTTCCTCCTCTTCTTGATTGTCCGTGGGCGAGTTCCCATCATCGCTGTATTTGTTTAGCCACCTCCGGGTGTACCACGGATCACGGGACCCCTGATATTTGACACCCTCCTTCTTCTGAAGACCTAGGTCAAGAGCCATGCGGATAGCAGCGCCCAGATACATCCAAAGTGCACTATCTTGGTTTGCGCCGAAAGCCTCGTATGCCATGAGCAGGTGGGCCTGAACAGCCGCGACTGACGGACAGGACCATGTGTCGACAGTGGCATTTTTGACTCGTTGAGCAAAAACATCACCATACTCGGATTTGGGCACTCTGGTACCCTCCTGCTCACTGGTGAAGGTAGGCAGCTCGGAGAATCGGGCAGCCAGCGCACATATGGCATCGACCAGGATGGGCTCCACCTGCTTCGCCTCGAGCTGACGCATGAAGCGTTCCTCCTTCAAGAAGGGATAATTGCAACCCAGACGAACAAAGAAGGTCTTGACCAAGACTTTGATGATTTCGGGTACCGGCTTAGAGTCGTCGGTGGAGTACACTGGCATGTCTTCCAGGGTAGGAATGTCCTTGAGCGTTTCCTGGATCGTCCTGGGCTGTATGTGATGTGATGGCGTCGGTGTTGTTGCGACTGACGAGCCGGGTCTCATGAACCGTGGGTCCCTATGCGAGGGTTCTTTGGGCAGGTTTTGTTTGAACCCAGGGACGATCGCCGTGGGGCCGAAATAGCGGAAATACGGTATACGGTCTCTTCTCCGTACATGATGGCTGTGATGCAGTGTCGGTGATCGACGGCCGTTGGAGTTGGACTGTCTCGCCGTCCTTGTAGAGCTGGGTGACCTTGAATCTTGACCCCAATCATGACTAGGTCCCCGCCGCCGGGTGCCTGAGTAATTGTGGTTTGGGATCGAATCACGCCTCATGGAAGCATCTCCATCAACAACGGCAAAGCCGGCCGTTTTGCTCGCTGGGGCCGTCTTGCTCTTCCATTGCGGGTGGTCATCATCTTCCTCGGACCCCTCGTAGTCGGAATGCTCATCATCATCCGCCTCCCTTTTTACCCCAGCAACGTTGTGATGACCGCTTTTCGTCATTTCTGTCACGCCGTTGGCTCGGCTGTCCTCCTTCTTTCGTTCAACCAGATCGTTATAACCTTGACACTGATGACCGTTCTTGGTGCAGGTCGAACAGACCGGTTTCTCACCGGCACATCGGGTCTTCCTCTTGCGACATGTCAAGCATCTGTTGAGGTAATTTGGTTTAGACAAAGCCCAGATATGGTCACGCAATCTTTCTCTTGCTCATCTCCATACAGCCGGTTCCTCCTTGGTTTCTCGGGCAGCGGGCTTAATAGAGGAGTATTCTCGGCCACGTGGGCTACAACGTTGGATGAAAGCATACATTATAAGACTGATATGGTGTGATGGGGATATAAAAAGGGGGATACGTACGCTGCATTGATTCTCCGCCTCTTGGAAGGAGGTTGGCCTTGATTGTTTACAAAGCGAATCTGCTTGGGAGGCGGCAGGGGTGCGGTTATCAGGGTCATTTCGGGCATTATTATCTTTGTAGCAAACCCATGATGGTTTGCCAGATAACTTGTAGACTAGTTTTCAGTCCCGTTCCAGTCCAGGAAGCGTTGTTGGGATGGAGAAGGGATGTTGGTCTTGAGTGGTGACGCTTGGCAAACCTCCAAGATGGCGGGGAAGGCTATGTGTGAGCTGATAACGGAAGCTACTCTTGGCAGCTGGAGAAACAAGCAAAGTATGGGTTTGAGCGGTACGCGGGTTGTTGGTAGTCCGGCGTGGCCAAATTGCCTAGATAAGATTTTCCTATGATATCCGAGCTTCCGCCCAATGATTGATGAGCCTCCAAACTTTGGAAGTTTTTGTTCTCTCTCTCTCTCTCTTTTGTGTGTTGGCTTGCCGTGTCGTTGCAAGAAACGAGCAGAGACGCGCTTAACAGACGTGCAATAGCATAACTACCTATGCATTGGTCATGCCGTTGAAAGGATCCGAGCTGACTTGAGGGCAACGATCATTTTCGGGATTCGGAAAAGGGTTGTAGAAGAATGACGGTCAAGATGGGTTGGGAATCGTAGTCAGGTGGTGTGCAAGCACCGGTACGTCAGAGACCCCCCCTCGTTCTAGACTGGCAGGACTGGCCAAAAGGAGAGGTGGGAAAGTATGGGGTAATACTGAGGCGATGATTCTAAGGGTTAATTCTGCATGCCGATCTCGAAGACAACCTGGAGGCTGCGCAAGCACAGGATTTCGTTCTTTGCCAGGCTTGCTGAGGCTTGGTCCCTGACGTCGTATCAGACTCGACCCGGGCATCACCAAAACACAGGATCAAACATGAAAGGGGAAGTACCTGGGTGGCGCGTGCTTGTGTGCTCGGAGGCGATGGCTGGATTGACAAAGAATGGAAAGAAGTGTTGTGGTTGGATTTGGGGATCCGGTATGGAAACGAGGTGGAGGAAAGAGATGGCACGATGACCTGAAAGGTGGATCGCAACAAGCAGATCCCTCGTCCGAAGCGCGAACCGAAGATCTGCTGCGGTGGTGACCCCGGGCAAATGTTTGGTGTCTGGTGTCTGAGACGGAATGAGACCGGAGAAGCAGAGAAAGAAGGAACAGGAACAGGAACAACCTCAAGACAAGCGCCTCGGAGAAAAATAAAATAAAATAAAAATAACACAAAGAGGGAAGGAATAGGGCAGGTTGGAGGCAAAAGCGGGCGAGATTGGGAGACGCACGCTTCGTTCCATTCGTGTTGACAGGGCTGGGCTAGAACACTTTTTGTGAGGTGTGCAGGCTGTGTCCCCAACTTCCCCCATCACCGTGCCCCATTCCACTTGTGGTCTGGTTTCTAGCGAACGGGAGACGGGCAACGGGGAAAGTGAAAGGACGTGCCGGCGGCGGCTTTTACACGTGTAGCGTGGTAGAAAGTATGACCTTGAGAGACAGGCCGAAGCAGAAGCAGCCAACCACGGGCGGCGGCCACGATGCTTCACTATCGGATGCCGATGTCGCGAAATATCGTGAAGCCCCTCAGCGAATCGCGTCCCCTACACGAATCGGCGCCGGCGTCGTGATTGGGGATAAGGAAATGCAGTGTGAAAGAGAAATGTGATGTGTACAATCATTATGTATGGTGTCGATTCCGGACTCCGATCAGGTGCAGCTACCACCCATCTCTAACGGTAGGATGACCCGTGCTGCTTGGTGGTGATGGGTGACGGGATGCAGTGGTTCACGGTGATGCCGTCGGTTGGACTCCACTTTGGGGAGATTTTTATCCGAGGTGTCCATGTCGGGAGGCAGATGAGTACACAACTCAGCTCCTCATGTTGAGGTCCGAAGATGGAATTGGACAAGCACGAGAACTGAAGACAGGAAAATCAAAGCAAACAGGAAACCCTGATCGCGGGTTCATGGCACCTTCCAAAGTTCATCATGTGCATTTCGTGGCATCGACTCCACTGTCATTCAGGGAGTGTTCCTTCCGTTCCCGCTGGAGCCCATGGCAGCGATCCCCAGGCACCGAAAACAGTATCATTGCAAGTCTAGATTTCTCCATGCGAGCCAAGTATCGGGTAGATAAGATAGCATCATTGTCCTCGCTACCTAGAGGTAGAGGCAGGTTTCGACGAGGCCTCTTACCCCGCTTCTGTTCTCCCCAACTTCTCACATCTTTGACCGGAGCTTGGACCCCCTTGTGTAACCTCAATAAAGCGAGGGCTCAACCGTCACCGAAAGGCAGCTAGCTACACCTGCAGCTTGTAATTTATATCCGAACCACGACGCGAGTTTTCTCCGAATCACAAACTATTCTAACCATCCGTCTTCAGCTCACCAAGGCAGAAACAGCCGTGTAATAGTTTCGCACCATATCGAGTCTTTGGGACATCTCAAACTCCAACATGTTCACATCTTCATCCAAAAACAACACTGACGCCCATCTCCCTACTAACCTGCCTCCACAAATCCCCTCCCGTTTCCATTTCCTCTTTTCCCTCTGTTGATGACTTTTCCACCCCAGCCCCAGCCTCATCCGCCCTCCTCCAAACCTCCCGAACAATTTCCCACGCCCGCTCAATATTCCTCATCCCCTGCCTCTTCCTAACCTTCTCAAAAGCTTGCTCCGCCAAATCGCGATCTTCCGCGTCCACAGCCTCGCACGCCGCCACGAACAGCGGCCAAAGCAATGCACCCATGGGCCCCTCATGTTTGACTGTCGCCGCGCAATGCAACAAAGAGCGGTGGGTGTGCTCTTGCACGGCCCTGTGACTGCGCGAATAGCACTGTACGCTCCTGTACAAGTAGACGAAGGCGGAGTGGCGGTAGGCGAGGGCGTTGTGCCAGATGGAATGAAGACGACTGCGTTCGGCCATGGTGGGGGACATGACATCAACTGGCTGGTTGCGGCTCTCGCTGATTTCTCCGTGTTCATCTGGGACGAGCCCGGGTGGAAGCTGGGGTTGCCAGCGCGATAGCGCGGCTTCGATGGCTTGCGTGGTCGATTCGAGTTCGGTGCGCAAGACGGCGATTTTGGACGCTGAGGCGTTGCTCCAGGTGGCGGCTTGGAGGTCCGTTTTCAGGGTGACCAGGCCGGAGAGGCGGTGAATAATGGGCCAAAGTGTGGTGGCCATGCCGAGGAGGGTGTCGACGTTGGATAAGGGTGAGGCGATGGGGGCGCCGAGAGGGGGGAAGGGCATGAGGCAGCCGGCGGTGGGAGCAGCGGAGAGGGGGGCGCGGCCGTTGGAGAGGGCGGCTATTACGTCGTAGAAACGGAAGGCCTGTGCGATTTGTTGGTGTTTAGTCTCAAAGTAAAGATGACACGAGAGAGTTGTGTATGTGCGTACCCGTTCGAGAAAGATGCTGGTTGAGTCTGATGGTTCGGGGTTGGTGCACATTATGGTGAGTGCCCCTTTGAGGTGACCGTCTACAAGATTCGACCGTCCTCTTTGAACGAGCTGTGGTGAACCGAGTTAGTACTCGAGCTTCTTCAAGGCTGGCCCTGTCTGCAGGAAACTTACTACTTCATAATAGATAAGCAGCATGATAGTCGCCAGAATTTCATTCCGGTTGGACTTGGCACTCTGCTCTATTAGACGTCCCAGACCCTGGATGGCCCGGTTATGGAAGAACAGAGAACGCTCATCGTTTTGGACACCTCGATATTCCAAATGAGCACTGGCCAGAGCGAAGATGGCGTTGAGCACAGGCGAGCTCTGCCGTGTCAATGGCAGCACCAACTGTTGGAAGGGGTTCCCGCTCTCCTCACGAAAGACGATTAGGTGGGAAATAATGTTGCAGAAATGATCCACGAGAGCTCGTCGGTTGGGGCGGTCCGTAAACTCTGAGAATGCCGGCGAGTGGAATTCGAATAGTGGCGATGTTACCGGACATGGTGCTATCATGGCCAGGTCTGGATAGTAAGACGTTGGCCGTGATACTGTCGAAACTGCTGTTTGGTTTGTCCATGGCTCTGCCACGTATCCATCGCCATCTTCAGCATCCTCGGCCAACTCTTGGACGTGACCCAAGTCCGGCAGAGTAAAGAGTGACTCGGAGGGAGAGACCAGAGGGTAACTCGGTGTCGGTGAAGGTGCGTTCCAAGAGCTGGTGCCATGGTGGAGGTCTGGTGTTGGCGGAAACTGGTAGTCCACCTCTGAAGATTCCGGAGGGCTCACGCTATCGCTGTCGTAGCCAAAATCCGACATTCTCCGGGAAAGAGAGAGCCCACGGCCATCATTGTTGGATGTGGTTGATGTCGCCAGGCTGGCCTTTCGACGCCTTCGGGGCCGCACAGCCTCATAGACACAGGTCGCCCCGTGCTCGACGCAGCGTGAGCATTGTGGGCGTCCCTCATCACACTTTTTCTTCTGTGTTGTTGAACGCTTTGGTCAGAGAACAGATGCTGCAAAAGGGGAAAGGCACCCGGCACTCAACCAACCTTTTCTTTGCTTTTCCAGAGGTCAGCTACTTTTTATTCGGGACAGCAATCTCACGAACAACCGAGAGGGGTACAAGGAACAACGTACCAAAAGGTGCAGCCTAGGGCAGGTTGGTTCCAAGTTAACGGGAGAACTAGGGCCGAGGAGTGCATTCCGGGTGGATACTTACCGGCTCTTGATCGTCTCTTTGGCTCCTTTGGAGGAGCCAGTCGTGTATAAAGAAGCATTTTTACACCTGCGGGATCCATCTTGTTGGATATGATTATGGAGAAAGCATTGTTTCTTGCGTCGAATCGGGTTTGTGCCAAGTGCCGATGGAAAGCTTTTGAGTGAGATGATGGATCCAACTGGTTCTACCCCTATTCCGTCGTAAAAGGAAGGTGAAAAGCGGTGCTCACCTTGTTGGTGTTGGTCGTGGGCTGGGGAAACTTTTGATCATGACCAAAGCGACAAAGATGGAGCAGGGAGCGGTGACTACGATATGCCATGGGGGAAATGGAGATGGGACGAGGTTATTAGCCGGCTACGTACGTCCAACACGTTGACGACAACCAAGTCTTCGCTTGTGAGTGAAGGTCACGAGGGAGGCCAAGTTTGGTTTGGAGGACATGGAGAGGCGAACAAGGGTGCTCTGGAGGTTCCAAGATGTTCGCTCGTCTGCCTCCGAGATTTTCTTGGAGAGGCATAACGGCCGGTTATTTCACCCAATTGTGCGGAGATTCCCCCACCTTCCTCCACCTTTCCCCAGAAAGAGTAACGCGGGGAAGATGGAGTCATCAACTCGGACCGACCATTCCTCTTTCATCAACAACATTGAGTCCGTACCTGAAGCCATTCTCAAGATGGGTTGGCGTCGTTGACCGTGATCCGAAATATCAGAGCCGCATTGTGATGAGATAGGTATGGCGGTTAAGCGACCGGCCTTTATATCTCTTTCAACAAGTGCGGTTGGAATAGATTGGATTTGTCAATCACGGCAGACAAGTCGGTTCGGCTCTCACCTCGGCGAACAAGTCTGGTATTCGGACCGACCACGCCGGGTATGTGTGCTGTAACGAAGCAAATGCAGGACACCGTTCGCAGCCCTCCTTGTCGGTTCCAGGATACGCACCTTATCCTGCGCAGCAATCATGCCTCTACCCGTCAACCGCTGTTCAACGACGTCCGATGATGCTACCTCTTCAGCCACCTTCCCAAAGAGATTCCAAACTTGTATCTGGCCGTCGGATGATTTGGCTGAAGTGCTGTGGTATCCGTTGCTGTGCCACACCGCTCAGCCCGATGATATAACGACTCTATATAGCCGTAGGATTATGTTGGAAGCCGTGAAGGAACCCAACATCCCGTCTGTCGTTGTACTGGCGACAGTCGTGGAGGTGGCTTGAGATGGAAGTTGAGGTTGTCAATGTTGGACAGGGAAAGAGAGAGAGACCCAGACACGTGCAAGTGTCGTCCACCAAACTTGCGGCCATTGTCCATTGTTCCAGCGCGCTTTGACCACTAGTGGGCACGTGTTGACAGCAATGTACACTAACAATTACCCTCGCACGGCTTCCACTTCTTATGACTATCAACTAGTCCGGTGAGATGATTAGGCAACCGAATTACCTACCTAGGAAAAAAGGGCAAACCACATCCCCCCTCCTACTGAAACTTCTCTCTGATAAGGTAACGAACCCTCAGACTTCCTCAAAGACGTCGAGATGATGGTGGTAACGTGCGTAGTAAGCGCTAACATCCCTCGCAGCTTCCATCATAGTCATGTGCTAGCATCTCACAGAAGGGAAAGGTGTTTGTCTGGGTTCGCGGGAGGACCGTTCATTTATACGTGCCAACGCTAGAGAGGAGTCCATCATCTCACTCATTTCGGCCGTACCCTCCACTCCGAGTAAAAGTGCTGCAGTTGGGTCACTTCGGGTTGCGCACACGCAAGTCACCATGGCCGCTTCATTGGTGGCCTCATCCTCCTCTCCGCCGTATCCTCACGCGCCGATGCAGTGATACCAGAGCACAAACGTCGTATCGATATTCGATTTATCGGATCATTGCTCGATGCGAAAGCCACCGTGTTGCACTCCCTTGGACACCTCCACCATTCTCTGACGGCTTGGCCTCGAAGCCCTCCATTCGGCACTACCTCGTAGGCCAATCACCATCTCCCAAAGCCAGACTAGACACATTGGCTGCCAGTTGGTCCAGAGCTGGCGCCACAGAGGGAAAACACCCACCTTATGGCTGCTTCGTGAGGGGGGCCTGTCAGTGAGAATGAGGCACGACGAGTGTCAAACATTCAGTCAAACCATGGCTGTTTGTATGCGCAGTCACTCCGAGTGCTTCTCCAGCCTGCATGTGAGCTTCTCAATGGTTGCCCGAATTGGCAGTGTGGGTGAGGTGGGATATTCTTCGCAGTAGGATTTTGGAGCTAGGCTGCGTTCAGGTAGGCGGTATTGATTCACAAGATGAGAGCACAGGAACCACGGGAATGGTCGATCCCTTCCCAGTCCTCTGGGATTGTTGGGTGCCATCATCATCCCTCGTCCTCTCTTTTTTTACCTCAGCTGGACTCCCTCTCGTCTTCTTCTTCAGCTCTGGATCTTGAATCTCACCACCATCATCATCCTCTTCATCGTCATCATTATTACCAGGGATCGGAAACCATTGTCGGCGGCCTGCCCTGCCATCACCCGTCTGCGCGCACCGCGTTTAATGTGCTGTCTCAGCCCTACTGGTGGTTCCCTTCGGATACCAGCCGTGGGCCCGTGGCGCTTCACTTGCTCCGCCTCTCTAGAAAGGATCGGGTCCTCTGTCAGCAATAATAGGCACCTCACTTAGCAGGACTACTACTGCTCTTGTGCGTCTTATCGCCAGCGACCCTGTTCGGACAGAGAAGAAAAGACCTTGCCTGCCCAATCTCCGATCTGATCCTTTCCATCTCATGGTTACCTTGTCCTTGCACTGATTCAGAAACCCGTTTAACGATCGGAAACGGCTCCTTCAAAGACACCCTTCCCATCCTCCTCCAACCTTTTTATGACTCTCAGGTGATGGATCACGCTTTAAGCGACGAAAACGAACACTGGTCCAGCACGGGAGTCAATCAATTCGAAATCCGAAACAGAGCGAGCCGCCATGCGTAGCGTTTGGTCGTGCTCGTCGTGTGTCGCCTTTTCTATCATGGCTCTCTTCGGCCTGGAAGCGATGGCGTCACAAACGGAGGCGGCACTGCTGGAGAAGGATACGGTTCACAGGGTCCCAAAGAAACCACAAATCACACCTCCTCCGCAGCCATTATTACGGCTCAAACGAAGAGGAGATGACCATCTTACCTGCCCGGTCAACCATTCGCTATGTCCCGAGTCCCTGGGTGGAGGTTGTTGTCCGGATCAGTATGAGTGTGCAAGCGACGCATGCTCGGCGACAACAGCGGCGTTGGGTACGGCGTGCGGGAAAGTAGGATATTATTTTTGTCCCATTACGGCCGGACGTGAGTTGATTTTCTTTCCCCCGTTGTTTGTGCTATGTATGGTTCTTAACTGACAATGATCAGAGGGATGTTGTCCCGACGGTTGGGTCTGTGACGCCGTGAGAGACTGTATAGCACCATACGGGGTAACAAACACATTCACATCATGCCCTGCCAGCTACAAACTCTGTCCATCATCCTACAACTACGGCTGTTGCCCGAACAGCATGGGATGCGCAGTCGACGCCTGCTACTCAACAGAGCCCTTCAGCACCACCTTGGTCGATATCCTCACACTCACCTCCGGCGGCAAGACCATCACCACCACCCAAATATCCGCCGTTCTCACTACCCCCACACCTCCTCCCGCTCTCACAGGCGCCGACGACAACGCCGGCGCCATCCCGAAATTCCTTCCCACCTCCGTCCCCAAAGTATCCGCCATCCCCAAAGACAACAAGGATGACGGCGGCGGCGGTGGTCTCAAAGGCCCCCAACTAGGCGGCATAATCGGCGGCGCCATTGCCCTTTTGATAATCGTCATCATCGCCGCCTTCCTCATCATCCGCCGCCTCAAGCGGGTCGAATCCGCCATGGAATCCTCCAAGAAGGGATCCACCTCCGGCTACAAGACCTCCAAGACCGGCGCCTCCGCTATCCAAATAGCGCAGATGGAACAATCCGGTCGGTTCCTGCACGTCAGAGCACCCTCGGACACCGATAATGCCAGCGCCGATCCTCTGATGTTCATGACCGAGACGAACACACCTGGCGATCACACGGGGAATACGAGCAGTTTGGCAGGGACGCCGCAGCCTGGGGCACATGGCAGACACAACAGGTCGGAGAGCGATGCGTATATGGCTTCGCCTCACGGTGGTGGAGGCGGACTAGTCAGTCCCGATCCGAACACGGGCTACTTCGACGGCCCGTCACCACCACCTGGTACCCATCTTCACAATGGCATGCGCGAGAGCGTGGACAGCCAAAGGACCGGGTTGGGATACCACTACAGCACACGTAACCCAAACCACTGGCGCCATCAAAGCAACGCCAGCGAACTTTCCGCTGACGGAAGCGAGATCACGCACGGCGTGGGAAGTCTGTTGGTCGGTCACGCCCGCCGCGCATCCGGCGGACTGAATGACGTCCCCGAACTCGATTCCTCGGGCATGTTCGTCGAATTACCCGCGACTGCCACGGCCACCGCTTCCGCCACCGCCTTCGGGGAGTCCCCTATTCTCCCTACCAACCTTAATAACCGCCCGCCGCGCAACTCCTTCGGTCTTTCACCCGCTTCTCGAAGGGCCAGCAACCCTGGCAGTCCAAATCCCAACACCAGCAACCCCAATAGTCCTCACACCAGAAACGACAGCACCAACAGTCCACTAGATGTTCTTTCAGAAACAGCCGAATTCATCCCCCGCCCTCACCAACAACAACACACCTCTCACACTTCCTTGGACGGCTACTACGGCCCTTCCGACAAACAAGTCGGCCAAACTGCCGCGGGCTTGGGATTCGTGCCGGAGGCGTGGGACGGGAGTTCGCCTGGTGCATACCCGATGGGGTTTCCGATGATTAGCGTGCCTGGGTATGGACTTGGTGTTACCGATGGAGGGGAAGAAGGAGTAGGGGATGGGCATGAGACTCACGATGAGGAGGGGACTTTGGATACCTCTTTGGATGTTGGTGAAAAGGAGCAAAGAATTGATGAAAAGCTTGAGGAACATGAACAAGGAAAGGGGAAGGGGAGCGAGGGGTTAGAGCAACAGAAGCAGCAGTAGCAAGGGGGGAAAGTAAACTAACCGATGTTAAAGGAGGTGGTGGCGGGAAGTTGGATGAGTTGAATTTTTTAGTAGGGTGATGGATGGATATGCTTGGAGAAATGATGATACCCAGTTTTCTAGGCAGTTTTTACCTAAGGTGCCTGCCTGCCTTAGCTTTTGGTTTACGAACACAATTACGATGCATATATACATACATACATACATATACCTATCAATGTTTAAAGTATTACCCCTTGATGTTGGTTTCTTTTTTTGTCTCGAGGTTCACTATAGCCTTCTTTCTGTACACAAATTGGGCTGTGATACAATGACATCTCGACCGCTGTTTGTTGCAGTATATATCTCGCCAGGACTGGATATCTTGGGCAATAACTGTCACCACCACGTTTGTTTCTTACAAACTTTACGATGACTATCACATCCTAATCAATTATCAACTTCTTGCATAAACCATCCATTGATCATATCGTCTTGTGTTCTATCCACCACTCCTCGACTTTTTGTTCCTTCCAACTCCTCCTCATCGTCTTCTTCTAAAATGCAGTAATGTGTATCGCCGGCGACAGGCAATGCCGTGAGCAAAAAGTGCCTACAACGATGAGGTATAGTTTGGTTCTAGGAAAAGCGCTATACTTGTTACTTCTTCTTCTCGAACCTTGATGCAAGAACCACTGCGCAGACACCCTCCTTGCATGCATGATTGATATTTATTTAAATCCTATCCATCCATTCACCCATCACTCCATCCACCGTCTTGACCCTAACCCGAACCAAACCCGATCGAACCAATTCATACCAAGAATCCGCGACTCTGAGCCAAACAGGTAAGCCCCCTAGACCCCGTTCCGCCCTCCAGCTAGGGACGAGGGCACGCATGCCTTTCTGCTTCTTCCCTCCTTCAGATATGATTCTGAGTTTGTCATGGTTCGCTTTTTGCAAACGCGCCTCATGATGTTTCCTCCTATTATCGCTGCATCTATCGGCTTCGATAATACGATTTATTTCTTTATTCACTGTCTTTTGCCGGCTCTTCATCCTCTTTATCCGCTTCTTGTTCTGCCTTGCTTTGGGCATCTAACCACTGATGGTGGCCGCCCCCAATGCAAGTGCAATCATGTCCCCTCCCTAGCTCCTAATCCGGAGGAACGACATAATCTGTTCCAACATCTAGTGAGCGACGGAGGCTACCCACGAAGAACGGGGCGACTTACTACATCTATTACATTCCCTACCACGCATCCATTTCTTGTAGCACCCAGTGCAAAACCGATTACCAGTAGCGACGTGGTGAGCGCGCATCAAACCTACTTGGCGTAACTGCGTCAGCGATTAGTATTGACGGTGGAAGTTGGACAATACTCACGACACCTCGAACACATCCCATCCCGGACCCGCATGGGATTCCCATCCGCTCGAGATCCTGCCGCAGACGACTAGCCAGCCCTTCTAGGATCTCCCTGACCCGGTCCAGGACCATGCCCCTGCTGGTCGTACTGGTGTTGCGGTCGTAGTTGTCTACCCATCATGCCACCTTGGTGGTGTTGCGGAGCATACTGTTGATGAGATGCCTGAACCGGGTTGCGCATGTCGTGCTGCATCGGTTGCTGCTGAACATGTTGCTGATGCTGGGGCATCTGGTGCTGCTGAGGATGGCCCTGGACCTGAATGTGCTGTGGGTGGGCGGCATTTGCGGGGACACCATGTTGCTGTTGAGCTTGGAACTGTGCCGCATGCTGCTCCCGCTGCTGAGCGGCCACCTCTCTAGGGTCACGACCAAGCTCTCGCGGATCCCTACCCATGGCTCGATGGTCGCGACCTAGATCTCTAGAGCCCATCTCCCGTAACTGCGCGTCGCGTATCTGAGCATCCCTAATTTGCTCCGGGTAGCCTAGCGAGGATGAGGGTGGCGGACCCATACCATCGAATCCGGAACTGACGGGTCCCGGCGTATAGCTTCTAGCCTGGGACATCTGCTGCATCCTAATATCTGCAGGGGCTTCTCCTCGGCCAGGAACTTGTCCGGGAGGTCCGCCAGGGCCACCGTGCCCAGGACCAGGGGTATTGACGTATCTCACGTATGGCTGACCCTGTGGCGGAACAGGCTCACCTCTCCGTAGGTTTTGGCGATCACGAGGATCAGGCATCGGTGGGAACTGGCTCCTCCCATCGAGCGAGCGATGATGCTGATGCGACACTACATTGGCCGTGGGACTCTGTGCTTCATGAGCAGAATATACTGCCTGGCCACGTGGAGTAGGTTCTCTCAAGCCGAGGGAATGTGACTGCTGGGTAGGCGTGGCCTGCCACGAGTGTTGCTGCTGCGACATTGCACTGCCCATCTGTGGGGGTTTGGCCTGGACGTTGGGGCCGTGTTGTGCAGCCCAAGCTGTTTGAGACGGCACAGAGGCCTGGCTAGACTTGGATGGTGTAGCATGCGACGGCGGCCAACCTCCTTGTTGTTGCTGCTGCTGCTGCTGCTGCTGCTGCTGTTGCTGCTGCTGCTGCTGTTGTTGTTGTTGTTGTTGCTGCTGGCGCTGCTGCAGACTTGGAACAGCGGCCTGCCCCTGTTGGGTCGATGACCATTCCTCCCGAGCCGACTGAGCTTCACGTCGGCCCGAGAGCGAAGACGGATGGGCTGCATATTGCGGCGTAGGCGAAGCGGCATGAGCCTGTGAAGTGGCATAGGCCTGATATTGCTGTTGGCTTGAATATGCCATCTGGGGCTGCTGTAAATGCTGCTGCGAATGTTGCTGAGGATGCTGCCCTGACTGAGAGTAGTGATGCACTTGATGAGACACAGGAGAATTTGACGCGCCCGGCTGGTGCTGTGGTTGATACTGATGTCGTGAGTAGAACTCCCTGTTGTCACCAGCTGCCGAAGCTTGTTGTTCCATGCCTGAGCCCATACTTGATCTGGCGACGTTCATATGCTGGGGCTGTGGCGACTGAGCATGATAAGGCTTCAGTGATGGGATAGCAGCCTGAGCGGCCGAAGGTGGGTTGCGCGCGTACGGATACCCAGCGGCTTCGGTGTCCCTACGTTGCGATGTCGATGCAGTAGTAGTCGGCGGCTGGGGAGGACGAGCAGACATCTGCTGAGGCGGCGGGGTTGACGTTGACACGGCTCCAGGCATGGATGCAACATCGTTGACCCTCTTAGGGGCTGGGGCAGGCGCAGGAGGGGCAGCATCGTTGAGTAAGGAGAAGATGCTGCTGACTTTCTTTTGCTCAGGCGGATGAGACATAGCGGGCGGAGCTTGAGGCGGAGGGACAGGTTGAGCGGCGGACGTGTTCGCAGGATAT
The DNA here is from genome assembly GCA_030685235.1 of Copromyces sp. CBS 386.78. Classification (NCBI taxonomy): domain Eukaryota; kingdom Fungi; phylum Ascomycota; class Sordariomycetes; order Sordariales; family Sordariaceae; genus Copromyces; species Copromyces sp. CBS 386.78. The sequence continues at coordinate 190,024 of MU839111.1, forward strand.
TGGTCCTGCATCGACGTCGGCACAGGGCGCTGCGTGCTCGGTACTGGCGGTCTCTCCATCGCCGGGCTAAGCTGCGGAGGTGTGCGTTGGGAGGGTACAGACTCGCTGAGCAGGTTGCGGACAGGTTGAACTTGGACAGGCGGTGTATAAGACTGCGAAGTGGGGGGTGCCATGGTCCTTGGGGGATCCTGGCGTCCCATGGATGCCGCCTCCGCCCTAGGCTGCATGGAGCGCTGTGGAGGCATGAAATTCTGGAAGGGATCTCCGTGGTGTATTGGCTGCTCTGGCTCCTGCTTGAAGCGCATGGCCGGGCGCTCCATCGGTCGCGGTTGCTCTCTGGGCTGGAGCGGCTCCATCCTGATCTGTCGTTCCCGACCTTCGCGGATTTCGCGAACTTCGCGCACCTCTTGTTGCTGGGACAGCAGGGGCATTGGGCGATTGGCATCGGAAATCCATCCTGCTGAACGGGACATAGCCTCGCTCGCGGACGGCATGGAGGAAGAGGGAACAGGAGCTGCCTTTTGGGAGATGCGGACCGGCTGATGCTGTGCTTGGGCCGGAGCTTGCGATACCGGCATGGGCTCGCCTTCTCTCTCCGCAAATGCGAAGGTGGCGGTCGGCTGCCGAAGTGGACGAGGCACCGGAGACATAGTCTGTGTGACTGCTGGTCCGGGCCCGCTCGGTGTCTGTGGCGACGGTGCCGAAGTTGCTGCGGCGGCTGCCGATGCTGCCACTGGCGCCGAAGGTAGAGTTGCCGGCATCACTGACGGTGACCGTTGCACAAGCGTGCTGTGTGTTCCGGGTGACGCTTGGATCGGAGTAACCACCTGGAAACGGCTAAAAGGCTGGTTGGCTGGCGCTGCTTCTGATTTGGCGGGTTGAGGCTCCTCGGCTTCCGCAGCAGCCAACGGCCGATGTCCTGACGAGGACGGCACATCGTACCGCTTCCTCGGTCCTGCAGAGGGAGTAGGAGGAGGAGGTCGCCTCTCGCCCCTCTGTTTCTTGAGATCGGCCTCGGTAGCAATCTGTTCCCATTCCTGCTTGCCCTCTTTCTTTTGCCTCAGGTAGTAGTTCCTCACCTAAACACATGTTAGCCAGCTGTTCATATCATTTGCGTCTTATACCCGCATACAAGAGGGGATATACTTACCATGACTTGAGTTTTGGTTCCCATGTGGTTGGCAATTGCACTCCAGTCGGTGCCAAAAGAACGTAGAAGATTGGGGAAGTCATTAGATTCCGAAACGCTCCAGTAACTAGATGCTTGTTGCGGAGTCCGAATGCGCTCAGGGCCGGATGGCTGCCCAATCTCGAAGGTAGGCAGGGAAGCCGGCGGCGCTGGGAGCTCTGGACGCAGAGAAGGAGGAGCCATTACCTCGGAAATGGTGGTTGACGCCAATGTAGGCGGTGCTCTTTCGGGACTGGCAAGAGGCGTTTGTTGAGCAGGCGCCAGCGGTGGTTGCATGCTTCCAGGGGGCACGTCGAACATAGGGTTCTGAACACGGGCGCCGCCCAGTTCCGCCGGGGTTTTGTTGGGCATCCATTCAGGGTTCTGTACTCTTGTGGAATTCGACCGAGACCTGGCATTTGTCCCCTTACCAGAGCCCGCTGGAGGCGTTGGCGCGATAGCTTGAGCGGGTTTCGGGACCTTTGGCTCTTTGTCTGCCTTGGGCTGGCGAGCTCTGCGGCCACCTTTCTTGGGCCCCTCCGGTCTCTCAGCACCGCTATCATTCTTTGGTTCCGTGGTTGTGCCTGCTCTCCTGCGACCGGGAGTGGCAGAGGGTGTAGCACCGTCAGAATCAGCATTAGGCGTGGCCTCATGGCCCCAGGAAGGAGCAGCGGCGCGGCGCGGCTGCTGACGGCGACCGTTGCTATTCTCCCCGTTCTCCTGGTTTTCCTCTGTCGCCTCGTTCTCTGGATTCCCCAATTCCGACACCAAGGCGTTATACTTTTGCTTCCCACGTCCCTTCTTCCGCCTTCGTGGCTGCTTCCTCAGCCTCTCCTTCAGATTCAGCTCCCTCTTCTTAGCATAGTAGTACTGAATGACCGAGTGGAAGTCGCGGTTCGGAAGTTCGTGAGCAATCTTGCCCCATTGCTTGGGATACTCCAGGTATGCCTTTTCGAACTTCTCCGCCTCTTCCTGAGTGAAGTTGACATGGTATGGAACTACCTGCCAGGTCTCCACGATCTTCTCCAAGGGCAGCAAGCCCGCTGTATCGACAAAGAGTTGATGTTCCTTTTCTTCGTCTGTCCAAATCATGTCGGGAATCACAGCCTCCTTGTCGGTCCGATACTTTTCCCGTTGAGCTCTTTCCTCTCGCTCTTTCTTCTCCTGTGCTTCCCTAATCGACTCTTGGATTGCATACTCGACGTCCAGTTCGGTCGAAAAGCGACTAGTTGTTCTCCGTCCTCCCTCCTTACCGTGATAATCAGAGCCCGAGTAACCCTTACCTCCCGAGGCCTTATCTTTATCCGACTGCGAGAATTGATTTCTGCTCTTGACGGCGGTGGGGTCATCTGAAAGAGTGAACCGAAGGTAGGCATCGTAGTTCTGGCGGTATACCTGCTTCGCTTCCTGTTGTTCCTTCGCCGTCTCCTCGGCCATATCCCGGATGTTGCCCATGAAGAAGGCTCCAAAACCGGGACTTTGCTCTGTGAGCTTGCGAACCTTGCTGGCCTGATGCCACGGCTTAACATTGAAAACTGGCAGTTCATCAGTGGGTGGCGTGGTGGATAGTTCTCTGATGTTCTCGACGCTGCCATAAACGCTAACATCGTCCTCGGTTCTCTCCTCGCTGTCCTCGTCCATGCGTGATGGGCTGGTAGCAGCAGAAGCGGGCTGGTCGAACGGCTGAGGGAATCGCGAAACGCTCTCTCCTTCACCGCTCACATCGCGTAAAGGCGCGGACTTGTGAATGGGTTGTAGGCCATCCCGTACTTCGTCATCGGCACCAACCATATCGACATCTTGGTCGACAACCTTGTGCTCTTCGACGGTTGGCAAAGGAGGTAGTCCTGATCCACCTGTATCCATTTCCTCCATCTTAGGTTTAGGCTCAGGACGGTGGAACGCCGTCTCCTCATTCCCCTCGACGGTCGGGATTGCTGAAAGTTCCCGTTCCGTGGAAGCATGCTCACGACTTTCCGCTTCCTGTTCTACCTCTGGCTCCTGCTCCGGTTCCGGTTCCGTCACGAACTCTGGTTCCGGTTCTGCTAGTAGCCGTGATGGCTGTGCCCGTGCCTGCGCCTGTGCCTGCGGTTGAGGGTGAGGTTGAGATTGCGGTTGAGGCTGCGATTGAGGCTGCGGGCTTTGTTCCGGTTCTGGCAACTTTTCGGGCAGCAACTCTGGTGCCCTTTCCTTTTTGGGCTCAGGAACCGGCTTTGGCTCAGGAACCGGCTTTGGCTCGGGTGCAGGCTCAAGCTGCCGCTCCGAGACATGGGGCGGCTCGGTTTCATCCTGTTTCTGTGCCGGCTGCTGTGCCGGCTTCTCTACCGCCTTCTCTACCGGCTTCACTATCGCCTTCTCTACCGGTTTCTCTGCAGGTTTTTCTACCGGCTTCTCGACCGGTTCCTCTACCTGTTCAGCGGGTGTCTCCTGAACAACGGTAAGTGCGGCATCTTGAACAGGCGGACGTTTCGGCTTCGCTTCAGGCAGTGACTCTTGCTGAGGCTTGGGTTCAGGTGACGGTTCCTTCTGTGTCTGGACTTTCGGTACTGGTCGAGGGAACGAGTATCCTTCTGGGAGCCCACCAATCATGTCTACGAGAGGAACATTGTCACTGACCACCTTGACGACCGCATCATGAACAGCACATGCATACTGCCTGACAATCTGCATGGGAACACCGGCTGTGCTATCCTTGAGTTTCTTGAGCTCGGTTTCCTGCTTGGTGATTTCAGCCTCAAAGTAGTCATCCATGTCTTCGTCATCATCCGACTCCGTGCCAGGAAGCGGGGACTGCTGAGTAGGCAACTGGAGCCGGGTAGTAGAGGGGATCGCGAGAACACTACGCTTCCGCTTGACCGGCACCCTAGACTCGGGAATCCTGATCTTGTCCGGCTCCTCTCGTTGTCGCAATGGTGCCATATTTGCGGGTCGTTCATCGCGCCGCTCAACCTCCAGCTCTCTGAAGGGACGATGGGGTCCCCCGAAAGAGTCCATCCTCATATCTCTGTTATCAAATGATGCTCTGGTATCCCTGTCCACCGAAGCTCTTGCAGATTGCGTGCCCCTCTCGGGCCTGATTGGCGTGTCATTTGCTCCCGTAAGCAGCGAGTTACGCGACTGTCCGTCTGCTGCCACGAGGTGCGATTCAGATTTGGCATCGGGACTACGAGGCCTTCTCTCTGTCTCGCCATGGTGGTCAGAATGTGAAGATTCAGGCCGATGTCCGCCAAACGGCCTTCCAAGTTGCGATTGCGACACAAAGCTCTGAGACCGGGCGGATTTTGGCGATTCGGGGATTTTCTTGCCGAGGGTCGGATTGATCCATTGCTTACTGGACCGCTGGGCTCTCGGGCCAACCGGTATGGGAGGGCTTCCTTCGGGCAAAAGCGGCTTGGAAGGGCCGGTTGGAGGTCCCCTCTCGATGTTGGCGGGAGGGAGGCCGGTGGCTGGAGGAGGTCTGTCCTGCCTTTCTTCGGTGATCAGAGCCCTGGGGCCGGTTGGCGGTGCCTTGCCCGTGACGGACTGGATCTCAGCCGATGAAGGCTGACGGCTGGGAACTGATCCGAAAGCGGGAGCGGACGGGGCAAGCGGGGGCGGCGAAACATCCTTGGCTGTCGTCGGGACCGGCTCGTGCGACACGCGATCCAGCTTTTGTCGGGGTGGTGGTTCACGATTGTCTCTTTCCCTGGGGTCACGATCATCGCGCATGTCCCTGACCGTGTCCATGTATCTAGCAGGAGGTTCTCTGCGGTCCCGGTCATCCATGAGATCCCTCTGGGGCCCCCACCGACTTTCCTGAGAACGACTGCGAGGCTGCCAGTTGCGATGGTCCCTATGGTCGTCGTAAAACATGCCTCTCCCACGGCCGCCTCTATCCCAGTCGCCGCCTCTTCCTCTGCCGCCGCGGTTTCCGCCACGTGAGTTGTATGCGCCACGAAATCCGCCACGATCTGGTATGCCGCGATCTAGCATGCCGCGATCTTGTAAACCGCGGTCTGGCATACCTCGGTCTGGCATTCCACGGTCTGGTATGCCACGATCTGGGATGGGTGCGAAGGGAGGATCAGATGATGACGAGCCTGCCGATAAAGGTCCGGCATCCCTAGAACCCCGCCTTGCGCGCTCGGCGTCAACATTCAGTGGCATGTCCCGAGGATCTCTGAAGTCCCGCCCTATGTCACGGCCAATATCCCGTCCCATGTCACGGCCGGGTGGAGATCTAGGCCTTCCCTGGGGTGAGAGCCTCCGACCCCTCGGAACAAAGGCATCCCGGTCTCGATTAGGATGCCATTCTCGGTCGCGTTCGCGGCTTCGGTCGTCTCTGAAAGGGGGGCGGTCTCGGAAGTCGGGCAGTTCACGATCTCGTCCACGGTCTCTGCTGTCGTCTCGCCATGCTCTGCCGCCTCGTCCGCCGCCTCTTCCTCTCCCACCGCGGAATTCTCCAGCAAAGCCACCGCCGCGCGGTCCACTCGGTGGATCCAGGAGTAGGGCCTTGGGGCCGCGGGGTGGTTCTCGACCGGCGAAAGAGTCTCGCCCTTGGAAGCCGCCGCGCGAGTCGGCCTGGGACTGGCGTCGGCGGTCACCATCGAAGTGCTGGGAGTTAAGCGGGCCGCGGTCTCCCTGGTCTCCGCGGTCTCTATAAGGGGGTGGAGGCGAGCGGTCCCGGGGCGAGCGGGAGCGGCGATCGCCGTCGTATCTACTGCCGTTGTACCTTGACCTGTAGGAATCATAGTGGTGAGCAGATGGGGGAGGAGGGTAGTGCTGATTGTGATGGTAGGAGGGGTTGCGGTTGTGTTGGCCACGGTGATGGTGGTGAGGAAGAGGAAGAGGAGGAGGAGGAGGCGGCAGTGGAGGGGAAGAAGGGGAGGTGGTGGCTAGATGGCGAGGGTGTGGGCGTGGGACATAGTCATGGCGGTGATGGTTGTCTTTGTGGTGATGGAAATAGGGCATTGGCGCGGCGGTTGTTGGGCACGATAAGTTGGCGTTTGAAGCCGCCTTTTCGGCTTTTTAGATAAGAGTGTTTATTGGCCTAGGTGGCCTCGTGACGCAGCAGACGGTCGGGCTGGTGCGTTAGGTAGGAAAAACGCGTGCTTTGACTGCAGGCGTATGGATGCTGATGGTAGTATAATAATGAAGACACATACATTTGCAATGAGGGCCTGCGCCCTTGAGTATGGATTAGACGGCTCGGCGCAGCATCCGGGGGCCCACACAATGCTTGTGTTGATGGTATATACTGTATATCAAGGAGATGCTGATTGTGTTGTTGATGGTGGTGGTGGTGGTGGTGGTGGTGTTGTGGTCGTCGACGACACTATGAAGTGTGATGTTGTCGGTGAGGTGTGTTGTGGTGTTGTTGTTGTTGTTGCTGCTCCTTGAAGTCAGTGGTGGGAATGAATGGCTGACTCTGGCAGCTTCGAGTTGCCGACACGGAGCGAGGTCACGGGCCTAGAGTGATGTGACGTGGGGAACGGGGTGGCGCTGGTCGACGAAAGATGGGATGAGGTTGCCGTCCGTTGTTGAAGATGGGATGTTTAGTTCAGTCCCTCCTGCAGGGCAGTTACCTCTGTGGTAGGTGGGTGGGTTGGTTGTTGTCGTCGGTCCAGGGCTGCAGGGGAATACCGAGCGTCGGAAACAGACGTTGAAAGTGGAATGGATGTGGAAGTAACTCCAAGTGCGGCTGAGGCTGAATGATGGAAATGTCACCCGGTGGTACCTGTTCTGTTTCTATTGTCGTCCTGGCCGCGGCCTCTTGCGAGTTGGAAAGCCCAAAAACCAACACGACAAAAAGTCAATGCACGTCCCGCCGTGTGGATTCGTCGCCTGTCGGTTCAGGTTGTCAGGTTCTCGGCTCGCTGCCGTGTGCTTCCTTCCTTCTTTTTGAGACTCATCAACTTGCTGGAACCCCCGTCGGCGAGCGGACTAGCGGACACTCCCAGCGGAGACGGAGGGGGTTTCCAGCTTCACGTTACACCGGTGGAGCCCTGGAGAGCGAGGCTGCGAGGTTACGGTAACGTGGTAAGGTACTGTAAGGAACTCTGGGAACGCATGCGGATACCGGCCTAGACTTTGAATGTCCCTGGGATTAGGGTCCAACAATACGGTAAGGCAGGACTGATCGATGATGGAGGACGGTCAACGGGTGGCATTGGCACAGCAGCCCGGTAAAGGGCTGGATTGACGGGAGGTCAAGATTGGATGGAGAATGGAAATGTGTGGATCTCGAATTCTGTCCCGTTTCGTTCTGTTTTCAACACTGCACCTCGAATCTTTGAAAGGAGTCCGTGCGGCCAAGAAAAGATGGAGGGGATGGAATTAACCAACGGACTTCACTGCATTTGGCATTCAATCGGTGCCCAAGATGCCCTGCCGCCGCAATGTCCACATCCCTCATCCCATCCCCGTCAAATGTCACTCACTGCCACCTCACACATTCATCACAGACCGAAACGAGAAACGATACGTACCGGTACGTACCCTCCAACTGTCGACGAGTTGCGTGGCGCCCCAAAGTTCGAGTTGCCACTAAGCCCAATGGGAGCCCGAGCATGGGCGGTTGGCGGACTCGCGCTAGACTCGATTCGCTCAAGCATCGTGCGTGTCTCAGGAAATGCAGCCCGTGGCCCGTGCAGCTAGGTATTTCACCAAAAATGCAAAATGCACAATTGCGGATCCCCATGTCTCAGCGTCTGATTGGCGGCCCCAGGCTGTGGAAGACACGCACGAAACGACGAAAAAAATCGGCTTCTTAAAGTCGCACTGCTGCGCCCGAAATTGCCAAGACATGTTGTGGTTTTTAGGTCTTCATGTCTTCAATCCCGGCATCCCGCGAACCGTACATGAGCCATTTCCACCTGATGGTCCGAGCTTCTTCGAAAAGCGTTGAATCATCTCCACATTGAAATCCGACCGAATCAGGCATAGCCTTGTGATCGGCCAGACACTGCTTTCTTCATTCTCGAGGTTAACATGCACGGATGGCCGTCTGCGACCCCGGCGAGCCCGATTGATAAATGTCCATCAAATGGACTGAAGGACAGATCAGAGAACGAATTGCTTCCCGACACCTCGCGAACCGACATGTTTGTCCTCGTACTGGCATTCAGAGTTCGCCCCGCCGTTGGTAGCGCGCCGCTGACACTTGCGCCCAATCAGCGATCAGGTCCAACATGTGACATTGAATCTTCAGCTTCACGCGCTTTTGACATGTCTTTCCCAGACCACGGCAGAACGCGCTAGGTATGCACGGGCAGTATGTTGAAAAGGAAACCTCCTCAACGTACAAAATGCTCCATGTAAGATTCATTGTGACAGAGTGCAGCATCAAGTTTGGAGCATTGCATGAACATGACCTAGGCACCAAGCAGCTGCAGAAGCAAGGTACAGGTACCTCCAGAGCATCACTCCGCCAACACCACCTCAAAATGCGAGAGGCAAAACCTAGAGGTAAGGTACCTCGCGCACTCACGGCACTGAAGTTCACCATCTTTCAAACAAATAACAAACATGGAAAGAGACAAAGAGGAGCCATAATGTTGATAGTAGTAAATTGCGGATAAGAAGCAACACAAGTGTCACTACAAGTTATGCCTGCGTTCCTGTATTTAACAATTGCTAACCTTGCCGGGGCCATCTCCCTAGGTAGCTACCTTGGTACCTAGCAGCTCCACCTCAGATCTCGACCCAGCATCCCGTTTTGGGAACTTTTAGAGTTTAGTTCTAGGTACCTGAGACGAAAATAAATAAAACAACTGAACTACACCTCATCTCACTTATACGACGAATCTCATACCGAATTTCGTCCACTCTCACCTCAACAACTCATCCTCACCACCAGAACACTCGCAAACAAACACAACATGGCGGACAACCAGATCCCAAGTTCCGTCGCCGATGCAGTCCTCGTCAAATCCATCGAGATGCCCGAGGGCTCTCAAAAAGTCGAGGAGCTCGACTTCAACAAGTTCAAGGGCCGGCCCATCACTGCCGACGACCTGTTGCAGGGGATGAAGCACATGGGATTTCAGGCTTCGTCCATGTGCGAGGCCGTGAGGATTATCAATGAGATGGTACACTCACACTCGCCCATCCATCCCCAAAAACCTCCATACCCTTGGGGCAAAAAAAAAAAATCACTAACACATTATTCACCAGCGCGCCTACCGCGACCCTCAAACCTCGGAAAAAACAACCATCTTCCTCGGCTACACCTCCAACCTGATCTCCTCCGGGCTGCGCGGCACCTTGCGGTACCTCGTGCAACACAACCACGTCTCCGCCATCGTCACCACAGCCGGCGGCATCGAAGAGGACTTCATCAAGTGTCTGGGTGACACCTACATGTCCTCGTTCAGTGCTCCCGGCGCCGACTTGCGCTCAAAGGGCTTGAACAGGATCGGCAACCTGGTCGTTCCCAACTCCAACTACTGCGCCTTTGAAGACTGGGTCGTTCCCATCCTGGACAAGATGCTCGAGGAGCAGGAAGCTTCCAAAGGAACGGAAGAAGAAATCAGCTGGACGCCTAGCAAGGTCATCCATCGTCTTGGAAAGGAAATCAACGACGAGCGCTCAGTCTACTACTGGGCTTACAAGAACAACATCCCGGTGTTCTGCCCCGCTTTGACAGACGGCAGTTTGGGCGATATGCTTTACTTCCACACCTTCAAGGCGAGCCCCAAGCAGCTGAAGATCGATATCGTGGAGGATATACGCAAGATCAACACCATTGCTGTGCGGGCCAAGCGGGCGGGCATGATTATCCTTGGCGGAGGGATCGTTAAGCATCACATTGCTAATGCGTGCTTGATGAGGAACGGTGCCGAGAGCGCCGTGTATATCAATACGGCGCAGGAGTTTGATGGAAGCGATGCCGGTGCCAGGCCGGATGAGGCGGTGAGTTGGGGAAAGATCAAGGTCGGGGCGGACGCGGTCAAGGTGTATATGGAGGCTACGGCGGCGTTTCCGTTTATTGTGGCGAATAGTTTTGCGAGGGAGGATGGGTTGTAATGGTTCGCTACGGTTCAAGATGGATGAGAAGAGCTTAGGAACGGATATAAGATGAAAAGGATAAGGAAGGGAAAAGGTAAAGGAAAAGGGAAGGGAAATTCAAAAAGTCAATTGTTTCGGTTTTCGACAACTCTCGTGTGCGGTCTCCCGGCTATCATTACATGTGCTCTTCGTGGTCGTGACCCGAGTGAATCTCTATTTTGAGTCCTCGTCCCTCGCCGCCGTTATTGCATCTTCATCGAGTTCTTTCGTGACACCTGCAGCCGATTTAGCAACCCTTCAGTTGGCGACTTGCCATGGGTTCTTGGTTCACTGAGGTCTCCCTCGCAAGCATCCAGAACCGGCTAGGTGACTTTGCACACTGCCAGTCTTTCTTCAACCTGAGAGTTACGCATTACTTTTTCAACAACAGGAACAGAGGAACGTTTAAAAACCAGAGCACGTGGTATATCCAATGCCATCCCAACGGGACAGACATTCGAACCTCAACGTTCAAACCCCCTAACTCCGATTCAATTACTATACCATACACACAATACATACACTTTCATAACCCATATATACATCATAATACCCTCGCCATCGTCACGTTCTTCTCAGCGTGCCTGTTTCACCTCTGTTCACGTCAAAGGAGCCCCCTTCGCATCCACACCCTCCGGCCTCTCCCTCGTCCTAGCCCCCAACACCGCCTTGCCCACCGCACTATCATTCCCCTTCCCAATCTCCCTCGTAATCCAGTCCCCAATATCTGCCACCCGGTCCAGATCCACGCCGGTATCCATCCCCAAGCTCTCCATAAAATACACCACGTTCTCCGTCGCCACGTTCCCCGTCGCTCCCGGGCTATAAGGACACCCGCCCAGTCCTCCAACACTGCTATCAAACGTCCTGATGCCGTGCTCCAACGCCACCGCCGTGTTGACCAGTGCTTGCCCGTAGGTATCATGGAAATGCATCGCCAAGTCCTCGTTCCTGATCCCCGCGCTCGACAGGCAAGTAAGCAACTCCTTGGTGCGGGGCGCGGTGCCCATTCCCGTGGTGTCTCCCAGAGAGATCTCGTCGGCGCCCATTTCCAGCAAGGTCGTGGCGATGGTGGCCACGCGGTGCGGGTCGACGTCGTACCCTTCAAAGGGACACCCCAAAACAACAGAGATGTAGGCGCGCACGCGCAGGTTGGCGGCTTTGGCTTGCTGAATGACGTCCTGGAAGCGGGAAAGGGAAGTGTCGATGGAGCAGTTGAGGTTCTTCTGGGAGAAGGACTCGGTGGCGGCGGCGAAGACGGCGATTTCTAGGGCGGGCTTGCCGCCTTCTTGGCTGGATTTCCCCGAGCGGGCGGTTTCGGTTTCGAAGGCTGTGGGGTGTTGGGAGAGGAGGGAGAAGGCCGAGTCGAGGCCTTTGGTGTTGGGGGCCAGGAAGGAGAAAGTTAGAGGGACCGGGGAGGGGGGAGGGTTCTTGAGGATGTGTTCGAGGATTTCGGACGAGTTGGCCATCTGCGTGGGTTGATTCCTTGTTAGTCGAGAGTATAAGGGGAAGTAAACAAACTAGTGTACTGACCTGCGGCACCCACTTGGGCGATACAAAAGCGCCGGCCTCGATGGTTTGGAGTCCCGTCTTTGCTAGCCTCTCGATCAACTCGATCTTGGTCGCCAGAGGTATCGACTTCTTTTCATTCTGCAATCCATCACGAGGGCCAACTTCCACAATCTTCACGCGGTTATCGAACTTGGGTTGTTGAGTTGACTCGGACGGGCGTTGGTCGCTGGAAGTCGCATAGCTTCTGCTGCTGCTGTTGATTGTGGTCCGGGCACCTTGAAGGCCAGCAGCAGCACGGAAGTGGACCGAGGCCCGAAGCAGCTGTCGGGGGAGGACTTGAAGAGAACCGAATCTCGACATCTTTGCAACCATAAAATAAAACAAGATCAATTGGGATGGGAGGCTATATTTGCAACAAGGACAAAGAGGCAAAACTATCGTACAAAACACAAAAAGGGGAATCGGGAAGGGATGGGAATCGAACTTGACGGAACACGAACAGATGTCAGTTCTCCCATCGCCAAGTGACGTCGCATAGCATCGGGATTCCATTGGATCCCCCTGCTTTCCCCGCATCAGCTTCCGAGTTAGCGCATTGTAACGGCGCCATCTCATGTGACTTGGCGTCGTCGGTCGTACTGCAGGGGAAATCATTTGCCGCGACAACGGCATCTCCATCGCATCTTGTGTCTGGATGGTAATGAGGATGAAAAGGGCGGATGGGATGGATGGGACAGGGTTCCAGCTGACACGCTCTGAGTATCGATCCAAGGCAGTGGAACGCAAAATAAATGGACAAGAACACTTTTGATTCTAGACCTTCAACCATGTACAAGAAAGAAACAAGAAACACGCCCAACAGGGTCTATCTACCGGTATCACAAAAAAAAAAAACACCACAAATCCCTTTTAGTAACTTTTTGGCATTAATCACATTTTCCCTTTTCCACAACCGTAAAGCCGCTTATTGCTTGAAGTCCGACTCCTGGACGTTCTCAGAAACACCGTTTCCTACCGTGTCCTTTCCGGAGTTGATGGTCTGCTTGAGAGGAGGAAGCAGGCTCTTGGCAGTGTGCCTGGCCTGCTGCGCCAAAACGGCATCCATGATCACCAAAGCAGCCATGGCCTCAACGATGGGTACCGCACGAGGAACGACGCTGGGGTCGTGTCTACCCTTGGCGGCGAGAACACCCTCCGAAGAACCATCGTAGGTAGCAGTAGTCTGCTCCTGACCGATGGTGGCAGCAGGCTTGAAAGCGACTCTGAAGTAGATGGGCGCACCGTTGCTGATACCACCCTGGATACCACCAGAGAAGTTGGTCTTGGTGGTCAACCTGGGACGGGGGATGCCGTTGCGAGCAGCGCCGCTGGCAGCCACGCTGGGAGGGATTTCCGTGTTCTCGGCAGAGACGAAGGGGTCGTTGTGAATCGAGCCGGGAACCTCGCAGCCTCCGAAACCGGAACCGATCTCGAAGCCCTTGGTCGCGGGAATGCTAAGCATAGCGTGCGCGAGCAGGGCCTCGAGCTTGTCGAAAGCAGGCTCGCCCAAGCCGCTGGGAACATTGCGGATGACGCAGGTGACGGTGCCGCCAATGCTGTCGTGGTTATCCCTGAACTTGGTGATCAGATCCTCCATGCGCTTGTTGGCCTCGGCATCGGGGCAACGGACGGGCAGGTAGCTGTCGACGGTCTCGCGGGTGATGGAGTTGACGAGCTTGAGGAACTCGGGGTTGGTGCTCGGGCTGGGGTGTTGGGCGGTAGGAGGGAAGAGGTGCTCGGAGCCGACCGAGGAGACGAAGGCGACAATCTCGACACCGTAGGCGAGCTTAAGGTACTTCTCGGCGATGGCACCAGCAGCGACACGACCAATGGTCTCGCGGGCGGAGGAGCGGCCGCCACCCGAAGAGGCCTTGACACCGTATTTCTCGAGGTAGGTCCAGTCGGCGTGGGAAGGGCGGGGATACATGTCCATAGTCTTGTTACCGTAATCTGGACAGAACAAATAAAAGCATTAGCTAGCTACAAGGGGAAACAAAGAGTCTTGTAATGTAACAGGCGGAACTCACCCTTGGGGCGCTGGTCCTCGTTCATGACCAGCATGCCAATTGGTGTTCCAAGAGTGACACCGAACTCGGTGCCGGACTGGATGATGACTCTGTCCTTCTCGTTTCTCGGGGTGGTGATGGCGCTCTGTCCGGGACGTCTGCGGGTCATCTGGGGCTGGATATCGTCCTCGGTGAGCTCCATGCCGGGAGGGACGCCATCGACAATGCAGCCGACTGACTTGCAGTGCGACTCGCCATAGCTGTTGGGTTGTTAACTATTGATGGCCCAGTTGGCATTGCGGTGTTTTTGCAGACGTACGTTGTGACACGGAAATACTGGCCGAAGGTAGACATGATTGCGGTGGGTTGATATGATTCGGAGAGGATGCCTCTGCGGAGGGAGGAGGAAGTTTAAGTTGCCTTGTAAGATGCGAAAGAAGGCGTGTGGTGACTCAGACAGGGGTCTTGGTTGATCCTCACAGAAAATAAAAAGTGGAAGTTCTTCTGCACACACACTGGAACTTGGGTGTTTGATGATGTATACAATACTCTACAACCTTAAATACAAAAAAACCATTGCAGAGAGTCAAAGGTTAAGTCTTTTGCCAGAAGCGAGAGTCAGACAATGCGAACCTGTCCAAGAGGGAAAAAGATAATGCCCCTCGAACGCCGTCATCGGCCCTCGCGCAAGATCCCCTGGCTGCCGCTAAGGATCCAGATCGGAGCACGGACCACACCTTTCTGTGGACGCCGACACGGAGGGTTTTTGGTGTTTCATCTGCAACTGCCATTGTTAGCAAGGGTTGGGTAAAAGGCGAAAGCTGATGAAGCTGAAGCGGAAATCTACAGGGACATCTACAGTGGATCCAAGGTCATCCGGGGATGCCTTGATCACCTCTCGTCAGAACCGCCTAGTCGTCGTCTTGTCAGTATGGCAACCTTTTTCTGCCTTCAACAACCCGAGGCCGGCTTTCTCGGAGTGGGATGAGTGAGACTGACGCCAGTCAGTACCTTAGACATCAAGACACTCCAAGATGGCCGCCTTGCTCTTGCGAAGCACGACCGGTGGCTTCCGTTGCTTGACAAAGGGTCCGGCCTTCGTCAGCACCACCACAACTACTACTCTTTCGTCCAATCCTGGCTTCGGCCTTCTCACCAAACTCCGCCGGTCTTATAGCGCAACCATCAGCCAAGATCTGTTGAACAAAAGGGTCCAGGTCTATCAGTCCACTTCCAACGACCCATACCTGAACCTCTCCATCGAACATCACCTTCTCCAACATTCACACCCAGACTCCTACGTCCTCTTTCTCTACATCAATGACCCTTGCGTCGTCATTGGTCGTAACCAGAACCCATGGCTTGAAGTCAACTTGCCTGCCCTGCAAGAAGCAGACGACATCAAACTGGTCCGTCGCCGGTCCGGTGGTGGCACCGTCTTTCATGACCATGGCAACGTGAACTGGAGTGTCATTTGCCCGCCCGCTGTCTTCGACCGTGACAGGCATGCCGAGATGGTTGTCCGCGCGCTCAAGGATCTGGGGGTTACCACAGCCAAGGTCAACGAACGCCACGATATTGTCATCGCCGGAGACGGAAGGGGCAACGGAAAGGATGTCTTCAAGGTATCTGGATCCGCCTACAAGCTTACCAGGCTAAGATCGCTTCACCATGGAACATGTTTGCTCAACTCTCCACGGTTGAAGAACATTGGCAACTTCCTCAGGAGTCCCGGTGAGCCTTACATCAAGGCCAAGGGCGTGGAGAGTGTGAGATCGCCGATTCGGAATGTTGATATCGACACGGAGGAGTTTAACAAGCGCGTTGTGGATGAGTTCCTCGCCATGTACGAAAAACAGTTTGGTGAACATGTAAAAATAGAACGTGTTGGGGAGGAAGTGAAAGACATGGGTAATATTCGCAAGGGTATGGACGAGTTGACGGTAAGTCGTAGTCCATTCCTCGTTGTCGGTGACTTGTGCTTATGCTCTATAGTCTATTCCTTGGATATACGGCCAAACACCCCAGTTCACCTTCTCTTCTCGCCCAACTGAAGATGACCCAAGGGAACGTCCATCTCTTGACCTTGACGTACAGTCAGATGTAAGTCTTTGTTTTTCTTTAATCTTCTCAGAAGCCTACTCACGACGGTCTCAGATGAGCTCTGTTTTGCAAATCAAGCTGCTAACACCTCATCAGTTCAACATCGAGTTCACTCTCCGCCATGGTGAGATTCAGACCGCCAATGTGTCTGGTTTCAAGTACGAAGGTCCCACTATGGACGAGGACTTTTACGACGGAATGGTCAGCCAGGCCCTGGCGCAGGGCTCTGATGACGAAAGCGCAGTAAAACTGTACGAGATTAACGACTGGGCGACAGTTCTCAAGTCGGCTACCTCCGGACAGGCATTCAAGGTGTCTGATTCTTCACTGCACAGCATCTCTGGGTGGTTGAACAAAGTGTTCCCTGGGAATCACTTTCGATGACCTCCCAGTGATAGCAAGGAGAGTGGCGGAGATGTCGGGATTGGGTACAAGGGGCTGACTACTCGAGCTGAAGCTAGAGATGCCAGACGACATGCTCGCTGTGTTGGAAACACCATGTTCATAGCTTTAAGCGGAAATTTATAGGCAGTAGGAGAAGGACGATGACGTATATAATTGAGGATTTGTACATAACACAGCTACTTATCACACAGCATACGATTGGTCCTGTGGTTTCGTCGTCCTGTGGTCTCGTAGTCCTGTGTAAGTCGTCAGCTGTGATATCGAACATCTCATGTGGAAGGGTTAGGGTTGGATATGGCATTCCCAACATGTCGAAGCTTAACGGACCCTTGCAGGCAGTCGTCACTGGCCCATTAGGTACGTCTGAGGCTCCTCTAACAGCTTCCCCCACTGCCGTCACCTCCAACCACGGCACCGTTCCTTGCGACAAGCTCAACAACAAGTCACCGAATGAAAATGCGACCATGGCGTTGACGTGGAGGTCGTTTGACTTCTTTGATGCTACCAAGATCAAGATCGCCGACGACGAAACCCGCGCCCTCTTCGAGAGCAATGACATCTCCAGCGTCTGCTCCGGCTCCGATAGTCTCTTCCTCGGCACCTACGATGGCCACGTCCACATTGTTGGGCTCAGCTGGAAGATAGTCCGGAGCTTCACGGCATACGGGGCGGGGCCCATTACCCATATGCGCCAGGTCGAGGGCACAAGTTTGCTAGTCACCGTTGCTGTACGTTTGTTGCGACGGCTTACACGCGCTTGGATGCATGCCAGACTGACTGACACATGTTGTTGCTACGAGTAGGAGGAACCAAGCACTAGCGACTCGATCAACCAACCTATACTCAAGGTCTGGGCCCTCGACAAACCGGTCAAGAAGACAGGCATCCCGACATGTCTAAGCACGGTTGCTATCAACAATGGCAAGAAGCCGTTCCCCATCTCCGCCTTTACCGCGACCGAAGACCTGTCCCAGCTCGCTGTGGGCTTTGCGAACGGCGCCGTCACTGTTATCCGAGGCGACTTGATCCACGACCTGGGCACCAAGCAGCGCATAATCTACGAGTCGGATGAGCCCATCACAGGCGTCGAATTGCGCGTTGACGCGAACATCACGACCTTGTTCATCGCTACCACATCGAGGATACTGAAGCTGGCGATTTCGGGCAAGGGCCATGGTCAGCCACCCAGGACGGTTGAGGACCAGGGATGCGGTGTTGGCTGCATGTCAGTCGACAATGAGACGGGAGATATTGTGGTTGGCCGGGACGATGCGATATACTACTACACGCTGGAGGGGAGAGGGCCACCCATCGCATACGAAGCGCCCAAGAAGTTGGTCTCGGTGTACCAGGACTACATCGCTCTTGTCTCTCCGCCCACTAATACTGGGGAGTCGGACACCATGCGACGACGGTTCTGGGGTGCCACGGCCGACAGCATCTT
Source organism: Copromyces sp. CBS 386.78 (assembly GCA_030685235.1). Lineage (NCBI taxonomy): Eukaryota > Fungi > Ascomycota > Sordariomycetes > Sordariales > Sordariaceae > Copromyces > Copromyces sp. CBS 386.78. The sequence continues at coordinate 207,728 of MU839111.1, forward strand.
CACATTTACGCTCATACATCCGGAGCTCAGGATCATTGCCCACAGCGAATCTGTTCTGTCGGATGTCAAGCACGTTGTTCAGATATGGGGTGACTTGTTTACGATTACACAGGAAGGACAGGTAATTTGTTCTGCTGTCCCTTGGCTTGTTCCAAGACTAACACGTCAAAGGTATTCCGCTATCACGAGAAATCACTACAGCAGAGACTCGACATGCTTTACCAACGAAATCTCTATACCCTTGCCGTTGAGCTGGCTCAGAAATCCGGCATGGACGCACATCAGCAATGCATCATCTTCCGAAAATATGGCGACTACCTGTACCAGAAGGGGAACTATGATGAAGCCATGACCCAGTATATCAAGGCGATTGATACCACGGAGCCGTCCCAGGTTATCAGAAAGTTTCTGGACACACAGAGGATACATAACCTTATCGAGTATCTCGAGGAGCTTCATGAGCGTGGCAAAGCAACGTCGGACCATACTACCTTGTTGCTGAACTGCTATGCCAAGCTCAAGGACGTGGACAAGCTGGAGAAGTTCATCAAGTCCCCTGGAGACCTCAAGTTCGACCTGGACACGGCGATCTCCATGTGCAGGCAAGGAGGATACTACGATCAAGCCGCATATCTTGCAAAGAAGCATGGCGAGAACGACCTTGTTGTTGACATCCTTATCGAGGATTCCAAGGCCTTTGACGATGCGCTTGACTTTATCTGGCATTTGGATCCCGACACAGTAAGTCTACCTGACACAGCATCGATCAAGTTGTGAAGTGAGAGCTAACACGATTAGGCCTACTCTTGTCTCATGAAGTACGCCCGCGTGCTCATTGAACATTGTTCGCTGGACGCAACTCGTCTATTCGTCGATTATTATACCAGCAAATATAAACCAAGGGTAGATCCTCCTGCTGCTTCCCTCGACGCTCCTGTCACGAACAACGGAGGAGGCTTTGTAACGGGAGCTGCAAACGCTGTCCAGAACCTCAGTAACCTCTTGCCACTACCATACATGAACCCATTAGCTGTATCATCAAACAACCAGGCGGCAGCCAAGCCAACCGTCAGTGATGCCGAGGTGGTCAAGCCAGAAGAGCTGGCAACTCCCACATACACACCTCCTCGTCCTCGAACGGCCTTCTCTTCCTTCATCGACCACCCAGACGAGTTTATCATCTTCCTGGAAGCCCTTCTCAGAGAAGGCACCAACTCCTTATCAGAAGCCGACAAGATCGACATCCACACCACCCTCTTCGAGATGTACCTTCACAAAGCCAACGAAAAGCCGGGCGACGACCAACACCGAGAAGAATGGGAATCCAAAGCCAAGTCCCTTATCATCTCTTCCCCGTCCAAAGACTCTCCTGCAGCACTACCACCACCCATAACCCCCGGCGGTGCCCTCCCCAAAATCGAAAACTCCAACGTCCTCCTCCTCTCCCACCTCGCCTCCTTCCGCACCGGCACCGTCCTGATGCAAGAACAATCCAACCTCCTCTTCGACATCTTCCGCTCCTACACCTCGGCACGGGACACAAAGGGCGCCATACGCGCCCTCCGCAAATACGGCCCCGCGGAGCCCCAACTCTACCCACTCGCCCTCTCCTACCTGACCTCCTCGCCCACCATTCTCTCGGAAGCTGGCGAAGCCGAGCTCTCTGCCATCCTGGAGAAGATCGACCACGACGGCCTCATGGCGCCCCTCCAGGTCGTCCAGACGCTGAGCAAGCACGGCGTGGCGACGATGGGGATGTTGAAGCCTTACCTCCAAGGAAGGATAGAGCGTGAGAGAAAGGAGATTAGGGAGAATAGAAGGGATGTGGAAGCTTTCCGGAAGGAAACGGAGCAGAGGAGGCAGGAGCTGGAAGAGCTGGAAACCAAACCGCAGGTTTTCCAGGCGACAAGGTGCGGTGTTTGTGGAGGCGGGTTGGAGAGGGAACTGCCTGTTGTGCACTTTTTGTGTAGACATAGTTTCCATGGGAGATGCTTGAGGGGGGTTGCTGGGGTTAATATTACTGGCTCTGGTTTAACAGCTGGGGCTGGGGCAGGTGCTGGGGATGGAGAGGCCGAGTGCCCGTTGTGTGCTAAAGATAATGCGACGATTAGGGCGTTGAAGAAGAGCCAGGAGGAGAATGCGGAGAGGCATGAGTTGTTTAGGGATGATTTGGAGAGGAGCGAGGATCGGTTTAAGACGGTTGCGGCGTGGTTTGGGAGGGGAGTGATGAGTGTGCCGAATGTTGAGTGAGGAGAGTGGGTGATGAAGAGAGGGGATGGGGTTATGAAAGACGTTTATGATCACAGAAGAAGATTTTATCTATCTAGTCTAGTAAAGTCATGTAGCGGCATGAAGGAGTTTTGGTTAAGTTCATTGAATTAAGTCTATTCGCTGCTCATGGTTCAACAGAAGTTGGTTTCTTGCTGTGTAATCAACTCGAACACATGTCATGATATTGACTGTTGACTGATTGTGAGACTTGAACAATACGGATTCATCGATTCTCCTAATTCCAGTGATGGTTGACCACTGGTTCACCTGGCTCTCCCGGACGCCGAGACATATCTTCGTGAATCCTTCTCCGGAACTTGCCTTCAAGATCATCGAGTCATCATCCTGACAGGCATACGAACCTATCTCAACAACTACACATGAGACATGCTAGTTCGATGCTCTGTTCGATCTTAAAGTCGTGACCAACACGTGGATTTCGTCACTGGTCTCTCACGACCAACTTGAGCCATCGCGTACACATAAAGTACCCAGACGAACATCACAGCCCCGAGTCGCTCCTTCCTTCCCAGCTCGATCCGGATGCTCCGCCCACGCATCCAATTTCCCCAGACACTCTCGCTCCTTCCGTCTCACCTTCCAAACACGGGTACATAAGGCACTTTTCCCAGTCGTCCTTCCGCCCAAAGAGGCACACAACAAAAAGAGCACAGCCAAAAATGGCAGGCTAGCATAGCGGTCAAACCCGCCGGGCACACAACGTGTCGAAACAGAAACGCAGGAGAACAGCAGACCATGCGTTCAATTCCTGCAATAACCGAAAATTTTCGGATTAAGAAGAAGCAGCTTCGCTACAACGACCCGACAACGGGTGAAGATACACTGTCTACAGCATGACAGCAGGCCGTCCTCGAGACGAAGAAGAGCGACACACGAAATCGCAACGAACAAGCAGAAGCGAAAAGCAGGCTGCCAATAAAGATCACACGATGATCACGAGATATTGGGAGCTCAAAATAGAGTTCTGAATACAGCCCGACGATGGGTTAAGCAAGCTCTCAAGTAGAGTTAAGCAAAGAAATCCTTTGCGAACAAAAAGAAAAAAGACCACAGTTGGATATGAGAGTTCTTGGATAAAACCTGAGGAGGTATAAACCCTTATTTTTTGCCCTTCTGTCTTTGTTTATACCTTTTATGAATTCTTCTCGTCTCGTCGTTCACTTCTTCCCGTCTGTCGTTCTCGTATCTCAATTCCTCCGCCATCATTTCACCACTCATCACCACCCCAAAACATCATCACAACCCAAACCAAGTCTTACTAGCCGACAAATTCGGCGGCACACTATGTCCTACCCCCTGCGCCCAAATCCCCTCCACCCACACCGTCCCCTCCTTATCCGTATAATCACTCGTCGAAAACCCCTTTGCCGGGAAATCCTTCCTCTCAACATTCTCCTTGGGCGCCCCATTTGTCGTCCCGCCCCCCTCCGCCCCAGGAACCCCAAGCACATTAGTCCACTGCTTAACCTGCTCCCCATAATTATTCGGACTAATAGTCCCATCCGCACTTCCATGCCAAATCTGCATCCTCGGTCTTTTCCCTTCGTACCCAAGGAACATATTCCTCGCCGTGTTCCCCCAAGCTTACGCGGTCGCTCGTGAACTGCCACCAGAACAAGTATTATTCCAAGCAGCTACACCCCCCGAACTGGAAACAAAACACCCCGCCGCCACCCCCGAATACGCGCTCACGGCACTGATAAGCTGCGGATACGTCGCCGCGAGAACATTAGCCATCATCGCCCCCGAACTTCCCCCCGTCACAAAGACCTTTTCCACAGGTGTCTTGTACTTGTCCATCGCGTATAAAATCATGTTGGCCATGGCCTGGCTGTCACCCCCGCCTAGGTGGGTTAGGGAGCTGCGAGAGGAAACGTCCTAGCAGGTTCCCGAATGGGGGGAGGAGGGCCAGATGGTGATGTAGCCCTTTTGGTCGGAGCCGGAGGCCCAGGGGATTTTGGCGTTGCGGAAGTAGGACTGGGCGGTGGATTGGCAGGAGTGGAGGACGATTATGAGGGGTGGTGGGGATGGGGTGGTGAGGTTGTCGGGGACGTAGATGTACCTGCCCGGTGAGGGAGAGGGGGCTTAGTTGATTGGGTACTAAGGTCTGGTGGTTGTGTTGATGGGCAGGATGCATATGAGTATGGGAAAGAGGAGGGAGGGAAGGAGAGAAGGAAAGAAGGAAGGAAGAATAGATGGATTGAGATGGAGATCGTTGGACGGGGAATGGAGGTGGGTGATCAGAGGCGAGAGACACAGACACAGAGAGGGGAGAAAGATGATAGGGGTGATTGAAAGGGGTGTCAACACCAGGCCACCTACTATGCCTAGAGTTTCTTCCGTCCCACATGGAATGATGACTACGCCAGGACGCAATCGTGGATAGAAAGTAAAGAAGAGAACTCACATATCAACCTTGCTCGTCCCATTATTCGGATAATTAACCTTAGTCAACTGAGCCCCCAAGACCGAAGGGAGGAGTGTCACCGCCGTGGCGACCAACGCCGTAAAGAGATTTTGGAGGTACATCTTGTCGAATAGAACTATAAGTCCCCTTGAGCTGCTCAACTCAGACAGGGGAGTAGAAGAGTAAGAGTCGAAGGCTTCTCTTCCACAGGCCAAGAAAGAAAAGAAGAAGAAGAAGGAGAGGATGGTCTTTATACCTACCTACCCATCCCCATCTACGCTCAACAGCTCAGTACCCGTCATGAACCACATCCAGTTCAGCAGTAGAAGATAATCCACCAATCCCACAGACAACCATGACAGTCAAAGACAAATCAAGCTTTCCCAGTACCGGCAGTAGTAGATTGATTTGGGGTGATGTAGGGTTCTGAAGATTAGGCACTAGAACTGGATGCCGAGCACTATACATGAAGACGGGGAGGCAGTGACAACTTTATGAACAAGGACACTGGCTGATCATAAGTTCAGGGGACGGCTAAAGAGGACATCAGCCAAGAACCGGGAATAAAGACATATGTAATCCCTCCTCACGTCTGAAGTATCACAGAAGCGTATATCATATCATTCAGAACACGTCAGTTGAGTTCATTCACATAATATTCGTAACAAGACCAAGAGCTTTTTATCGCGCACAAAAACAGGCAAGGTATATAGAGGAAAAAAGGAACTTCATTTGATACACAGCTCATAGGAGGAACGTCCCGAAAAACCTTTCTTTACTCTATACACAGGCCATCGTTTCCGTCCCGATTTTGAACTCCCTCATTAAACGCTTAAGCCGAGCCCTCAAGCTCAGCAAGGATCTTCTCACCCTTGGCGCGAGCAGAGGCGAAGTCGCCAACCATGTAGAAGGCACCCTCGGGGAGGTCATCACCCTCACCAGCAAGAATGGCCTTGAAGGAGGCAATGGTGTCCTTAAGGTCAACGAGCTTACCCTCGATACCAGTGAAGACCTGAGCGACAGTGAAAGGCTGGCTGAGGAAACGCTGGATCTTACGGGCACGCTCGACGGTGAGCTTATCGGCCTCGGAAAGTTCGTCCATACCAAGAATGGCAATGATATCCTGGAGGGACTTGTACTCCTGGAGAATCTGCTGGACGCGGGTGGCGGTATCGTAGTGCTCCTGACCGACGATACGGGGGTCAAGCATACGGGACTTGGAGTCGAGGGGATCGACAGCCGGGTAGATACCCAACTCAGAGATACCACGGGACAAGACAGTGGTGGCGTCCAAATGGGCGAAGGTGGTGGCGGGGGCAGGATCAGTCAAATCATCAGCAGGGACGTAGACGGCCTGGACGGAGGTAATGGAACCCTTGGTGGTGGTGGTAATGCGCTCCTGCATCTGACCCATGTCGACGGCGAGAGTGGGCTGGTAACCGACGGCAGAGGGAATACGACCGAGAAGAGCGGACACCTCGGAACCGGCCTGGGTGAAGCGGAAAATGTTGTCAATGAAGAGCAACACTGCATTGTTTTGTTAGCAAACGGTTTTCCTTCAGGCGGCATATTTTTTTTCCAGAGCAACATACCATCCTGACCCTCCTCATCACGGAAGTACTCGGCGATGGTGAGACCAGTAAGGGCGACACGGGCACGAGCTCCGGGGGGCTCGTTCATCTGACCGAAGACAAGAGCGACCTTGGAGGGACCATCGAGCTGAATGACGGAGGTCTCCTGCATTTCGTGGTACAGATCGTTACCCTCACGGGTACGCTCACCGACACCAGTGAAGACGGAGTAACCACCGTGAGCCTTGGCGATGTTGTTGATAAGCTCCTGAATGAAGACAGTCTTGCCGACACCGGCACCACCGAAGAGACCAATCTTTCCACCACGAGCGTAGGGGGCGAGGAGATCGACGACCTTGATACCAGTGACGAGAATCTCGGCGGTGGTAGACTGCTCAACGAACTCGGGAGCCTCGGCGTGGATGGGGCGGAACTTGTCGGTCTTGATGGGACCGCGCTCATCGATGGGGTCACCAGTGACGTTCATGATACGGCCAAGGGTGGCAGGGCCGACACTACACTTTTGCGTCAGTAAAACAGCTGCATTCGCGATTGCTTGCCCGTCGTTTCAAGGTGAGCTCGGAAATTTTGGGGGAAACCCACGGGATGGTGATGGGAGCACCAGCTATAACATGAGGTTAGCGAATCTGTCCAAAATGCCTGATATCAGGATATCAAGAGGAACTTACTATCGGAGGCCTTGGCACCACGAACGAGACCCTCAGTACCGTCCATGGCAATGCATCTCACGACGTTCTCGCCGAGATGTTGCTGCGGGGCTGGTTAGCGCGTTTGCTCGGCTAAACTAATCCCGCCGATCGTCCTCCGGGTTGATGAGGCCATTTTTTGCTTCCACGTACCGAGACCTCGAGGACGAGCTTCTGGCCATTGTTCTGGGTCTCAAGGGCGTTGAGAATGGGAGGGAGCTTGTCGGTATCGAACTTGACTGTTGGGCGGGAGAGCGGGGTCAGTATACAGAGCGGGCGTCGCGACCGGACGGGCGTAGTTGGATGTTTGTTGATGTTACTGACCATCGACGACGGCACCTGTGGTGAGAAAGTAGCGCGGTTAGCAAAGCAAAGTTTTCATGAAGCCGGTGTATCCCGGATGTAGTATGTCGTCGACAGGTAGGGTAGGGTAGGGTTGGGTCCCGGATCCCGTGTGGTCGAGTTGAGGTTGGGCGACGAGGACATGTCGTGTGCCCGAGGAGGGGAGATGCTATCTATGCTTACCAATGACCTGGTAGATCTTGCCATCACCAACACCGGCGGAGCTGGCGAATCTGCTGAGGGCAGGGGCACGGAGGTTGAGGGCAGCCGGGCGGACGGCGCGACGAGACGCCGCCGCAACGGAGGGACGGGCAGTCCGGGCGAAGGCGGAAATGCCGCTATATTGCAACAAGAGGAAGGCCAACTATCAGCGTTCCGGACGTCGTCGGTCGGGTTTCCAATTGGGTGTGATCCATGTCGAAGAGAGGTGACGCGGCACACGGACTCACTCACCTCTTGAACATCTTGACGATGATTAAGCGCGACGGGATGGTGGATGTGCAGAGGAAAAGATGGCTGCTTTGAAAAGGAAAGAAACGGGTTCGAAAATCTCTCGACGAGCTTCGGTTAGAAGCTGCGGAGCTCCCAGCAAGACCACGTGATTTGCTCGGGGCCAAAAAGTCGAGCCAAGTCGTCGAAAAGCGGGGAGGCTGCCACCTCTCGGCCAATCGAGTGCTGGCAATGTTCCCGTCCTTGGCCTTGCCTCACTTTCACAGTTGTCGTCCACTTTTCAGGTCTTGCTCTGCTGTGATGGAGGTTGGTTGCCATCCAATCTGGACATTCTTTGGTGGTTGCTGCTGCAACACTTGCCATTCAACCACCATCCAGACCAGCCATTTCCACCCCCCTCGGCCGTCTCTGTCACTGGTTCCATGCACACTCTCCAGACTTTCCACTTTCCTCAAGGACACCTTCGTCACTTTCCAAGACACTGCCTGTTCTGGAGCTGCCACGCCTCCAATGGGTCAGCGGAAAATGGAGTTTTATGGAACTGCTGCTCCCCAGACAAACGCACGGTTTCCATTGCGGTTTTTCCCGCTCCTCCCAGCTCGTTAGTCGACAGGACTCCCGTCGCCGCACGTCACTGGCCCCATCTTCTGCAGCAAATCGTAACCTCCGCCGCCCGCACTTTCGTCCCGCACTACACAAACCGCCAATTTTGATCTCTTTTTTTTCTCTCCCCCAATTGCCAGCTTGGGAATGCGCCAATCACCGTAATGTTCCGAACAATCGACGTCGTCACCAACCAGAACATCACGACCACCACCTTCACAACAGCTAGCTTCAACAACATGCAAATCATCACCAAAATAACAACAACAAAGCAGAAGAAGCATTTGGATGTTTGAACTTGATGCAGTTGACATTTCTCTTAGATGTCTTTTTTTAATCTTTAGAATAACGAGTTTTGAAAACACGAAGCTTGCCGACCGATATATACAAACAAAAAACAAAAAACAGCACTATTCATGCCGACCGGTTTTCCCTGTCCAAATCTTCTATGGCGCACGACAATACGTACGATGCTTTCCTACGCTTGTGGCCGCCACCCACCCCTACTCTGAAAGGGTGGACTCGAGCGCAAGGACCTGAAAACAGCAAATTAGTCAACTATTCAGAGCCAAGACGCAATGGGTGCAGCTTATCGAGGGGAAACTTACAATGGCTGTCCTGGTCGGAATGTACACATGGGTGCTGTTCTTGCGGTTGTTCCACGGGAGGTCGGAAGTGACGAAGCGAGTCTGGGGATCGAGACGGTTGAAGCCACCGTGATCCTTGGTATCAGAGTCGAGAACGATGCGGTAGATGCCCGCCTGCTCAATGCCGATGCGGTAGTCGGTGTAGCTGTTGGTGTGGTGGAAGTTGAAGATGAAGACCAAGCCGGCGCGCTCAAAGACGATGACCTTGTCACCCTCGTGCTTGAGAGAGATGTAGGCCTGAGGGGCGTGCAACCAGCCGTACTTGCTCTCGCACAGGTTCATCGACCTGTCAAAGTTGTTGAGGTACTGGTAACGCAGAAGGCCATCTTCCGTGAGGTTCAGCTGGCGTCTGGCATACCAGAACGAGTTCTGGTTGCCTTCGCGGGGGAAGTCAAGCCACTCAGGGTGACCGAACTCGTTGCCCTCGAAGTTGAGGTAACCCTCACCTCCCAGAGAATGGGTAAGAAGACGGATCAACTTGTGCAATGCCATACCGCGGTCAATGACCGGGGTCAGAGGCGTGAGGGTAGACATGTTGGTGTACAACTCGGCATCGCAGAGATGCATCATGAGCGTCTTGTCACCGACGAGCCTGTCTGAGCGTTAGCTTGAATCGAAAAATATGTTGCCACGGGGTAGGTCACTCACGCTTGATCGTGACTCTCAGCATAAGCAATGGTCTTCTCGCCGTGACGCCTGTTTGTCAGGGTCCAGGTGATGGCGCTCATATCCCACTCCTCGTCCTTCTTCTCCTTCAGGATCTTGATCCACATGTCGGGGATGGCCATGGCGAGTCTGTAGTCGAAGCCAACACCTCCTAGGGAGAGTGGCAGACACAGAGCCGGCATTCCTGATACATCCTCGGCAACGGTGATGACCTCGGGGTATAGTGCGTGGAGCATCTCGTTGGCGACCATAAGGTAAACAACCGCCTCCTCATCCACGTCAGGGCCATAGTACTCGTGGTAGCCACCCGAGAAACCACTGAATACGGTTAGCAAAGGTTTCGTTCATCTTTCGGAATTTGATAACTTACGTTCCGATACCGTGGTGGGTGTAGAGCATGCTCGTCACACCATCGAATCTGAAGCCATCAATGGCGTACTCGTCCATCCAGAACCTCAGGTTGCTGAGCAAGAACCTCATAACCTCGTGGTGACCGTAGTTGAAAAGCCTGCTGTCCCAGAGGTCGTGCTTGCCCTTGCCGCCACCATGGAAGTACTGGTGATCGGTACCGTCAAACTCGTTCAAGCCATCAAGGACGTTCTTGGAGGCGTGACTGTGGACGACGTCGAGCAGCACAACAATGCCCATGGCGTGGGCAGTATCCACCAACTCCTTGAGATCCTCGGGCGGGCCGTATCTGCTGCTGGCGGCGAAGAAGCTGTTCACCTGATAACCGAAACTGGCATAGTAGGCGTGCTCCATGATGGCCATGAGCTGGATGGCGTTGTATCCCAGGTTCTTGATGCGGGGAAGCATGTTCTTTGTGAACTCCTTATAAGTGGCCACCTTGCACTCCGGGGAGGAAATGCCGACGTGGGCCTCGTAGATCCTAAGGCTCTCGGGCTTCGAAGGCCTCTTGTGCTTGAATGTGTATCTTTCGGATTGGGGAGGGTTCCAGAACCTCGCCTCATATGCGGGCGAGACTGAGAGGTCCTGGGTGACATATTTGATCCATGCTGGCAGTCTGTCGACCCATTGGCCGTCGGGAAGTTCGAGAGTGATCTGTCAGGAGACAAACATTAGCACTTTGTAACCCAACTGGCGTGGCATGGTTCAGTTGTTTACATACCTTGATCTTGGAGTTGTGGGGGATAGCTGGTTGCCCGGGGGCAGTGGGGGGAATTGTGATCTCAAAGACGCCGTAATCGTTCTTCTTCATGCGGTGAGCATTCCTATCCCAGTTGTCTGATGCTTGTTAGATACAGCTCCCTAAATCTGAAACTCGAGTTATGACACTCACTGAATTCGCCAATAATGGCGGCTTGTTTGGCGTTGGGAGCCCATTCTCTGTACGTGATGCTGCCGTCCTTGTTGGCGTTCAGACCAAAGATCTCGGTACCCTGGAGTCGTATGTGTGTCAGCGGCTTTGGGTAACTTCAACAAGAGCTGGGACGAAGGCAGGCTTATGACTGACCCTGCTGAACTTCTCTAAGCCACCTTCTGTCTTATTGATGATGTCGATCCAAGACTGGGCCTTGGAGTAGCGTCTCTTGAGGGCATCCTGGAACGGCTCGAGCCAGGGGTCAATGCTCAAGACACCTGCATCTTTGTATCAGCTTCTGGCACCAAATTGGCGAGTACCTGGATCCCCCAGGAGGGATCGGAGAATAAGGAGAGACATACCGGTGCCATCCTTGGGAATACCGGTGTTGGCAACGGTGCCGCCGTTAGCCAGCGAGTTGGACGAGTTGTCTGAGATGTCGTTCATGTTGACAGCTTTCTGTGAAGCTCTGGTGTGTGTTGGGTGTAGAAGAGAACGGAAGCACGTCCAGAAACAAGTCTAGAAGAGTGGAGGTGAAGCGATGGGTTTTAAGCGCTTGGAAGATGGGGTGATATCAGGTACCACTCTAGTTCGCCCGTTTCTCGGAGCTTCTTTAGTAGTGGAAAGCGGCCTAATGGATAAGGTACACACTTTTTGACGTTTAAGCTGAATGGGATGTCGTAGAGGAGGGGACGGGAAGGGAGAGCAAGCAAGGTAGTAGTCTAGGTGGTAGTCAGGTAAGAGTTGGGTCGGAAGGTGCAAGTAACAGAGACTGCTCGCTTATTATAACGAGAACCCAATCACTCTCTTTGACGCAAGCGCTTGCAGAAAGAATCCAACAGTACTTAGGTAGTGTAGCCCAAGATAAGGAAGATTGTCTCGAAGGCGAAAAAAAAGATGGATGCAATGAAGATGTTGGAGGACCAAATACTACCTTAGGTACCTTGGCTTTGCTCGGGTTACGGGCAGGGGCCAAAGCGGAAGAATCCTCTTTGCGTACTAGATCCACGGTGATGATTCCGGGTCTTCTTTTCTCTTTGGACGAGTCCAGGTCCCGTTGAGCAATTCAGTCGGTTGTTGACAGTGTAGAGTAGCAGTGTTTATGCTTCTTGACGTCTTAACATATCACTGAGTGGCGGCGTGGACAAACGAGTCCCGTCGGTTTGATGACAGGAGAGGGGGTTGGGGGGCTTCAACAGATTTGGACATGAAGAAGGAACTGTTGACTGTCGATGAGAAGCACCACCCCTGGGGGAAGCTATGCTTGATTACATCATGGGCTCCTGCTGCAGGTTCAAAACTCAACTAACAAAAACCTAACCCAATCTTATTATTGCCTAGAGCCACCTATTTTTTCACCTCCCCTTGTTAGCTTCACGTCACTGAAAAGGCCATCCTTTCTAGCTTCCACTTTACCCCTGAGATGCTGGATGCACGATATCTGCCTCCCCAGACGTAGGGCAGGTCGAAGTCAGGTCGGTTTCTGTACGCCGTCGCATGCATGTCATTTCATTGAGCAGAGGCGGAAACATGGTTGGGCTTCTGGGCGTTTGTCCAGGCGTCCAAGGCCTTACCTCTATCATAGAAAGCTGGCGAACTGGAGCTCTTCAAGTGGAGCTTCCCTTCGCTTCATGGAGGGGCCGGAGGGGCAAGGAGGGGAAGCTGCTCCCCTTTCCGAATTCGGGTGCTTGCTGCCAGTCAACGGCCAGACAGCAGTCGGACACTGCAAGGCAAGACCCGGTCAGCACAGGCTGCACAGCAAGCGCACCACCTTGTTGATCCAGGCTTGCCGGCCCAGCTGTGCAGTGACAGCTGCTTGCCAGTGCAGGAACCTCCGCACTCCGCATCATCAGAGTGCTCTCATTGCCTGCCCGTGCACTGTGGACGGAGGTGAGCACCCTTGCGGCCAGCCGAGTCTTCCTACACCTCACGTACACGGTACTCTCCCTTTGCTTGAACGTGATTGGCGTCGCGACCGATCTTCGTCTTCTCTTCTCTGTCCTTATTGGATCGCAAACATCATCACCAGACCTTGTGATGATGATGATGATGATGATGCATTGTCTGTAATTGAAAGCGCCCCGCCCTTGTTCACTTCCTAGGTATTGTTCGCATCTCCTAGGTTCGCAACCTCTTCGCAACCGGGCCTCTCCGGCAGACCGATACCGATACCGATCCCGCTCCTCGACCCCTCCATCACGTCCCCGAACTGCCACCTCCCGTTGATACCTCCTGTTCCATCAATCTGCCCTCGACCGTGACGAACCTGGGCATGCCTGCCATTCTGTCCTTATGATCATGGTCCTACCAAGGGCCGTTCGCCGTGCCTCGTCCGTGGCTGTCCCAATGTTCACCGCAAGAAGCCTCGCCTCGCAGCATCTCGCCCGACTGCGATACATATCCTATTCGTCCCGCCTTTCTCTCTCTCCCCGCCGCACCCAGTTCTTCAGCAACCAGGGCTTTACATCGAGCTATGATCCTAATGAGAATGGCCGAGGCCCGATATTCTCCAACAAGGCCAGCTTTGGTGTCCCCCGCTTCTACCCGCGCGATCTGAAGCGGCGCGTAGATGATTACGTAGTCGGTCAGGATCGCGCAAAGAAGACAATATGCTCCGTCATCTTCAACCACTACCAGAATATCCGCCGTCGCCAACATCACGAGGTCCAGGACCAGCGCCAGCGTGAAAAGTTGCAGCGACAACGATATGCTCGAGATATCAGAGACAGAGATCTGCAAGATCGCGAAGGCTACAGTGGTAGCAGCAGCAGCAGCAACAGGGACATAGATCCTGTCGAAGGTGGGCGACGGTCACCTCTTGATCCCTGGCTTGACCCTCCCCCGAAGCCACGGCGGCAATGGGCTGATAAGCGCATACTTGAAGATGAGTTTCCGGGTCATCACGAGTCCGTCCTGGGGACACACCGTGACCATGACATGGTTGAGGACCGCCTTGGGACGCCCTCCGTTGATGACTTTTACATCCCCGAGGACACCAATGCTCCTCAGCGCGTAAAGATTGACAAGAGTAACCTCTTGCTGATAGGACCAACTGGCGTGGGCAAGACGTATATCCTAGAGTGAGCGGGACTCTCCCTTTTCTTGTGCTTATGCCGCCGTGTCGCATGCTTATCTGCCATGTACTAGAACCCTGAGCAAGAAGCTCAACGTGCCCTTTACGATAAGCGATTGTAACTCGTTCACCCAGGCCGGCTACATCGGACAAGATGTGGAAGCATGCATCGAGCGCCTCCTCATCGAAGCCAACTACGACGTCAAGGCCGCCGAACATGGAATAGTCGTGCTGGATGAGTTTGACAAGATCGCAAGGCGGGAAACTGTCAACGGGAGGGATGTTGGTGGTGAGGGCGTCCAGCAGGCTCTCCTGAAGCTTGTCGAGGGTACCAAGGTTACCGTCAATGTCAAGGATCATCGGTCGTCAAAGCCGCCGCCTCCTCCCAACCTCAACATCTCGACACCCGGCTACGGACCTGCTAGCACCACGCCGTCTACCACTCCTGGCAAAGTCGAACAATACATTGTGGACACCAGCAACATACTCTTTGTCTTTTGCGGTGCCTTTGTCGGGCTTGACAAGACTGTCCTCAGGCGGGTCGCAAAGCCATCGATAGGCTTCGGCGCCCAAGTCAGAAATCACCGCGGCTCTTCCATGTCCGGCAGTCAGGATGTTCTTCCTCCCGAGCTGTACAGCCACCTACCGCACCAGCCTCCAACGATGCCGGTAGATCTATCAGGTGGAAGCTTGGCTTCATCCGGTGGCAGTGGCTTCACTCCGCTTGATTTGGCCTCACCGGCCGATCTCCAGGCCTTTGGTTTTATTCCCGAACTCATCGGCCGTCTTCATAACATCTGCGCACTAAGTCCTCTCTCTCTTGACGAGCTCTACCGCATCCTGACGGAGCCGCGTAACAGCCTAGTAGCGCAGTACACAGCGCTCTTCGAGACTTACCCCAGCAAGCTGTACTTCACTCGCAAGGCGCTCTATGCCATTGCCGAAAGAGCGGTCAAGAACGAAACAGGCGCCAGAGGGTTGAAGATGGAGATGGAGCGCGTGCTGGCAGAGCCCATGTACGACGCGCCCATGCCATATGTGCTCATCACAGAGGGATGCGTCAAGGGAACGGAGAAGGCTGGCTACTGGGGTAAGGACGGTAGGCTGGAGCTTGAGAGGATAATGGCGGAGGAGGACCAGAGGGGGCTTGGACAGGGACCAGTGGAAGGAGGGGTTGAAAGGTTGAGGGAGGCGGGACAGGGTGCTGCATGATTTTCATGACTAAACTCTGGTTGTTGTTATTCATCTGTTGGGGGCAGGTGCAATGATGGTTTGGGTTGTTATTTACTTTCCCTTTGGTCTAAGGCGTTGGTTTGAAGGGGGTTAATGGTCTATCGTACCGTCTCGCGACGGGGAGGGGGAAAGCACTTGGTCATTGACGGCATGATGCCGGGAGTACAGATCGGTTGGGACACAGTACATAGGCATTCGATGGATGTAGTATAACAAATGGCATAGCAACAGAACGCTGATTGCGGCATAACAACCCTATGATATCCCACAGAGTCGTATGTAACGTCGGCGAGTTCGTCGTCTTCCCCCGGATTACATCATACCTCTAGGGTAGGACCGCGTTATCGGAGGACTGATAAGCGCTTATCGGGGAAGAAAAGTTGAGACTCGAATGGCTGAGTGCAGTGGAGACTTTCAACCTCAAGCAGAGCTCCGCTATCGTGTCCCTGCTCTGTCATCCGAGACGGCAGAACGAACAGTCACAACTATTTGCAAAGGGTGTTAAAGATACCATTCACTCCCAATTGATGAGCCAGCCAATCTCTACAATACTTTTCCCTACAGCGACCGAGACCTTTCCCACAACTACCACTCGACCATTCTTTCTCCGATCTCGTAATTTCAAAGCTAACAAACAACCCTCGAGTTGTCGTTGAGCGCCGCTCTCCTACAAATCAACCTAGCCTACGAGCCTGCGAGCCTACCTACCATTACCAACGCTCGACACAACCAAGCCGAGCCTGCAAAGCCCTCACAATGGCGACCGAAACCTCAGCCCCGGCGCCCACCACGACCACCACCGCGACAACCGCCGAAGTCACCCCGCTCCCAGCCTTCTCGCCCGATCTCTACCAACGCGCCTGGGCCTCCATCCCGCACCCTACCCTCCCTCTAATCGCCACCTGCCACCACCACTCCGTCACCGTCTTCTCGCTCTCTACCTTATCCAAACACTCCGTCCTGACGGGGGGCCACACCCGCTCCGTGCGCTCTGCTGCTTGGCAACCTCCTCGCGGCAAGGTTGCTTTTGGAAATGGCAAAGAAGCAAAGAGGCTGCGGTTGGTCACGGGCAGCTTTGATACCACGGCGGGGGTGTGGACTTGGGATCAGGGACGGAGGGAGGAGAGACTTGAACGAGAGGTGCGACTGCAGAATAACTCTGAGGGTGATAAGGGAGGGGAAGAGGAGGAAGAAGACGAGTGGGAGTTAACGTTGGTCCTAGAGGGTCATGAGAACGAAGTCAAAAGCGTCAATTACTCTCCCTCGGGCCAATACCTGGCTACGTGCTCTCGCGACAAAAGCGTGTGGATCTGGGAGGACGTGGGGAATCCCAATCCCTCTTCCGAAGAAGAAGAAGAAGAAGACGAAGACGAAGACGAATGGGAAACGGTAGCCGTCCTACAAGAACACGACGGCGACGTCAAAGCAGTAACCTGGTGTCCTGACGTCCCCGGCCGCAAGAGCAAGTACGCGCCCCCCAGAAGATACGGGGATGATGTACTGGCGAGCGCGAGCTACGATAACACGGTGCGTCTGTGGAGGGAAGATGGAGATGGCGAGTGGGTGTGCGTTGCGGTTCTGGAGGGACACGAGGGGACGGTGTGGGGAGTCGCGTGGGAGGGGAAGCCGAGGGAGAACGACAAGTTCCCAAGGTTGTTGAGCTGGGGCGCTGATGAGGTGGTTAGGGTTTGGAGTTTGAGGGATCCGGAAGAGGAGGAGGAGGAGGGACATGCTGCAGGGGCTGCTGGTGGTAATAATTCCTGGGGATTCGGCGTACCAAACACCATGCGCCGTTCCCTCAAGGAGGAGTGGGAGTGCACGGCTGTTTTGCCCAAGGTGCACAAGGGCGATATCTACTCGGTGGCGTGGAGCACGGAGACGGGGTTGTTGGCGAGCGTGGGAAGTGATGGTGTTTTGGCGCTGTATCAGGAGACTACCAGCACCATCGCGCCAGAGAAGAAGACCGAGGAGGAGGACGAGGAGATGACGAACGGCGACGCGCCAACAACTAATGCTACTGCTGCTACTGCTCCTGGGAGCTGGAAGGTTCTCACCACCGTCAAGAGTGCTCATGGGCCGTACGAGATCAACCATATCACATGGTGCAAGAGATACGATGCTGGCTCGGAACGCAAGGGCGAGGAAGAAATGCTGGTCACGACGGGCGATGATGGTGTTGTTAGGCCTTGGCAGGTTAGGATACAATGAGCAGTCGTAAAGGGCTGCTAAGGTTATCTTGCGTTGATTTTGATGCTGGAAGGCAGTCTGTGGATAAAGAAGATAGACGTCTATCTGTCACATTTGCTTGAAAGGATAGAGACGGGCAAAGTCAGCCACTTGGTGTTATGATACCCCTATATAACAATGGTATAGGACTTTTTTCACACCATCTTTTCAAGTCAAAATCGTCAACGGAGAAGTGACAAGATACATGACCATAAAGCCCACCTTGCTGAGCATACCGTACCCATGGCCTTCACATGGCCCGTTCCTCTTCTTCATCTGCCTTTAACACCTCCCTGTATGTATCGGCCGGCCGGGATCTCAACCACCGACTTACACCCAACCCGTATTCAGCCACATTGGTGATACAATACAGTATCCGAATATACGTGGTACCACATACGTAGTAGTAAGGACGGAGATATGGTTTCGGATCGTCAGGGAAACACGACTCGAACATTTCAAAGTTTTAAAGTTTCCATGTTGCTATTTCGGACTGTGACAGGCCATGAGGCTATGTAGATGGACCTGGACAGACCCCATTCTCATCCGGGCAACCGAGAACACCCATTCGAGTGCACTGTGAAAGGTACTTCACATCTGTTCTGGGGAAAGGGGAGTTGTTGTGGGGCTGCGAAGGCATATATGTCCCTTTTATCCAGCCATGAAGGTTGTCGTGTACCAGTAGTTATGTATGACCTTATTCTCAATCCTCATACGTGACGTTGTTTTCCACGTGTCTTAAACTTGGCAGTCACGAGCTACCTGATAGAGCAAGCACTCTTTGTGATGAATATAAAGCCGCATCTCATTGCTGATGGAGCATTTTGGATGTCCAAAGAAGTGTCAACGGGATTCACGGATACGAAGTGATGCCATTCCCAGTTTCTAGTGTATATCGACGGGAGTCCCAAAGTCGATGCCGACTTCCAGAGCTCCACCAGGAGCCCAATGGATGCGACATGTTCGCCGAAGCTTCCAACGCTTCAAATGTTCTCACAATGTGGCTTGACTCTTTTTCTGAAAAATAGCAGAAAGCACACCGTATTTGAACACGGTGTACATATGTCCAGCTTCTTACCTTGCCGGTTGAAGCTATCTTCAACTGCGTTTTCAGTGTTTCCAAGTCTACATTGACCAATGTTGTTAGCATGTTTATCACCAGCTTTCGTTACCGTCGACGCTACCCGCTACGCTACCCATTATCCGGGCGCATTGGCGTCGCTGGCTGGCTATGCAAGCTCTCCTTCCTGGCGGGCGTTGGCGGCGCTCGGGCGCCCGGATCAACAGCCAAGCGTCGAACGGACTTGGCGGAGTACCGAGCGGAGTAAACAAGCCAATCCCCGACATCACCGAAGAGCCGGCTCTCGGAACCACCGGGTAATCCTCGCTCGGCCTTCGCTCGACGGGGCGGTAGGTGAGAGTTCTCCACAAGATGGGGGGTTGAACCCCTCTTCCTTGCTCGATTCTGCAACTTTTGTCTTTGTGCCCAAAAATCAGTTGGAGGTTTGTTGTTGTGTTGGGCATTGAATTGACAATACTTGGTGATACGGTACGTATGTTTCGTACGTATTGTAAGTTACACAAGCTTTCGTCGAAGCTTTCCCTGCCCGCCCTACGGGCTACGGGTGCTACCCGTTATCAGGTATCAGTGCAGTGCAACTCCAATATAGCTGCCTTGTCAGTAAACATTCAGTTGGGTTGTTGAGATGGGGTAGAGGTAGTTAAACAACATGGAGGTAGCAGTTGGGCAGGAAGATATATGAACTATTTCGAGATCTTGCCAGGTCCGATCTGCGGGGTAACAGATGATGTTGATCTCCGAGGCTACCGAACTGTGCTGTTGATGCTCGCCCCCTTGTTGACCCCTATTCAAACACAAACAAATCAATAAAAGTAAACAAAGCAAGCCACATTAGATCGAAGCAGAGCGAGTAAGATAAAGTATGAACAATCATCGAATGAATGTATTGTTTGTGCAAGGAGAGTAAATATTTGGTATCACATCCATTCATTATTTCCAAAAACCCAACAACCCCAGGTATGCAGTGAGCAGGAACCGAATACAGATACAATTATGAACAAGAGAAAAACACCATGTAGTATTCGTCAGTAAGCGAAGAGGAAGAAGGAAAAAGAATAACACCTTCCCGTCCCAAAACCAATGAACACTTTCTATCCGCCCCGAAATCCCGTCCTCATGCACGCGCATACATAATACACAGACCTAGGTCTCCGCCGTGTTCGTGGTTGTTTGACTTTTGCTGCTTACTTTTTGCTTGGCCTTCTTCATCATCGACATCCCTTCTCGCACACCCCTTACTCGCCCTTGAGCTTGCTCTGGGTAACAGAGAAAGCCATCTCGACAAGCTCCTTCTCCTCCTTGAGGTGAGAAGACTTCTTGCCAGTAGCGACAGAAGCGGAAGGAGCACGGCCAGCGTACATAACGTGCTTGCGGTCGTGGTTCTTGGTGTGGTTAAGGAGGGTCTCAAGGCGGGGCTGAGTGTAGGACCAGGGGCCGGCGTTGAGGGGCTCCTCCTGGGCCCAAACGATGGTCTTGGCGTTGGGGTACCGGTCCAGGTTCTCACGGAGCTTCTCCCAAGGGAAGGGATGGAGCTGCTCGATACGAGTGAAGGCGACGTTGTCGATCTTGTTGTCCTGGCGGTGCTTGAGGAGAGCGGCATAGACCTGACCAGTGCAGAGAATGACACGCTCAATCTCCTCAGGGGCCTTGATCTCACCAGTCTGGTGAGCAGGGTCCTCAAGGATCCAGCGGAAGTGAGCGTCCTCAGTGAACTCCTCGATGTCGGAGCGAGCGACGGGGTGGCGCAGGAGGGACTTGGAGAAGAAGATGATGAGGGCTAAGTAACAAAGTTAGCATCTTGTGCAGATACAGGGGGTTTCAGGCACATAAACTTACGCTTGCGGAACTGCCTCTTCATCTGGCGACGGAGGATGTGGAAGAGGTTAGCAGGAGAGGTCATGTAGGCAATCTGCAAGTTGCAGTCCTGGTGCTGACGCTGAAGCTTCTCGGGGGAGGGGTAGATGCGAGGATCCTCGTTGCAAAGCTGGAGGAAACGCTCGATACGAGCGGAAGAGTGCTCGGGACCCTGGCCGTCATAACCGTGGGGGAGAGACATGACGAGGCCGGTACGCTGCATCCACTTGCTCTCGCCAGAGGCAAGGAACTGGTCAATGATGACCTGAGCGGTGTTGGCGAAATCACCGAACTGGGCCTCCCACATGTTGAAGCCGTTCGGGTCCTGGAGAGAGTAACCATACTCGAAACCGAGGATACCATACTCGGAGAGGGAAGAGTTCGAGATGACGAACTTGCCCTGGTCCTTGCTGATGTGCTGGAGAGGAGTGTAGGTGTCCTCAGTCTCCTGGTCGTGGAAGACGGCGTGGCGCTGAGAGAAGGTACCACGCTCAACATCCTGACCGGAGATACGGACGTGGTGGCCCTCGTTGACGAGGGTGCCAAAGGCAAGAGCCTCAGCGGTAGACCAGTCAATGCCCTTGCCCTCAACAACGGACTTGGTGCGGTTGCTAAGGATACGCTTCAGGTTGCGATGGGGTTGGAAGCCCTCGGGAGTGCTGCCAATGACGGTACCAATGTGCTCAAGGGTCTGCCTGTTGACGGCAGTAGGGTTGTGGGGCAGAACCTCGGCAGCAAGCTCCTTGGGGCTCTTGAAGCCATTCCAGGCGCTGGTGGTCCACTCCTTGGAAGTGGGCTGGTAGTCCTTGGACTTGGAGAAGCTCTCCTCGAGCATGCCCCAGACCCACTGCTTGTGCTCCTCAATGTCCTCCTTGGTGAAGGTGCCCTCCTTGAGGAGCTGGTCAACGTAGATGTTGATCTGAGGGTTCTTGGCGTTGATGCGCTTGTACATGAGGGGCTGAGTGAAGGAAGGCTGGTCGGTCTCGTTGTGGCCGTGCTTGCGGTAGCAAACAAGATCGATGATAACGTCCTGCTTGAACTCGGCACGCCAGTCAGCAGCGAGCTGGCAGACGAAGTTGACAGCCTCGACATCGTCAGCGTTGACGTGGAAGACGGGGGCGTCAATGGCCTTGGCGATATCAGTGCAGTAGGCAGTGGAGCGGGCGAAGCGGGGGTCAGTGGTGAAACCGATCTGGTTGTTGACAACCAAGTGGATGGTGCCACCGGTAGAGAAGGCGGGGAGAGAGTGGAAGCCCAAGCACTCGTAGACGATACCCTGGCCGGCGACGGCGGCATCACCGTGGAGGAGGACACCCATGGCGCTCTTGTGGTCACTCTCGTCGTTGTTGTAGTGCTGGATGGCGCGGACCTTGCCGAGGACAACGGGGTCCTCAGCCTCGAGATGGGAGGGGTTGGCAACGAGAGAGAGCTGGACGCGCTTGCCGGAGGGGGTAGGGCGCTCGAAGTTCATACCCAAGTGGTACTTGACGTCACCGGAACCCTCCTCATCGGCACCGGCCATACCGGCGAACTCGGAGAAAATGGCCTCGTTGGGCTTGCGGACGACGTTTGAGAGCACGTTGAGACGGCCACGATGGGGCATACCAATGACAATATCCTTGACGCCATAGTCAACCGAGCGATCGATGAGGGCCTTCATACCGGGAACAAGGGTCTCGCAACCCTCAAGACCGAAACGCTTGTCGTTAGGGTACTTGGTGGCGAGGAAAGTCTCGAAGCTGGACGACCAGATGAGGCGGTCCAGAATGCGGCGCTTCTCATCAATCGAGTACTTGAAAGGCTGGGGAATTTCAAGGCGCTCACGGAGCCAGTCGCACTTCTCCCTGTCGGGGATGTGGATGAACTCAACACCATAGGAGCCGCAGTAGATCTTCTCGCAGGCGTCGACGATCTCGCGGAGCGTCATCTTCTCACGACCGTCGCGGGCGAAACGGGGGAGGATACCGGGGCCGAGGCTGTACTCGGTATCGAGGTCCTTCTCGGTGAAACCGTAGTATTCGGGGGTAAGCTCCTTGGGCTTGATGGTGCCGAAGCCCTTGGAGGCATCGGTGTTGCGGATGCCCAGAGGGTCAATGTTGGCCTTGTGGTGGCCACGGGCCTGGTAGGCGCGGACGAGGAGCTGAACCTTCAAGTGGTTGGTGACGTTGGCACCCTCGCCAATGCCGACGCCGGCGCCGGCAGCAATGTTGGGCACCACGTTGGCGGCACCGGGAACCAAGCTGGGAGGAGGCTGGAAGGCCTGGGAGATGGGCATGCTGCCGTTCTCCATGTTCTTGAAGTAGACCTGCCACGAGACGTGGACGCTCTTGGGGTCCTCCTTCCACTGGACGTACATCTCGTCGATATAGTTGGCGGCGCTGCCCGAGAGGAAGTTGTCGTTGGGGTCGGGAGGGCTGTGGAGAGCGCTCTCGTTGCGCCTCTGCTGGGAGACGGCCATGGGACGGCGGCCGACAGCGGGCTTGAGGGAGGCCCTGGTGGTCTGGGAGACCTGGGAGAAGCATCGTTTTGAGGCACCTGCAGTCTGCAGGGCCCGGATAGAACCGCGCAACATGATGGGTGGCTGTGGTGAGGTGAGGGTATTAGGACGCAGAAACCGAAAGCACAATTCAAGCAGCGGGGTTTAGAGGGGAGATGGGTATGCGCAAAAAGGCAAAAGGAGCGGCGGAGTAAGTCTAGGTCCCGGTTGTCGTCGTCGACTCGGAGGGGAATGGGGAGAGAAGACAGAAGAGGATCGGAATTGGGGGGAGGGGGAGGACAGACGTTGGTGTTTTTGGTGTTTGGTTGTCGGGAGAAGGGGCGGGAAGAAGACGGAGAGAAGGTAAAAAAAAGGGCCTCACTGCGTTGTTGAGTTGCTCCGTCCACTGGAGTCGACCTGCGTCGCAAGACTGCCCGCAAGAGCGAGTAGTGCTGTGCTGTGGAAGTGACAGAAGTAGCTCGTACAGTGAGCCTCAGGGGAGATGCACGGTCCTGCGATGACGGCACCTGCTGAGGCTCCCTCTTGGCTCCCGCCGTTGCACCGCTACAAGTGCCCCGTGGGTGCTTCTCTTGGCCATCGCTTTAACATGGTGGAGCCGGCGAACGGGGCGAGCCTGCCAAGTTCTCGCACTGGGAACAAGTCCCCAAGACTCGAGGAACAACAGCAAAGTCTCTCAGTACACTACAGTATAGCCGCAAATTTATCCCAGCTACATACACGAACAGTCATGAAGAGGTTGTTGCAAGTGGCGGGAAAGTGTCTCAAAGCATCATACCTTACACTACACGTCTCCCATCAACTCGAATCCTCTATAGGCTATCATGCACGCCGTACTGGAGTTTCCCTCTTTTGTTTCCAACAAAGTCAAGACGGAATTCACGGTTCAAGCGGTGACCACGCAAAAAGCAAGAACAGCCGGAAGTCGTGGAGTTTTTTGTGGTTCAAGGGAGGAGCAGTGTCTCCATGACAAGTCATCAAGAACTGCCCTGGAAACTGTGGCAGTCGGAGCTAAAAGTTACGGTCTGGAGAGTCATCAGCTCTTGCTGTATATCCTGTTGTCAGTGCTAATTGGCTCCCGCACTTCCCGTTGGGTGCCCTTTTCCCCGGAGATCACGGTTCCAGGAGCAACGCCACTGCAGCCAACGTGAGTAGTAATCTTGCAGAGAAAGGTGGAGAAAACTTGAGACGTGGAAATGTACGGTAACGTTTTCGGTTTCATCCTCGAATGAACTTTTCGAAGCTTTGCATCCATGGAACTGCGCTAGGCATGCTGGTCGATGAGTTTTGGGTTTGGGGTTCACTACCTCTACACACCGAGACTACACTACCTACCACTGACCGCCTTGTGACTTGAGCCCTGTGACTTTTTTGAGGTCATCATCTAGAGGGTTCGTTGTCGAAATGAAAGTTGAGGCTGGTTTCATTCGATTGTGTAATTGACCACATAAAATCCTGCATCGTCAGCTGCCACCGTCTATTTCATGAACCAGTTGCAGCACGTCACAGTGTCACAATTCTCATTGGCTGGCCGTGACAGGTTCACCTTGTTGTCCAAGCTCTGCGCTGGTTTCGGATCCTTGGCATTTCCCAGCAGTTCATTGCCCAGAGATCCGACCTGGCAGCTGCCGTGCCAGTGTCAGGGTAGTCGGTTCAAAATCTCCCGAGCTGAAGTCTTGGAGTCTTTTTGACAGGGCGACCATGGAATTCCAATTGTTAGCGCTCCACTGCAGCCTAGCCTCAGCTGCCGCCTGCCTGCCCGCTGCGCATAACTCACCACTCACACATCTCATCCGCAACGGCCAACGCCTCACCCCGGATTTCCGATTTCAAGATTGACGGACGGGACCTGGATTGGACTTGCTTGGCATTACATACCACACTGCATCACCACGTAAAGCAAAGGCATCCCGCCGTGTACCTTGACGACGACGACTCTCTCTTCGATATCAGTAAGGCGTAGTACACGAGCACGCTGTAACATTGGATACCGCATTAGGACAAAGGAAGATCGCGAGGCTGATGCATCTTTACAAGACACGGGATTCGGACATCTTACAAGAGATAAGATAAAGAAGAACTGGGAACTGGGCGTGGGCTTTTGATATCCCAAGGGCGGATAGGGAGGACTGTCAGTCCGTACCTCCACAACCCAGGCGTCGTCATGGCCCCGGTTGAGATTCCCCGGGGACGGGCCTCTTTCAAAAAAAGAGAAGGCATCATCACATTATCCGAAGACAGGACAGCCCTGATATGGAGCCCCTTACCGGGCACTGGCCCACCCGTCATCTCACTTTCCGTATCCAACATCACAAACCTTCAACAGACCCCCAAAACTAATCCCAAGGTCGTCTTGAGGGTCGTCGAGAAGCCCAAAGGCCCCGGCGCCGATCCGGCTGCCTATCCCTTCCAGTTCACGCATGGCACCGAAGCCAGGAATGAGGCCGATGCTATCAAGGACATTCTCTCCCAGATCATTGCTGAGCTTCGTGGCGATGGCCCTTCACTACCCAAGCCGGCCAAGGCTGGCCCTAACGGCGCCGGCGCCTCTGCCGCCATGGCCATGGCCAGTGCCGTGAACTCGAAGCATTTGCCCTTCCGCTGGTTCGAAGACGACATGCTAAAGGCCGATGTAGAACTCCAGCAGTCACTCATGAAGAAGGACAAGACGTTGGCTCAGATATACAACGACGCAAAGTCGTCCAAGCCAGACTCATTATCGGATGCCTCCTTCAACAACCAGTTCTGGGCCACCCGTGTCAGTCTGCTACGTGCCTACGCCATTGAGCTGAATCAAAAGAAGGGCTCATATAACGTCTTATCAACCATCAAGCCACGAACCGAGAACGGCGAGCTCAAGCTGAACATTAACCATGAACAAGTCCAGCTCATCTTCCAACAGCACCCACTGGTCAAGCGAATCTACAATGTGAACGTCCCTAAGCTCACAGAGTCCGAGTTCTGGTCCCGCTTCTTCCTCAGTCGTCTGTCCAAGAAGCTCCGCGGCGAGCGTATCACCGACAATGACAACACCGATCCCTTATTCGACAAGTATCTCGAAGCCGACAACACCATGGCCGTCCCGGCCAAGATCACCGCCACGAGCGTACCGCCCATCATCAACATCGAAGCCAACGAAGAGAACCAGGGCGGATTCAGGAGTGGCAACCTCAAAGACGTCGAGATGCGTCCACGCGCCAACATCCCCATCATCAGAACGCTCAATTCCTTGTCAGAAAAGATCATGGCCAACGTCGCCCCCAGCGACGTCGACCCTTCGGCAGCATCCTACTCCAAAGACGGCATCGCCGACGCCTTGTCCCAACAACTCGCCCTGCAAGACCTCCGCGGCGACGCCGAAGCCCAGCTGATTCGGCTCTCCGTGAAGGACACCTCCACCTTCTTCACCGGCAACCAGCCCTCGCTCACAGACCAAGAAGCCGCCGACGCGCGCCTCTACGCCGCCCAAGTCCCCTCGGACGTCCTATTCGAAGTGCAAGCAGACATGGACACGCTCGACTCGGACGGGCGCGGTGGGATCGATCTGCACCGGTCCATTGGCGTCGACCCGGATTCTGAGGACGACTCGTCGTCAGCCCTCGATTCCAAGAAGGGCCCAAAGCCCCAACACGTCGGCTCCCGCGCCTCGTTGCGATTCGCCCAAACCCAAATCCTCGACGGCATGAAATCCGCTCGTTCGCATTTAACCACCCACGGATCCCACACCAACGCCTCCGAAGAACGACCCATGTCTTTACCGACGGACCTCGCCCACCGCGCCACCCTGACGTGCGCGACAACCGCCGAATTCCTGAAACAATTCTGGACCGTCTTCAACAGCACCTCCTCCTCCACCACGTCCCCCTCGTCGTCTGCTACTTTGGACCCAGAGAAGGCGCAAGAACTGGCTTACCTAGCCGACTCGCTCGTGCGTTCCCGTCAAAGAATCGAGGCGTTGGCTGAAGAGGCGGAGAAGAGGCGACAGGAAATCATGGAGAAGAGAAAGAAGGAGATTAGAGAGTATTATCAGAAGACGGGTCGCAAAGCGAGGTGGGTTCCTGTTGGTGGGGGGCGGGATGCGGTTTGGGCGGTTTTTGAGGGGATTGTGAAGGGACTGGAGAGGACGGTGGCGGTTTGGGAGGTTGTTAGTAATGGTGGTGGTGCCCCTGGTGGTGGGAGGGCTTAGGTTCTAGGGATTACGAGAGGAAGAGAAGAGGAAGGAAACGGAGGGAAAGTGGTAGGGGATGATGGGTGTAGGGAAAAAGAGAAGGGGGAGGTAAGGGAAGGGAGGAGGATGGTCAGAGTGAGTTCGATGGGAGATGGTGACTGGCCAGAGGTTTGATAGGTATTCATCGTTAAAATCACCTGCGAAAAGTTGACAAGGTCAGACTGAGATTGACGGTATATAGACTCAAGGTGAACAGAGAAGGTTGCAGTATGAGGCAGCGATAATGGAGTATACAGTAGAGACTTGTTCGTTGGCAGTTCAAGTATACTTACTATACAGAGAATGAAGTTAGAGACACAAATACTATTTGACGATTTGGGATCTGATGTTTCTCAATTTTTGTCTAAACGAGACAGTAGGTCTAGATGCTATAAGACAGGTGAGGTATGTATCTGCCTCGTATAAGACATGAAAAAGTTGATGTGCCTGAGACGAAGAGCGTCTTCAACACAGACCTTCAACCCCCCTTTCCTCTTCCTTCGCTCGTCCGTACGCTATTCACCTACTCAACCAACCACTCCTCCACCTCGACCGCCATACTCCTCCCTAACCCCCTCACCACCTCCCACCCAACATTACACCTCCACTTGCCTCCCCTATCCATCTGATCGCCCGCCACGCCACCCGCCGCCGCACCCCCGACTCTAATCAACAGCCTCAAGCTCGCCAACGTAGCAATAGCCATTTCAATATCCGCATCCATCTCCCTACTATTATCAACATCCCTATCCAACCACCTGGGATCCCACTCCCCCCTCACAGCGGTAAAGATAGCCAGCATGCGCTCCAGCACAAACGCGTGAGCACCGAGCAGCTTGCGCGCAATCTTGCGGTGCTTGCTCTGCGCCCCGCGGTGTCCGCCCCGGCCACTCGTGCCGACAGAAAGCCCGCCGCGCCGCTTGCGACGGCCGTGGTGGAAGGTGGAGAAGAGGACGAGATCGTGGCGGGTGGGGTTGTGGGAGGCGAGATAGGAGGCCAGGAGCAGGAGGCGGGCGGTGGGCGGGAGGAGGGTGGAGAGGTCTGTGGTGGTTGCTGAGACGAAGGGGTTTGCTGTGGCTTTGGGTTTGGAGGGGGTTGTCGTTGTTGTGGATTGGCCGGCTTTTCGGGGGGTGTTGGCTTGGGAGGGTGGTGCTGATGGGAGGGCGGCAGCGCTGTTGTTTGCCTGAGGCTGGGTTGTTGTTGAGCAGGACCGTATGGCCACAATGCCAGGGTCCAAGAGTGATTCATCTTGGAAGTGGACGCGGGCGGCTACCATCAGCTTGGAGAACTCTCGGGGAGCGTGGGTGCCGGCGAGGATGGGCGCCGTAAAGCGTGGCCAGAGGGAGGTGCAGGCGTGTTGGAGCGAGGGAAGGGTGCGGGAGGCGGCACGAGCCAGAGCATCGTGAACGGCCCCTGTGAAGCGGTTCCATAGCTCTGTTGTCTCTTGTATCGTTGTCGTGGGTAGTGGTGTCGTGGGTAGCGAGGTCGTGTTGAGGATAGTGACGAACTCGTTCTTGGTGTAGTTTGGGAACTCTATGCAAGGGACGAAGGATGTTCGCAGGAAGCTGGCAGGAGGCGAGGTGACTATGAAGACGCTGGTTATACGAGGGATCTGAGGGGAGACAGACGTTAGCTAAGCTGTATCTGTTTACTTTTGAGCAAGTGTGCTGGAAGGCTTACAATCTCGGAAAGCCTAGCCAGCGCTGGAAGCAGCGTAATGGGCGCTTCCCGTGGACGATCGATGCCGTCAAAGACAAGTACAAAGCGAAACTTGTCCGGGTATGACGGATATTTGAGCATCTTGGACAGCTCAACGACCATTTGCGAGACTGAATCGCATCTTGTAGCAGCTCCCTGCCATTGTAGGGCTTCTGCGACCTTTGCGATGGTTGATTCGTAGAGATGGCGGGCTGTTATGCATTCGATCGAGTTGATGATGACGTATCTTAGGAGTGGTTCATCCTTCTCGGTGTCTTCTTGTAGGGCTTGTAGTAGGGCGGCGGTTATGGCGCTCTTGCCGGTGGCTTCGGTGCCGTGTATCACGAGGTTCTGACATGGTGCTGCGTGAGGCTATCAAGAGGTTAGCAAGCAGAAGCCGAGGGGTGACAGAGCTGTGTTTTGGTCATTACATGCAGGAGAGTTGCTACGGCCCGTATTTGAGCATCACGGCAGGGAAATGTCTGGGAGAGGGTGGTGAACAGCAGCTCGTCGGGGAGCTGGAAGAGGGAGTCGCCCATGGTCGAAAATGGTCGGGTAGATAGATGGTTGCTGGTGATCCGGTTGGAATAGGATGTTCTTGGGATTTTCGTTTGAGGATCGTTCAGGCGGTACAACCTACAACTACCTAGTGTATTGATGGAGGTTGCCCGGGCTGGCATTGGGATGCAGACGCGTTACCTAAGGTACCTACCTCTAACGCGTCTTACTTACCTACACTACAAAGGTTTACATGCCTGTAAAGTGACAGGGGTGGCGTTATAAGACAGCCAAAAGCACGGGGCAGTCACCCCTGGGATGTCACTATCAATGCGTGCTTAAGGTAGGTGCCATCAATGGAAGTTGTCACCCTTTGAAATGGCCCACCATGGTTCTTCAGGGCAACTCTTATCACACCTTATTGTTCATCATACCACAGACTAACACCCTTCTCACAGGTCAAATGTGACAAAGTCCGTCCATCATGTAAAGCTTGCTCTTTACCAAGGGAGACATATGTCTATCCCACGACAACTCAACTCATAAGTGGCTCGTCAGCGTCCAAGAACTCAATTTTGCCCATCACACCCACAGACTGTTTCGGGCTTCAAATCATCGAATGGCCATCTCCCGGTTCCGATAACTCATCAGGCGTGGTCATCAGAGAGCCTTTATTCATCCCCAAGGACCGCACTGAAGCAGAACTGAAGCTCCTGTGGTTCTACAGCCCATCAACCTTCAAGTCCTTCGCCGCCGACTCCGGGCCCGTCGACACCGTGAACCACGTTCTCAAAGTAAAACTGGAGGCCGCCGCAGAGGATCAAATGCGGGAGTACCGCGAGGAGGAGGAGGAGGAGCAGGAGTACCACGAGGGCGGCCGGAGGCGGAGGCTCCAGGCTTCTTCCCGTTGGCTTGGGTGAATAATACGGGGAAACCGATGCCTAGTCATTTGTTTCTGGATGAATATGATCCGAGGGCTGTTGTTGTGGGCAACAGTGCCCATGTGGGTGCGGGTCCTACTCCTTCGCCTACGCCTCCTCCGTCTGGTCAGAGTCAAGACCCAGAGGAGGTCGACGCGGTTAGTCAACCTACGGAGAGTCCTTTTGTTTTGCGCCTGAGGTAGTCATCATCACGAGTTATTGAAGATAATGGCTTGGACAGTGTGTTTGGAGTTTGTTGGATCGATACCCATTTGTTTAAAGCATCTCTCTCTCCCCCCCCTCTCTCTCTTTCTCTGTGTGTCTTTACGGTTCCTCTTGTTTGTCTGTCTCTACTGCACAGATGAGGAATCGAGCATAGGTAGCCTATATATACTACATACTAGAACAGTTCTCTACAAGTAGCCTTGGGTTGAACTGGTGTTTTCCGTTCTCTACCTCTAGGATACTTGACGAATACATGTGTCACCGGCGACCAAGTTCTTTTACCCGGTTCAGTACACCTTTGCCGGTTGTCAATTCAGTTTCTATGGTGTTTTGATCTGGACGCCTTCTGACGGATTTCTCTACTTCAAATCACAGGCAGCTACGTCAACCACAAGTGGAAAAGTGGACACGGAATAACTCCCACTCCCAAGAAGTGAAGGGAATTAGACATACGTACACATTCACAGCTGACAATGTGTAGTAGAAATGGAGACAAGAGTAGAGATACATGTTTCTTTGTGGAATTTGCTATTCCGTCTCCCATGGAATGAGCCTCGAGATTATCTTTCGGAGGAGATCGGGGAGCTGTTGAGCTTGAGCTTGAGGAAAGGGGACAGAGAAGGGACGAGTTGACTTTTTTACTTTTTGGGTAGATGGACCCGACATTGCTACGGTAGGATGCTTTTTTCTGGGGAACATATTCTCTAGGGGGGAGGGTACTAGTAACCACACGTTACGAGTTACCCTACCCCCAAGTTGACGTTGCGATAACTCCAACTTTGCCTTTGTCCTTCCGAGCAAATCTGTTTATCTCCTCAACTGGTCCAGTCATCGATTGCTCTTTTTGCCAAGTATATAAACTTCCCCGTGACTCCCCTTCTCGCGTTTATACCCTGGACGTGCCCCACGTGGTTCTTCCCTCCGGGGCAGGCTTTGTGTGTCTCGGCTGCGAATACATTCAACCGCTGCTTACCTGTTATTCATAGACGAGTAACACCACACCGGGTACATATCCCGTCTCCTGTCATGGAAAAATACACATATCCTCGAGTCGGATGCTGCACCCGATGTCTCAAATATATCTTCTCTTTACTTTTGCCTGTAGTCTGTCTCTCCAGCTTCCATACATTGCGTTCCGATTCCCGGTCCCCAACTTCCATCGGGACCGACGTCGATGTCGAAGCAGGGAGTCTGGAAAGTTTGAACACTGACACCCGGTTCCGCGGGTCACGCCCGTGTCAGCCGTATACACACGTATATATACAAAGACCAACAACCTATTTATGGCTACCTTTATAGTAAACCAACGTAAGCAAGCGGCTCTCTTGTTTCCATCATTTCCCCCCATGATTGTCTGCCCTTTCCCATCTTCTTCATTTGGCCTGCCCCTTGTTCCCATGCACAACAAACACGGGCCAAACATTCTTTCTTGCGTCCTCGTGTGTCCTCTTTGTATTCGGCCTGCTTGCCATCACCCTTGTCTGCCGCATCCTCCTCGTCTTCCGACGAAGGAGTGATGAGGAGAGAGGAAGCAGTACCCGAGTTTGCTCACCCGACCCTTGAACGGAACCGCCGACACGGGCCGACACAGATCAGCTGTACATACACACATGGCGTCGCCGATGACCAAATGTTTATTTTGCTTGCTTGACTAGGTAGGTTTCACGGGTGATGGCGGAACTGCACTGTCATGGGATACTGCATGGGGTTGATTGCTCAGTTGATTCTGTGCCGAAGTGGCTGCCCCTGCCTGATGATTTTTAGGTTGGGAAGGAGCATATTGGGGAAGATGAAATTTTTGGTTTATCTCGTCGAAAGGAGCGACGCATACCTCTTTTGTGGGTTCATTCCTGCACGTGTCCGCGATAACTCCTCTCACACTTACCTAGTGAAGGCTTGCTTGACATTGAACAAGACAATCACGACAATCAAGAACTTGGGACCATGTAATCAGGTAGCGTAGAATGTTAGATCTTGATTCTCAACTAATTCATTCGTAATCCAGCCATTGTATGCATAGCTCCTCCCATTTTTAAAAAAAAAAAACGCCTGCCAACCGACCAACCGCCCACCGGTTTTATACCCCCCATTCTTTAGTATCATAAAGAGTACAGTTACACTTCCTAAAAAGATAAGACATAAGGACATGAACGAAAGTTAGGTATGATGATGAAGCCGCCTGCCTAAAAACCCCGCGCGCGCCTGTTGAACCCCGCCCCCCTTGAATGACCACCGATCCGTCCATCCCGCCGAAAATGCTTTGTGCTTTGCTCCCCTTTCCCCCTATTAACCATTGGTGCTATAATAGAGTTGTAGAAAAAAAGTCTGTAAACTGAGAAAAAAAAGCAAAAAGCCCTTGACGTGTGTTGAGTGTAGAAGTCATGTTCATCGTCATCCGTTTGCGGCATCTCCCATGAGTGTGCTTTCATTTCCGAAATCATTTGCGTGAGCAAAGTTCCTCCACACACCAAGTCTATTGTATGTAATAAAGACGCTAGGAAAAAAAAGAAAAGCGCAAAAAGCCAAACGGTAGAGGGGTATATTGTCGAAAAACACAGACCGAACACAGACAAGTAGGAAATTGGGTTTTAAAGCGAGAGGTGCTTTTTTAGGCCTTGGATGAGAGAGTGGTGGTTGCCGTAGCAGCACCCTCTGCCCTCGGAACATAAGCGAACATGCGGTGGAAAAGGTTGCGACGCTCTCCACCAGCACGACGGTAGGTCAGCTTGGCAATAGTAGCTTCGTCCAATCCGAAGTTCTCCAGGCAGATCTGCTCGTCATCGGCTTCCAGCTTCTCGCCGCCGTAGGCAGCTTCCCAGCCATAAGGATCCACGGTGGGAGGCTTGAGATACTGATTCTGGGAGTGGTCGATAGCGAGGTACTTGGTGCGGAGGTTCGAGGCCGAGCAAGTGCGGAGCGGGCTGCTGGCGGCGGGCTTGTTGATAGCCGACTTGTCACCGGTGACTCTGGGGTTGCTCGAAGCGGCCCTCCTAACTCTTGGGCGAGTAAACCGCCTTGCGACGCCTTCAGGCGTCGTCTTGATGTATGGCGTATAGCCTTTTGCGGCCATGCCATCCTTGTGAAGCCTCCCCTCGTGGCCAGCATCTTGAACTGCGTTGTTATTACCGGCCATTGGCGACGGAATATGCTGACCGGGGGTGGACTCTTCCCATTGGCCCAGAAGAGGGAATTCCAACTTGACATCTGCTACATCCTCCATCGACTCGTCCGTGGACTCGACCGAGGTGGTAGGATAGAGGCAGGGGGAAGAGGGGGCTCCATCAAGAGCTGGCATGACCTGTGACCCCTATAAGGGGTTGCTGGTGCTCTGTCTGGCATCAGGCAAACCAATTTCGTACCCATATCCAGAGGAAGAAGGGATGCTAGTGGTCTGAGAGCGCTTGCTGCGGTTCTTCTTTCCCAGACCAAGCTTAGCGCCCATCTTCTTCCAGCCGCTGGTGTGCATGGCCCTGGAGATACCGCTGGGGGAGGTGCCAAAGGTCCAGTCGGAGCTGGGGGGTGTGGTGGGTGGGGTCATGGGCTCGTTGCCTGAAGGATATCCAGAGCTGTTGTCATCAGCGAAGCCGTCGATGGGTGAGTCGGCCACAGTTGATGAGGAGGCCGATCGGCTGGAGGACTCGCTCTGCCACCCAAAAGTGTGCAGAGGCAGAAGGCCGCTGGTCTTTGATGATCGGTTCGAATGCGGGCCATCGTAGTGAGGCGGGGGTGAGGCTCCACCCTGAGTGCGCCTGGGGTCGTGTACCAGGTTGTTCCAGTACGAGCGGGAATGCGAGTGAGAGTGAGAGTGGGAGTGAGAATGAGTAGGCTGGAGAGGCGCAGGAGACGGCGAAGGGCTAGGTGGTGCTAGTGACTCCAGGAAAGGTCCGAGTACTGAACCGTCCATGAGATCATAGGTGTAAGCCACTGCTTGGTCAAGCTCCGAGGGGCACGGCGGTTGCTCAGCGCAAGAGAGCTGCATAAGCCGGTCGCGGACGTGAGCCGGAAGGTTGACCTCGTGGCTGCTGTTGGGCCGGATATAAGCATTCATGAGCTTCTCCCATAGAGTTCGGAGGTGATGGAGGCCGTCATGTGTAGGACGGCATCTCGCGAGCATGATCTCGTCATACGCCTTTCGATACTGGTCAGCGCCGAGGGTGAACTCGAGCGTCTCGAGACAGTGATTTTGAGACAGGAAAGCGAGGAAGGCGCCAAAGGTGTATGGCGGGGGCGCGACGTTGGACAGAATGTCTCGCAATGAGGGTGGCGGAATCGCCATAGAGGTAGGTCTGGATTGGGCCATGGTGGAATCGGAGTCGGAGTCGTCGTAGTCAGAGGATTCGCGGGAGGAAGTGAGTCGCGCTGATTTCCTGCGGGATGGGCTGAGGCTCAAGGTCCGTAGCCGGGCTTGTGGCATCCTTCCCAACACGGAGCGCCGAGAATCTTCAAGACTTGGTGGATGGTTGGACTTGCAGAGCAAATTGGAGCTCTTGTGCAGCCAGAAAAGGACCAGATATCGGGAAGCGTCCTCACTCCATTCGGTCGGGAGTGACTTGACGACCCAACAAGACCGTTATATACAGGCCGTTTGCCTAGGTGCAGGGAGTGACAGAAGGGCAATGTTTTGGAGTGCGCGGTTGCCCGACACCCGTACAATGCACGTAACCTTTTGGCTCCGTTGCCGGCCTAGTAAGCCAATTGCGGCAGGACAGATCGGGAAGCGGCAGGTCTCGAAGTCGTCGACCCGTTCGGGAAACAAGGCGTGCCGCCGTAGGACGTGAGAGTGGCCAGACTACTGGGACCTCGCTGGGACACTGGCACCGTTGTGGGCTAGAAGTCACGTAGAAAGCTGCGGGGGGTACCGGACCAGATCGTAAGCCAGGAGCACGATTAATCTGCGACTGGGTCTAGAGGTCGAGTGCGGAGGCAGCAGGATCGTAAACCTGTCTGTCTCTTTACGTCTGTATGTTTAAGCCAACAACACGAGATGCTAGGCAACACAGCAGACGCCCAATAAACTGAGATCCCACACTCGCTGGTAACCCTGTCCTTGTCGGTAAGCGGTAGTGGTAGTCGGCGCGGTAGTGGTGATGATTGTCGTCGATGAAATTCGTCGTTCCAAATGATCCTCCCACAAAGGTGATGATGAAGTGAAATCCAACCGAGTTCCCAAATGACGTCTAGAATCGAGAGCGCGGTTGTCGCAATCGGAAGAAGTGTGGGTGATTATCGAAAGATGGTGGGTCGAATCGAATGACAAATAAATGAGTGCGAGGATGGGGCGGCGACCAAAGGAAGGTGTCGGTTGTTGTTGCTGTTGTGGTGCGGTGGTGAAAGTTGGTGGTGGTTGGTCAAGCTGTAGTTGCTAGTGGACAGCAGCTGGCAGCATGTAGCAGCAAGGTGCAGTTGCAGGTGCAGATTGCAGAAGACTGGAAGGTGCGACAGAAATGCCAGTGGTCGAAAAGGTGACTTGGAATGATAGGTGTAGTCGATCCAGTGAGGTGACTGAGACGGATGTTTTGACGATGATGCGGCTTTGCGAGACAAGAGCCAAGGTTTCGGTACGGTGGTTGCGCGCGAAAGGATTAAAGACTGTTTTTAAAAAGGGAGGGTGGGATGTGGTCTGTACAAAAAGGGAAACCGATGAATAAGCTGGGCCAGGAACCGTGGTTTGGCAGGGACGAATGACGACCGAGTCTCGTGTGGGTGGGTGGTGGTCCCAGAAGAATGGAAGCTGGAAGCCGCAGGACCCAAAAGTTCCCGCGATGGCAAAAACGGGGCGCTGGGCGCTTCCCACAGTGGGCAGGGTTCCCTTCTCTCACACGCTGTGTGCAAACAAAGGGCCACCCGAGAAGCGGCGGTCGTTCGGCGTTGGGCGGCGGTTCCTCTTCTTGAGCGCTGGACTTCCCTTGTGTCCGGGTGGTCTGTTTTAGCGGCTCCTCCACAGACTCAGCGCAGCAGGCTGCTGTCAGTGCACGGAAAGTGGAGGGGGCGCTGCTGGCGTCCACAAAGAAGAGTGCTCTTTCTCTTTTACAACACAAAAGATAAATCCGAGATTGGATCAAGCAAGATTGGCAGATCCGGCTCCGACATAGGTCTCAGGAAGTTCAATCTATGAGATTGAATCAAAGGGTGCCTTCCAGGGTGCCTCTCTCTCTTGCACGGGAGCGACACGGAAATGCAGAGGAAAAAGGGACTCGTTAGCCTGTGCTCTGGTCGGCAAGCCAAGAGCCAAGAGCCACTAGCAGACGGCCAAGCGGCCATGCCACTGGAGCGCAGCAAATGCAATCAACAACACCACGCTCGCTCCCAGCAAGTGACCAGTGAAGTGACCAGCACCCTAGACGTGCCTCTTGCCGATGTGGGTGCGGCACGACGAGACGACAGGGGCCGTGACAGCATGCAATTCGCTGCTTGGGGGAATATCTGCCCAGCCAAACCAGCTTCTCGCGCCATTCCTGTGGGTTCAGACGGCTTCAGACTGGCCATCCTTCGGCCACCCTGCGACCACGCCCTTGCCAGTCTGCAACCTCCCCCTGCGGAAACCCTGCAAAGCTCTGCAAAGCCCTGCCACCTCCCGTCAAGGGATCCGACCAGTCAAAAGCAAAGAAGCAGGCGGCTCAAAGGGTACGGAGTAAAGAGGCGTCATGGTGGGCGACTTTGGGAACAGTCAAAATCTACACGAGGCCGCGGGACATGGAGACATCTGAATGACTTCTCTATGGAAATGTGGTCACTGATAAGAAACGGCTCCTCCTCCATCTCCACCGCCTACCCCGTCTTCACCCGTCACGCAATTCCCCAATTTTCTAGTGTGAATTCGCTTGACTGATTGACCCTTTTGAGACCAACAAAGTCCCAAGTTGCTGACCACGAGGCAACCGTTTGGCGGTCTTGTCAACTGTGACTAATCGCTAGCCAGCGTCGTATCAAAACTCAATCTAGTGGAGCGGAGACTGGATCATTAGCATTGGATTGGCGAGACTGGGGGCCGGGGACCAGATAGTGCAGATACATCTCACCGTTGGAGGAGGTTGTGAGTGAGGGAGAACAGTGGAAAAGCATCAATCACCAGGCTGGCTGGCTGGTTGCACGCGGTCGGTCACTGCAGTCAAGTGTGAAAGCCCCAGGGATGGGGCAGACGCATTGCGGCCTAGAAGCCTTCTAGAGGCCTTCTGCTTTTGGGATAATCGTTGAAAGTAACAGACGACACCTGCACCGGACCAACCAGAGAACCTTAATGAGCACTCCACAGACCCCACTGGCGTATTGGTGGGGTCCTTTCGCACCCGCTCCACTTGCGATGAGACGATGCTGATTGGATTGGCGTCACACTGGCACTCTGTCGCACTCACCGCAGCGTTCCCGACCGTAGCTCCCTTTTTGTCAGAAATGACTGTCACTCTGTCAATCTCCAAGACGCGCCAAACAGAGCCAAGCGACGCCATCTTCCAGTCCGTCTCCAGACCATTGCGCGCTACCAAGACGCTCCAAGACCACCTTCGTCACCACCTGTCAAGCCGTGCCTCTAGTTCCGGCTGGTTCTGCTGCTGGTGGTGGTGCTGAATGCAGAGGCCGTGATGCTCCTCGCCCGCGGTCCTCCCACTGGCCACTGCTCCCTTCGATACAACGCAACCTGCACGGCAACCCAGAAAACACTGGTAGGATGGAAGGCCCTTGGAAGCACTTTGGAAACATCCGAGTTACGTCGCTACCACGCTTGTTGCCTCGTCTCTGTCCGTCTCCCCATTCGCCAGCCACCACGTACGTACCACCACCCAAGACTTGCACCGTGTCCGGAGCCGAAGCCTGCCACCTGGTCTTACACACACACTTTCGACACACTGCAGATATGCGATATGCACATGTACCTCAGGTTGGAGTTTATTGAAACCAGGTGTCACAAGCCCGATCGTGTGCTGCCTCGTGTGGCACGAGGTTGGCGAGCATAATTCCCCGTCCGAGCAGCGGATACAGTATCAGCCCTCACCAAACTGTAGCTCATGTCAACAAAAGACGCCATTTCCAAAGTCGAGGCTTTTGGTCGCCGTTCAATATGCTATGGCATGCCTATCTTCGATGCCCGGTCTTTCGTCTCCGTCGCCATCCCCCCAAGGGCTCCAGAAGGCTCCAGTCATATGAACAACAGCTGACGACGCCGCATCGGCAGGCTGGTGGTGCCACAGCCTCGACTCGGCTGGTCTTGGCACCTCCATAACGGACTTCGATATCAGGCCGAAACCACCCCATCCATCCTCCGGCTCGAGGCCGGTAAAATGGTAATGATAGAGTATTTCTCGGCTATGCTCCATGGTGGTTACCTAATACCCGCCGAATATCAAATCAAGAAGACCATGCTGTCCTCGTGTTTCGTCACAGACATGAACTTGAGAAAGTCAAAAGTCGATATCGTCCAGGATACTCACCGTTCACGTTGAGACGCATTGACGAATGGTCAAAGCGAATGGCGGCCCGCGTTCGACGATCGAGGTTCACGAGCCAGATGAGAGGAGAACCCTGATGAACTCCTGCCCGAACTGACCGAGATCTCAGGGTTTTGCCCGGTTCGTCTGTCGCGGGAACGATGATCGCTCCAGGGCTTCGAAGAGAAAAGGGACCACATCAGCCAACTTTCTTGCACCTCATGCCAACATTCGAAACCTCATGATTCTCCGATCTTCAGTCTTTTTCGGCGCTAGGCCAGGCGGACGCCAAAACTCTATTCTCCACAAGCCCACATGGGACCGAGGAGAAGTTGGTTTCGTCACGGTTTGCTGCTCTCTGCTCTTCTCCTCCAACGAACCAGAGCCAAGGGACTAAACTCCACGGCCATGGGTCGAAAACATGAATCGTGTCCTTGGCGGAAGGCTCATGCTGGGCTCGTCGTCGTCGCTTTCACAAGGCTTTATCACGGCAACAAAACCATGCGGTGCTATTCGGCACAAACCATGCTTTCTGGGTTTCCGCGCGGGGCGGCACTGTAAAAAAAAAAAAAAAAAAAAAAGAGAAGAAAAAAAAACCCCCGAAACTGACATCCCCTCTCACTTACATATTCAGGCGAATCAATTGATCAGATATCGAATATCGGCTAATCAGCCCAGCCTTGCCCAGCCTGACGAAACCTGACAAGCCTCAACAAAGGTCTCCGGTTCTCACCGAGAGTTTGGAGCCTCTTTGAACTCTGAATTGAACAGTCTCTCCTTTTGTGATTGCCTATCCATGCCGCACGTTTTTGTACATCTCCACTTTAAAATAGCCGCTACACAAAATTCGTACCGTACGGCAGGTAGGAAGTTGGAACAAAGTTTCCTTTTCCTGTGGTAACCGCGCGCTCCCGTCATCGGTCGTCGGAATATTCCACACCTCCAGCTGAAGGACCTCAGTTTCTCGGAGAGCCTTGCTTGAAAGGGGCAATCAACTCGTTACTTTCCTCCGGTAGCCTTTTTCCACATTCCCACTTCACCGAGCCGTTAGCCGGAGTTGTGCCGCTGTGTCCTTCCTAATCACATAGTCACACCGCATCTCTTCAGGTGCCTACTTCTAAAAGCATAGAGCAACAGGCAGCGGACAGAACGGAGCACAGGTACAAGTTGGGAATGGCATCAAATCCACACCAAGAACGGAAAACAAGAAAAACACAAGTTCCTCACTCCACTCTTGGCATCCCCTCGCAAGCTTGATGGTAAAGGGGTAGCATAACCGGATGTAACCAACCACGGAGATCACCAACATGGTTCAAGAGAAAGAACCGAACCAAAAAATAAAAAAGGAAAAATTTCTTTCCAAGGATTGATAACAGAAGGGCACAAAAACTCCGACCACACAGTCCGTCACCCCTCCTCCTCCTGTGAGCCGCGGCGACGACGCGCTTCGCGACTTCGCTACAGAGGCATGCTTGGAGATAGCGCTGTAAGGTTCGAGTGCCCCTTCTAGAAGCACCACCAACCAGGGCGCCAACTGTGTGCCAAGCGCTCACGAGACTGGTTGTCTTCAGCTGAGAACGGAGCTGAATGCTCGCTACGTCCGAGAAATGCCAGAAAAGATCAAGCCACATTCTGTCATGGATAACACAAAAAAAAAGTCTTTGTCTTGTTGGCGCTTACAGCCGAAGAAAACTTTTTCATAGCCCATTTGGCTTTGTGACTGGACTGCCAGCCACGCTATCGGCAATGAAATACGAAATTGGGAGGCGAATTTTACATGCACGTCTTACGTTAACGCCAAAGAAGATTGACTCCCGACTCCCGAAGGCTGCTCGGTGTAAGCGCCAGCCGGCCGGCCGGCGGGCATTGACCAAAACAATCTACGACATACGTACCGCAGTACGGGCGGATTGACAAGACAAGACAGGTTTGTGTCAAGATCAGGCACATTTTAATCAAGCTGGGGAGAGACTGGCTCACTGGTCACTGAAAAGAAAGCGAATGGTTGGGAGACTTTAGACTAGAATGTCTGGATGTTGTGCAACACCCATGTCATGACCAGGATCATTCATCATTGTGAGGGATGGCAAGTCGATAAAGTGGTGAGAATCAAACATTTATCCTTTGTCTTTCCCGTGGCTATGGGCAAGCCACGCCATGTTTACCAATTAAGAAACATGCATGTCTGTTATTACTTCGCCTATCTTTTCCTGATATCAGGGGGTATGCACTAACAGCAGGACACTAACACTAACACGACAGAGCAACACTGAAATCTAGAACCATGGCAAAAAAAGGAAAGGGAAATCGAAATTGCCTTGCTTTTCCCAATCGTACAACTTCTAAATCGCCCAATTACCATCAATGCTACGCGAGAGCACCAAACGGCAAGCGACAGTCTTCTAGAATTTCCACACCCTACACCACAGTAAGCATCTTACGTTTTCCCCTCCCACTCTACATCCCGTCGTGCCATCATCGGACATCCATCCATCATCCAAGGGGAAAAGAGACAGGAGAAAAGAGAGGGGTTACACAGCGGGAGATCCGCAACACCTGTCTGTCACTCGTTGCACACGGACACACAGACGGGCACACATTGCACACCACAACCTACTAGATGGGGCGTGATACCAGGTGTGCTGTGTGCAACGACACGACTGGCTGATGTTGCTCGCTTGCCTCCTTGTTCTGTCTGTGTTGCTGTATCACTGTGATACACCAGGCGGTTTGAGAGGAAGAGAGTGTGGCACTGCAGCAGTGCAGTGCACGCATATACACTATAGTACTGCAGTAAGGTGAGGTGAGGTGAGGTGACTCCTGGAGGAGGAGGAGGGACGCGACCGGTAGGAAGGTAGGTAAGTCTGTAAAGTATCGTACGAGATGGAAGCAATATGGAAGTGTTTAACGGGTAATTTCCAGGTTTCCTTTGTTCTCTTTCCTTCTTCCTCTTCTTGTCTGCCGGAGTCAGCCTCTTTCTTCACCTCAGGTGAAGTGTGTGTTAAACTTCCGGTTCTGCCCGTACGCCCAGACCTTCCAAGCTGCATTTGTTTGTATTTACCACCGTGTCCATGAAAGTGATATTTTCAACATGCAACGGATGAATGGAAGGAGTCAAAACTCGCAACTTGGGGACTTGGACAGTCAAACATCCCTATCCCCTGGGCAGACTTCCTGACTGACTGATTACCAATTGTAAACGCACCAGAAGTCAAGGTCAACCTGCTACGAGGTGGATACGCAATTTCCAGATACGTAGTTGAAACCAGATGAATGAGATCTTGAATCTGGGACCAGACGTCCGGACGGTTGGCGCGCGGCGCAAGGCCACGCCACCAACAAGCTACAACGCCAAGCCGTCCGAACTCCGAATCGCTGGGTGTCCGCTTATGTTTACAGGTCAAAGAACACGGAAATAATTCCCGGACGTTGCCATACGAGTGGATAATAGGAGAGGTGAAGTGGCTGTGCCTCCATCTTGAATCTAGATTCTTGACTCGAGTTCGGGCGACGGCTGACGACGCCTTGCCTCTTTTTTTTTTTTTCTTTTTTCTTTCTTTTTTTCTTTTTGTTTGACTGTGGCAAGGCGCTTGTTACCCTACACTACTTTGTTCCACCACTACCTACCTGAAGGAGCAAGTTGAGCGACGTTTAATATGTTGTTCGCCCGATGTCGCTGCGGCGGTGGCAGCTCGGGGATAAAAGGAGCAAGTCTTTCCCGGATTCACGTCATCCTTGAACTCGAGAGTTGAGATGAATGGAGTCATTGGAAGTTCCCGACAACCTCCATAAATCCAACATTATCATCGCACTTGTGACAGACACACGGACTTGGCATCAAATGCACGGAAGCCTTGTCCGTTATCTGTTATCGCCTTCTATCCATTCCGCCTTTTTCCACAAACGGAACAATCCCACTTTCCAATCGTTCCCGACCGCATTGATACGCAAGCTAGAGAACCCCACGGAGAAAAGCAAAGCAATTGGTAACAACGGAAGACCTTCTCAATTTCGGAATGTTTGTTCCTGATTTCGTCACTCGCTTTTTTTTGCCCTTTCGGACAACGTCCCCGCACTCGGTGATCTGGTGGTGTGGCAGTGTTCGCTGTGATAGACAGGAGGAGGCGAACCTCAAGTGCGGGGAAGAGAGCTGCCCACTGTTCGTCGAGAAATCGCTTCCAAATTCCAATATCTCCAAGGAAGGTTTCTGGAATCCTTCCTCCTTAGGTTTAGACCTGGCTAGGGCTGGAGGAGTTTGTCGATCCCCGGGCATGGCACCCCGCAGTTTTGTAATTGACCCCAGTCCACAAAAGTGAGGTGAGGTGACGTTCGGATAGTTGACGGACGGGGTGAGTTGACCGACCCGACCAGCCATCCAACAACACCAACCCCCAGAGCAGAAATCGGACATCGCAACCGGACCTCGGGTCCTTCACCCGTCCCGGACATCGAAGCTCAGCAAGGAGACTGTTGAGCCTCCAACCGACTGTCCCTTCTTCTTGTCACTT
The DNA here is from genome assembly GCA_030685235.1 of Copromyces sp. CBS 386.78. Taxonomy (NCBI): domain Eukaryota; kingdom Fungi; phylum Ascomycota; class Sordariomycetes; order Sordariales; family Sordariaceae; genus Copromyces; species Copromyces sp. CBS 386.78. Next base: position 251,171 of record MU839111.1, read on the forward strand.
CATTAACCATGATCAATCGCAATCTCAACGATGCAATTAATTAAGTGCCGTGAAGTATGACATTGTCACCTTCCAAATTCATCAGTTGAGGCTATCATAAGGCATACACAAATACCATGTGATGACTGTGATGGCATGCCAAAATGGATTAATTATATTGTGAAGGGTTCATGGAATTCTCCGTGAAACAAAGAGAGATGGATTACATATTGCTTGTCACTTTCTCAGTCGGTCGGACGCGGCTGGCGGAACGGAATCAAGCAGCAATCCACGCTGCAAGCCGAGAGAGGCTGAGAGAGTCTGAGATTCCTCCCTTGACAGATGAATCCCGTCTCCCTCCGTCCCGTCGACGACTGTTGGTCCCCGTCTCTGTCTGTCACGGGCCGTCATCTTGCCTTTCCGGGATGGCCGTCCGTCCGTCCGTCGTTGTCGTCGTCAAGTCGTTTGTACATAGTATCCGTTTGTCCCACTCAGCTGTCAGTCAGCAGTCCAGGAGGAGGCCTCAGCTTCTTGCTTTGAACCCAACCCGACTTATGCCCGTCTTGATCAACTGATATGCCTCGGAACAGCTGTGCTTCCTGTCAAAGCTCCTACCTTGAACAAACGTCGGATGAATGGCGGTCCTCAGATTCAGTCAGCGCTTGTTACAGACGGATATTGCCGTCAAGTTATATCCGTTTAATCTCCGCGATTGGGTGGTTGACTAATAACTTAGAATTAACCCCTGCTTCCATTTATCAAAGCGCAGACAGGCGGGAAGGGCCTTCTCTGGAGCGCTGGAGGGATGATGCGTCTCGATGGGATGGGAAGTGCCGTTCGATTTCAAATCTTAACCCGCGTGCGATTAATGACTGTGAAGTGTGAACGGACTCCCGTCGGACCTTTTGTTGCACAGGCCGCAGTCATCCCCTGACGCTCGCTTTGAATATTGTAGGGAAGTTCCGTGGCTGTGAATCGTTATTTCCCGTCTTCTGTCCGGTTTCATCCAGATCCACGATTTGATGGCCTTTGGGTCGTAACGGGTGGACGGTTAGAGAGTGATCGCCGTCGTTAGTTGGTCAACCATCAAACACCGTTGAAAACGACGAGATGAATGTGCGGGAGGTGGTGGATTCCATGATTGAACTCGTATCCCGGTGCTTGTGTTGCTTTGGTAGCAATGTGCGGTGATGTTGTTGTTGTTGTTGTTGATATCGACAAACTTCGTATTGTTTGAGTTCTGCCCAGATGCGTCGACGTCACCAGCTGTACCGTTATTGTTAGTGTAAGGGTGCATTAGACTTGGCACCTGCCTCTACGCTTGTAAGTGGTTGTTAGTTGTCAGGCGCTTCCTAGGGGAACAGTGCGCTGACGTGCAGTTCCCCAAAATGGAAGTTCCCCTCACGGAAGCCTCAACCTACCTTACTCTTGCAAGGTCTTGTCAACGTCATGTCACGAACTCTACCAAACTGTTGGACTCAAGGTCAGCGCGATGTGAATCACAAGACGTCGTCACCGAAAATGTCAACTGCTACGAGCGTTAGCACCAAAACGACCGATCATGCCTTGGGTCGACGTGGCTGAACAAAACCCTTGGGTGTCTTCTGAATGAAGGTGACTCCACGTCTTCGGAAGCTGGTGCTGCTATTTCCGAAATCAAGAGACAGTCGTCAAGCGAGAGCCTCTCGGCTGCTCCAACAGAGGACAGTGGCATTGACGACGACGACGACGATGGTGTAAGTCTATTCTAGCGACTTGCACTCTTAGATCGCATCACCTAACTTGTCCGCCCGCTTGCAGGCCGAACTAAAGGGTGCTGTCCGCGATCCACCTTACTTTCTATGTGTCACTAACTCAACTCTGCGTGGTAAGGGTGACAGTCTATGTTATCACCCTGCTGTCATCGGCAAACATGGACGGTAGGCATGTGTGGGTTGACGTAGGTATTCGAAACGTTGCGATCCTTCTCCTGACTTGGTCGTCCAAGCTTGGAAGACTTGGAAGGCCAGAGCGTAGGGGAACAGTTGCGCATGAGAAGGCGTTGAAGATTTTGAGAACGATGTGCGCTGCATGTCTCAACCTTCGGCAGCTTGTTAAGATGGGAATGATGTCCGAGTAGGTCCACCACGGTAGCGCACCACAACCTCTCCTTCCCTTCTCCGGATCTGCTTGGTTGCACAAATCGATTGACATAGCCCATCGATAAAAGCTCTATAGTGGAAACTCTACTATCCGGAGGCGAATCTATATTCCGAACCCGTTGATAGTTCCTTGCCTGAAGTGCCATCGCGAGCTGGGTTTACTGCTCTGATGAGACCGGTCAAATCCCTGGAGGCAAGCCTGCAGCGTCAAAACGTTCTTCGCCGGCATTCAGAACCAAGGAAGAGAAGTGCCGGACGCCGCAATTCTGATGAGGTCCAGGAGGACGAAAAGAACCCAGGAAGGCCCCACTACGAAGATGAGGAGAGCTATGATGAAGAGACTGATGAGGACGAATGGTTACCGTAGCCGGTCACTTTGATGATTCTGCAGCTCCTTGATCTCAGCACACTTCATCACGGTTGCATTTTCTCTTCCTCACCTGTCATCTCCGCCGAAAGCTCGTGTCAATCACGGTTAAACATTCCATCTTCGTCTTAGCACAAAGGTCCCTCTGGCTGTGGAGGATCGACAATCAAGCCATATCCACCAGACTATATTTTAGCTTCAACTCCAAAATGCCCTTCAACTCCACGCCAAAATCAGACCAGCCATGAAAAGTCTCCTTTGGGCTAGAGTTGCCGAAGATGCTCCATTATCAGCTGGACGGAACGAGATGAAGAAAGAGGCAAGGCTGTCAAATGGAGCCCTTCTGATGATGCCCCCAAGACGTTAAAATGGACCCTAGACTACACTACGGACCTGCGGTGCATTTGCGGAGCACGGAGACGTAACTGCCGTCCAACCAATATCCACTTGATATCAGAGAACGAAAAGAAAACCCCCACACAAATCCCCCAACTTGAACCACGACTCTCGGAGAGCACGATGTCAGGGCACGGACGGCGAGAGAAGGGAAGCATCGAGAAGGATGTTACTGCCACTGTCACTATCAGGATTTCCTGGGAATAAAACGAAGAAGAGGAAACGGACGATTTCCCTCGTGTAACGTCAACATAACCAGGTCTATCGGAGCGACCCTGAAGGTAGCTGGATCAAGGGGGCTCGAGCTCGAGGGGCCCCACGAATTCTGTGTGATGAGATTTTGAAGGCATTCACATCCTCTGGGCATCACTGGGCGTAGACTTGGCAAAATCATGCATTCAGTGACATTTTCATGGAACTTTGCCTACCTACGCAAATTTCCTCTCGGCCCAAGTGTGCCGAACAAGCCATCTGATTTGCTCCACGACTCTCTCTTCCACCACGCCGTTTTTGTGTAACCAAGACTTCTTGCTAAGCTCTCTTCACTCTAGCCTCTCTTCCTTCCCTCCGCTAATAATACTTTGATGCCCCCCAACCCTCCTTCCCGAGATGAGTAAAGCTTGCGATTGGTTCATCATCACGATGGAGTCGGCACCAGGGGCACCCTTGAGATGAAGAAGAAGACGACGTGGAGCGAGACGAGCCGAGCCTTCTCTAACGAATGCAACTGACTGATTCGGACTGTTGTCACTGACGAGATGTCGTTTGGTAAAAACGTGGAGACTCCAGAGCGAAAGGGAAGGGTTCAACAACCGATATTGAAAGTGCGTGCTAGGTAGTGATCATAAATCCGGTCTGTATCTGTATCTCCGTAGCGAGCGATAGGGGTCCACGTGTTCACACACACCAGTGCCCAAAAGAGGAGCACGGCAGGTGAAAGCCTCGGTTATTGTCTGCTTTTGGTCTGGTTCAGTTCAATGTGTTCCATTAATTTGCTTTCGGCTCAATGGTCAAGTTCAATTGAGCGCTCAGATTGATTTGAGTGTCGCGCACGTAGAGTCTGGTAGCGGTCGTGCGAGTAGGTAATGGGGTGTGCAAACGAGGAATAACTATCTCATGATGAAGGAAGAAAGAGGAAGAGGTGTGATCTTCGCACTACGATAGTACCAAGTGGGAATAATGATGACTGTACTAACTACCTGATCCAGAAACAATTCGCTTCTCGAGGTTCGCTTGTGAAACATGTCCAGAAGCATGGGTGCGAGGTCGCTTCCCGGCAGAGTACCACCGTGGATAAGGACGGCAAAGTGAAAAAGGCCTATGGTTGGAGCGTGCAAGCCGCCTGTGATACCCATTGCAACTTCTCCGAAACTGACATATCCATCCAGCATTTTACCTCTACAATCTTGAGAAGTGTCATGATGCGTTTGTTGCAGGGTACACCTACTCGCCGACCCACAATAGGTACACAGCATTGGGTTTGAAGGGCGTTTCTAGCCCAGACGAGTACCTAGTCAGCGGTCGGTTTTGAAGCCCTGGGAAAGGAAACAGAAGGACAACAGGACATGGTTTGTCCTTTCCAACTGTAACGGCCATGCTTGTCCTGGTCAGTAGCAAGCCGCATGTTGCCGTCCACATTTACACTAGTGTTCTCCAGGAGCAGGGCACTTGATGCGCAAGGAGGCGAGGCAATGAATGAATGATATGACATGATTGATCCGGAACTTTCCAGTCCACTTCCCCACGGGGCACATATGGACTCCCGTCTTGACATGGAAGCCACTCCCGTTCATTGTGACCGACAGCAATCTCCAGAATAACCTAACGGTCTTTTTGATGAGCGGTATGCCAGGATGCCACTGGGACACTGGCAAATTGTCACTTGGGTGTACAGTCCAATGATGGAAAGTTTGTTGGCATGATACTTGGCATGGGAGGGAAACAGGGAAATTGATTGGCTTAGGAGGCTATTTCACTGCGAAGGTGGAGAGGAACGCTACGAATCTCACTCACCACCCTGAGCACCACTCGCGATGTTGACCCGCCGTCAAATCCTACTTGACCAACTTGAAGAAGTAAAGTGCTGGCTCTATGTAAGTACCACACCAACGATTGTAGACACTCCACAATCCTCATCATTCCCTGCCTTCCTTCCCGTCCCCCATACAACCCCCCACGACCCACGTTCGCTCCTACCTCAACTGTGTCCCGGCGCTGTTGCTGCTGCTCGCTTGAGTGTCGTTTTTGGCCACGCCGACTCTTGCCGAAGCTACTCGGTGGAAGGCGGCGGTGGGAATGGAATCATGGAAATCCGGATACGGAACTGAACTTGGAAGCATGGAAACTCGGCGATGCCGTCGTCTGGTTCTACGCCCCTATACACTACGCATGCACGGAAGGAAGAAGAACACAAGCAAACAATGACATTGACTTGCCTTTTGCTGTTGTCAAAACCCTCTAGTTCTAGAACTTCCAAGGCACGTCTCTTCGGGGATAGCCGTAGCGCCAACACAAGTGTCGGATGCATGCCATGCCCCCTTTCTTTTTCTTGTCTTTTGTCCCTGGCAGGCCTTGCTTCCTTCCCCTCTTTACCGCGCAATGTTTTCTTTTTCTCTGCTAGCTTGCTTTCTTCCCTTCCGCTTTGGATTTGCAATGCAAGAGCGTTAGCACGGCACGTCAAGGAGCTACCGCCACCAACGTAACGAGCGGAATAGTCCGTTGGCGGCGCATGCGGCGGAAGAGCCTCATTCTCGCACGTCGAGGGACAGTGACACACTTCCAACCAAAAAAAAAAAAAATGTGTCCGTCCGTTTTAACATTGCAATGGGCCATGTGTGAGATTTGTACCTGGCCTAGATGGACTGTGTAAGACACCCGATCTTCGCAAGGTCAGGTCACAAGTAGATGCCATATTTGGCGCGCGGTTCATGATGGCACGGGTCTTTCTGAAAAGCGAAGGTTGTGCTTTGACAGCAGCCGGAGTTTCATGTGCCAACTCCTAGACACTCCTCTACACTGATCTGAGTTCTGGATAGTAATCATTCACGGGTAAAAGAGTGCATGTGCGTTGTTCGTGTTCCAGTTTGTTTGGTCTTTCTTGGTTATTGGTACCTACTGTTGTTGATGGTTGGTCTCCGTAGCAGACGCAAGTTACCGCTTCCTATTGCCGTCGCTCTGTTTGACTACCGGCATCACGATATCTGCTGCCCGCTGTTGTGTTACGGGAGATCATTCCGCTTTTGAAACCTGTAACTTCTGCAAGGCATCGGAATTGGACGAGCGTTGAGATCTGTCCTAAACTACCACTCATTGCCCATACCACCATTGACCGAGTGACGTCTTCATAGATCGAAAATCCTTCCAGCTGCAGGACAGGACATGGCCATGGCCATGTCCGAAGTTGTATCCATAAAAGGTCCTAATTGTTCCTGGCGGCGGCACCCATGGCAACCGAAAAGGGATCTCCCAACGCATCTTCCCAGTCCACTTCACTTGTCGTGTCGATTTTCGAGACCCTCTTGCGAACATTCATGACATTGACCTCAGCCAAGACCTCCACCGAGATCCAACAGATCCAGCGAGGATAACACCTTCCTTGAAGAGATAGAAGTAACATAACATGCAGGACGGCACGGGCGGTCGGGGGTTGGGGTCGAGGCTGGACCCTTCCACACGTCTCAACATGCCAAAAAAAGACCGGGAAGAGCATGTCCATCGCCCATCTGTCCGTCCGTCCCGTCCCGTCCGGCTCCATTCATGCCATGTCCCCGTCCGTCATGTCCGTCATCGGCGATTTCATGCTTGGTTGAGATGCTGTATTGTGGTCGGTATGCAGTGCAGTGTTGCACGGAAGGATTTCATTTGAGACGGAGATTGTTTGTAGTAGGTAGTAGGTTCCAGTAGGGATACTACACGGCAGAAAAGGTCCATGTTCCCAAGGTTCCATCGTTCGGTTACTGGATCTTTAGCAGTTAAGTTGTTGTACTGCTAAATATTACTACTACTATACCCTTTGCTCTTACTACACTGACAACTTGACGGTTCATCGTTTGACCAAAGTAGCTTCCTAAAATGGGCTGTAGTTGAGGGCTTAAACATACCTATAGACAAGCATGTTGAAGATAATCGCACGACAAATGCGACGAGAAACAAGAAAAAAGGACGGTCGATCGCCGTTGAATCTTGCTGTGCATGCATTATCGTATCTTCTACCCGCTGCCCGTCTCCTGTTGACAATGCCGTTACCTAACCGATGTAACCTCGGCTTGACGACTTGACATGTCCTGATGTGATGAGCAGACTCTGAAAGGAAGTGCCGGTTGGTGTTCGTGCTCATGTCTTGCTTCCATGTTCCCAGGTTTCGACAACACAAGAGCTGTTACCTCGCAGGCAATATAGTCTTGAGCACTTCGAGACGCTACTACTCGGTCTTCAGGTCCGATACGAGAGGCATCTCGGCAAATTGGAGTTCAGAAGTCTCTCCAAAGATGGAAAGACACGGGGCGGAGTTGAAATCGCAACTTGGAGATATGTCCATGCCAAAAAGTGTAGTAGGGAGTGACGAAATCGATGGTACGGCGGGTATGGCGGGATGTGGCTGTGGTTCTAATCGGTCATATCGCGACAAGTTGAAGTAGATTGCTACCAACGCATACCATTGACGATGTAAGTTAGCTACCGCAATACATGTCCGGTGAAGGTCGCATCTAGATGTCGCAGACCAGCCTTGTCAAGGAGCAAATATATACGATCTACCACAAGTCGTACGTTTGTATAGACCGGGAAATAATAATATACTATAGCAACTTCTCCTAGTTGTATCGAATTGTCGGCGTCTAATGGGGCTGCCGGCCTCGGACACGGCAGCAATAATAGCAAGAACAGCAGCTTACTTCCAGGTCGCAAATGCCGAACGGGACCGGACCGTCCGGGCATGCTCGGAGCGGAAGCCCGGCAGACACTCGCATCCATCGGCCTCATCCTCGGGTAACGTCGCAAGTAAAACCACAGTTAACGCCCGCGAATAGGAAGGACAATGAAACCAAATCTCCAAAAAGAAGAAGGTAAAAAAAATAGAAGGTGAAAAAAGGTGTGTACCGTAGTAGGTACACTGAGACAAACCCGTAGCCCAGCGGGAAACGCGACCCCTATTCTTCCCCCCAAGTACCCTCAAACGATCCCACTATCCCCCCCAGTTTCGCTGGTTGCTCGACCGAGGCCAGCTCCATCTGAAGGGTCGAAGAATATCGCGTTTCCTAAATTGAGATCTTTTGGCAAGTCCAACGATAGTGCACTTTGCGTCTTATAGCTGCGCTTTGCGTCTTTTCTTCATCTTCATCTGTAGATGACTTCTTATCTTGGCTCTCTTTTGTCTTAGCGGAGCGTCGCTTTCATCTTTGCACTCTATTTGAAGCGGAGGCGTACGCTGTGGGCTTTTCGCTTTCATCTTTGCACTCTATTTGGAGCGGAGGCGTACGCTGTGGGCTTTTGTCCGAAAATTCTGGCTCATGTCCGGTTCGAACCGGCGAACTCTTGGGTTCCTTTGTATGGGCACAGCAGCGGGTGAGACCACTGCGCCATTCTGCCGTGGCAGCTGGTGCTGGGCACTGGTTTGTCTCTTGGTGGTGGAAGGAGGGGCTGGAGGATGTGCTTATATACTGCAGGTGAAGGAAGGGTTGAAATGAGGGGGAAGGTACGTGGTGAGGAGGACGGGACTGATGGAAGCTCACGGAGACCTGCAGTCTGCGGGCAGATAAAAAGATAAGGCGAGCACATGCAATAAGAGGGAAGGAAGGAGCGACCGCCGACCGGAGGCTGGAGGAAACACCACGGATTGACAAGTGGAAAGACATCACGGGAGCAGAGAAAGGAATCCGTCGCAAGTGGCTGGACACTACGATGATCGCTACGGCGTCGCGCTCCACAGACCCTGTTGTCGAAGGTCAGTAGGAGATGGTGTATGTATGGGTGAAGCACAGACAAAATACTTGAATGATAACTCTGGAGCGATGATAAGACGCGGAATTGCCATCCATCTCCATACCCCGTCTGTCGGTCTGATGGAAATTCGGATAACTATAATCCATCGATGGTCTGGTTTGCCTGCAAAAGAGATAGAGAACTTCACTAGGTACGACACTCGGCGATATCTTCCCTCTTCCCTGGAGGACAACGAGAGCCGCCACATCTGTTTGTCATGGTTCATACGAAGAATATCGTCAATTCCCAGCTAGGCGTTTATAAACACTTGAAAGAAATCAAAAGTTATGCAGCGTTGTTATATGTGTTTATGTGTTTATCTGGACGCTGTTATAAAGGCTGAAGTCAGTCTTCCAAATGTGTTCACATGCAGATAATATATTGCCCTTCGGGCGTGTGTCGTTGGCCAGTTCTGGTTTCCCTTTCCATTCGTAGTTGATAACTTGGCCAGGGATCTGAAAGGAGGCAAGCCTTCTCTCAGGAGACGGATGGCTCATAGCACCAAATGCTAGAATATCTTCCAACCAGCACAGGCGAGCGGACGTCAGCAGGCCAACGCCACCCTGGATTGTAGACTCTGTTGTATTGGGCGGATTTGAAAGGATGGTGATTTAGCTGTAGCTGTCTTGAGAGTTTGTCATGACCGAAGAGCGCTTTGCCCAGCTATGATCGAGTGTCTTGGAGTTAGTTCTGTTCGTGGCGGCCAAGTATCACGATCGTCAATCTTTACAAACCAGAGGCTGTTTTGAGGATGAAAGGGGCCAAAAAAATGCTGCTGGACATGATGTTTCCATTCTAAGCTGTACCAGTCCACCAAACCAATACACCACTTAAATCCCTTAAGTTATGCAGTTCATTATGAAGACCTTTCACCTTCCAACGCCCAACTTGAACAATTTGTTTGCAAATTAACACCCTCGTTTCAAGGTTGCAAGAGGCCTTACCTCCTCCCACCCTTTCTTTCCTCCCTCCTCTCCTCCTCTCTCCTCTGCCTCTTCCTACTCTCCTGCGCAATCATATCGCTCAAATCCTCATCATAACTGCTCGCCCACTGGGCACCAGGTCCCTCCTCTTTCCTGCCAGCTTCATACCTCTTCCTCAATTCCTCCCTACTGAGTCCGGCCTGCGCCGCCAACAGATCCGGATCGAGCGCCACCTCGACATCACCCGGCTTCTTCCTCTTGCGACTATCCTCATCATCTCTCCCGAGTACGGGTACAGCAGGTCCAGGTCCACCACCCGGCCTGCCAGAGGCCAAATCGTACGTCTTGTCGGAACCGAAGAAACCCTCGACGCGCGTCTGCCTTTCGGGAATAACCTGGTACGCAGACCTCGGCCCGGCCGATTCTTCTGTCTCGTAGCCGCGCCGCGTCTTGCGCAGGTCGAACTCGCCCGCCATGCTGCTCTCGACGGGCTCGCCACCAGGGTGCATGCTGCTGGCGTAGCCGGAGGGATGTCCGGCGTCGAACTGGCTGATGGAGGTCTCGGTGCCGCCGGGCGGGATGTCGCCGTCCTCTTCCTCTTCCTCGTCTTCGTCCTCCTCGTCGGACTCTTCTTCCTCTGACTCTTCCGCGGGAGGCTGGAGCTCGCCCCATAGTGTGCGCTCGACGGGCTCGCCACCGACAATGGTGGCCGCGGGTGCTTGGAACTGGGGTTGTTGGAAGGGGGCGGCAGCCCCTTGTTGACCGGGGGCCATGATGCCGAAGATGTCACCGCCGTATAGAGGACGGTTGTACTCGTCCAGAGGGGGCTTGCCCCACTGACCGGGTTGGAAGCCCCATGAGGCACCCGGTGGTAGCGGGGCGTTAAGCCCGGGAATCTTGAGGGTGGGGTAGGATGGAGGAGGGCCGACACGCTGTTGCTGGAGAAGCCATGGGGGAGGGAAACCGGGCTGCATGCCTAGTGCTTCCCTTAACGCATCGCTAACCTCGCCGGCACGGAATACCTTATAATCCGCCTCCCACTCCTTGCCCTCGTAATAGACATCGCCAAATCGGGTGAGGTCTGGTTTTGTTTGGTGACGGAAGAAGGCGTCGTAGAGCTTTTGGTAGTCGATATCGAGCTTGCCCATCTTCGGTTGCACACGCTCGCGCTGCTTCTGCTTGAGAGTCTGCTCTGCTTGCTTCTCGAGGACGGCATCGCGCATCTCTGTGATACCGGTCTCGGCGATGAACTTTGGTAGCTTGAAGGGCGGCTTCTCGATACCACGTTTGCTGGAAAGATACTCTCGCTTGAGTGACCAATGGGTGGGTACGGGAACGATGTTCCTCTGGGCTTTGATCTGAACAAGCAAGCGGGGATCTGATGATGAGACGTCTTGCCATTCGACAACCTCTGGGTTCTTGACCAATGCCTTCAGCTCCGCGATGGAAAGCTTGTTCAGCTTCTTACGCTTCTTCTTGGACAGTTTTCCTGCATCCTCCTCCTCGCTGGGAATTTCATCGTCTTGGTCGAAGAAGACTTCACCCTTGTTGCCCGCATTTGCTTCCCTCGCCACATCGTCCTCGTCCAGGCTCATACCAAACTTGTCGAAGATGTTCTTGTAGGCTGCGAAAGCCGGGTCCTCGTCGAAAGCCGAAAGTTCGACATCGACTTGGTCATCGACGGGGCCATCGACCTCGATCTTCTGGGGTGAATCTGCCTTCTTGACCTCGGAATCTGTTGTTGTGGTCTCGTTCTTTGCGGATGTGTCTTCCTTGGGACTCTCTTCCTTGCCGTCTGTTGTCGCCTCGCCATTTGTGGTGTCGGTTTCGGGAGCCTTGGTGCCGTCCTGTACTATGTTAGTAATTATTAATGATGGGTAAAAGATACTAACACATACGTCAGCCTGGGCCTTCTTCTGTTCCTTCTTCTTGGCTCGGCGCATCTGGTTCTTGGTCATCTTGGTGGCCGCCATCTTGACCTGTGGTGGAGAGCTGGATGCTCTCGTGTATGTCTAAGTGGTGTGATGATTTCCTGATGGATCCAAAACTTGATCAAGGTTACTGATGTACGGAGGCTGTTGCCGGGTTCGTCTTCGAGTGGACAAATGACAGTGACGAGGATGTGGTTGATAGTAGCAAGTGGACGATAGCAAGAAGTGGACCGGCCTCGAAGTACACTCGCTGCAAGGCGTCGCGAATGCGCGTGCTCCAAAAGTTTCGAGCTCCAGCGCAGCAGCTGCCTGGAACACTGCGGCTGGCAGTCTTGACGGTTGTGGCTTAAGAGACGCCGGAAGTGGCGCAGCAAGTGCTGGACCGTTGATGATGCACGTGCCGCCAAGTGCCCACCAGTTGGTTTGACCCCTGACTGCTCCCCTGACACTAGCAGGCTCGTTAGGCGTTATCCTTGCCCGCCCGTGGAAGCATTCCAAGCCGGGATTGGAGCGCCAAGAACGCACCTTATTCTTATCAGTGAACGGGAGATGGTACAGAAAGTGCAGTTTGGTCTGGGACTCTTGTAACACCATCTGCCAGAATCATAATACTTTCCATTTCTTTAGACTTCCAGGTTACACGATAATCTCTGTACACCACCATACTAGCTGTCCATACTCTACACTACTCGTACATCTCTACTCGTTAATCCCAACAGGTCCTCGAGACAGACCAAAGTGGCCATGATCAGCGTCATCCTGTGCTAGACTCCAGCAGCGCGAAACATCCAAGTCAGGAACGGAACTCAACTCCCCGCCGGCTTTCATCATCGCAACCCCCCCTTCGAAGCTTGGGACGAACCACCATTTTTACCTCCTTCTCTGTCTCTCCAGACATCGCCAACGCGCAATTGGACGATTGCCATGGCGGAATACACAGCATCGACTGGCTCGTCCTTGAGAGCTTCCCCAAATCTCCGACAACACCATGCCGACACCAGCGCGGCCCCAGACACCACAGAAAAGTTTCCCGACTTCGACACATCACAAACAATAAATGGCTACCCTAACGGCAACGGCCGGCCTATAAATGCCGATGCCAATGCGTCCTCGGACCAATGGCGACCGAGAAGGGAAAGCAGGGTGAGGTGGGCTCCCAGAGACGCCCCAGGGCCCGTAAACGCCTATTCGCATGGCCATGGTCATTCTAAGCAAAGGAGCATTAGCAATGCGATACATAGGATGCGCTCGGGGAGTATGAGCCAGAATGCCCATGAGATTGCGGAGGCACTTCGGGCGCCAGTATCCTACAAGCTAATAGTATGGACATCTATCTACAACTGTTGTCGTAGTCTCGTCCCAAGCTAACCTCATCTCTTCTCTATAGGGGCTTTGTATGATGTGGTACTGGTCATCGGCGCTGACCAACACCTCTTCGAAATCGATCCTCACGACCTTCGACAAACCCGCGACCCTCACTCTGATCCAATTCGCCTTTGTATGTTCCTACTGCCTCATAGCCTCCTGGCTAGCCTCGACGTTTCCCAAGCTGCGCACCGCCGTGCCCGCGCTCAAACACCCAATCCGCAAGCCCACGCGCGATGTCATCGTCACTACACTTCCTCTGGCGGCCTTCCAGATCTTCGGCCACTTGCTCTCCTCGTCCGCGACCTCCAAGATCCCCGTCTCACTCGTCCACACCATCAAGGGTCTTTCCCCCTTATTCACGGTGCTCGCCTACCGGTTGATCTTCGACATCCGCTATCCGCGCGCAACATACTACTCCCTCGTACCCTTGACAGTCGGCGTCATGCTCGCCTGTTCCGGAAAACACTCGTTCGGCGAGGGCCAATTCCTCGGCATCCTCTACGCCCTCCTAGCCACCATCATCTTCGTCACCCAAAACATCTTCTCCAAGCGTCTCTTCAACGAAGCCGCGCGCGCCGAGCAAGAAGACGGACACACCAACGGCCACCGGTCCAAGAAGCTCGATAAGCTCAACCTGCTCTGCTACTCCTCAGGCATGGCCTTCATCCTGACTTGCCCGATCTGGCTTTGGTCCGAAGGCTTTTCCATAATCGGCGACTTCCTCTGGGATGGCTCTGTCGATCTCACCAAGACACCCAACTCGTTCGACCACGGCCGGTTAACGATCGAATTCATCTTCAACGGCACCTTCCACTTTGGGCAAAACATCCTCGCCTTCGTCTTGTTATCGATGGTCTCCCCAGTGACCTATAGCGTCGCTTCCTTACTCAAGCGCGTCTTCGTCATCAGCATCGCCATCATCTGGTTCCGCTCGCCGACGACCAACGTCCAAGCCGTCGGCATCGCCCTCACCTTTTTGGGACTGTACCTCTACGACCGCAGTCAGGAGAAGAATAAAGCCGATCAGCGCGCACGCTCGCTTTCCAGGTCCAAGATGGACGAATCCATCCTCCCGCTTAATACTAAGCAAACCACAGAAACTTCCCAGTACCCACCCTCAACCCTTAACACGCAAATAGGCGGGTACGGGTATATGCCCCCACCCCCAACAGACGTCGGCTCAAACAAGAAAGACGATGGGCCCAACCCTTCAGCGTCGGCAGGAGGGAGACAAAGAGGCGCGAGCATGGCCAAGCCTAATGGGGGATGGCTGCCGCCTGGTACGAGGCAGGAACATACCTGGAGAATGGGGGATGGGCGTGGGCAGAATGGTCCGGAAGCAGTAGGGCCGGCGGGGGTTGCTGTTATGTCTTAAGAAAGGAAGTAAGAGGTTTAGCTAGCACCAATTTGTTGTAGCTACTGCTTCTGTTGTTTTGTATAGAAGATGTGTTTTATTTTTCAAGAGAGAAGTTTGCTGTTATCTATTTGCATATGTTTTGGTTTGCCATGTGTAGTGAGTGCTAATCGGGGTTTTGGCTAAGCTGGGGTTTTGATGTCCGTTTTTCTCTGTTGAAGAGCGGCAGTATTACTTGGTAAGTGGAATGGTACATATCTAGAATGGAAGAACAAAAAGCGAACTGCAAACTTCTTGAACGATACCTTGGTAAATATCGACTTGAATATCCCGAAAGACAAAGACTTTCCTGTCGTTCCTGTGATCGTGGACGTGGGTTACCTCTGCTCACTCATTGTAACGGTATGCAATACCTATTACGTTACACCTGGATCGTTCAGGAGCGAAATCACTAATCAACAACATGGTAGCGAAACAAGGTCATGTACCCAAACATATACTCAAGTAAATGATTTCAGAAAAAAAGGTCTGTATATACAAGAAAACCATCGCTACATCCGTAACGACATCATCATGCTAACCCAGCCCAGTCCAGTCTAGAACAAAGATAAAACGCCTGTACTGCCTGCCTGCCTGCATGCCTGAAATAAATCCATTCCATCGCCAATGCAATAATAGGTTCTTTCTGTCACTGCTCTGTCCGTCTCTTCCGTTCTTCTGTTCATCTTCTGTTCGCCTACCGTCCTATCATCCTTCACCTTCGTCTCTATCCCTTTTAACCTCCGCTGTGTATAATCCCACCTCTTTCAAGTCAGGGGGCGACCTCCTTAACGATGAGTGCCGGCCTTCTCGGCAATCTCAGCCTGCTCCTTGCGCTCCCTCTCGTCGAGCGGCTTGTCGTGTCTCGAGTACATCTTCCACTCGAGCGAGTTGGACCAGTCCAGCTTGCCCTTCTCGACTTGTTGGCGGGTGGTGGTGAGCATGGGTTGGGGAAGGCCCATTGATTCGAGGAAGGCGACGGCTGTTGTGAGAAGTATCCGTTAGCTTTTGTTCATTTGTTCGTCTGAAGTGAAGAGGACACAAAGATAGATATGGGACGAACTGATTATGGGCGGGGTAATCACGGAATGCATGGGGAAAATAACTTACTCTCCTTCCACTCAACCTCCTTCCGTGTAGCATCCCACTTGAGCTCATCAGCCATAATATCAATAACCTTGGGCAGAGCCTCCAGCGCCGCCTGCGCGTTCAAGAAGGCCAATCGCGTGCGACGAGCGAGCACGTCCACCGCCGTCTGGGCATACTCGTGCCTGACCGCGTACCGGATCTCGCCGTCGACAAAGGGGTAAAGCTGCGCGATGCGCTCGCCCTTGGCGGGGAAGCGCTTGTCGGTGGCCTTGCAGAGCGAAGCGACGGTCCAGGCGCGGTCGCCGTAGCTCTCGGTCAGGTGCTTGGCAACCTCGGTCTCGACACCAAAGTGCTGGATCAGGTGGATAAACAGGGTGCGGCTGAAGCCGTGGGCGCCGATCAGGCGGACGCGGTGCGTCTGGCAGGAGCCGTCGAGGACGGCCTCGTCTTCGACGTGCTCGGTGCCGCTGATGAGGGGAGGGTGGGCGATGGGCTTGACGGGCAGGTTGAACTCCTTGACGGCGGCGTCGACGCACTCCTCGGCCATCTGGCGGTAGGTGGTCCACTTGCCGCCGGCGCAGGTGATGAGGCCGGAGGGGGAGATGTCGATCAGGTGGTTGCGGACAAGGGACTCGGTGTTCTTGGCCTTGGGGTCACGGACGAGAGGGCGGAGACCGGACCAGGCGGCCAGGACGTCGCCGCGGCGGACGTTGATGTCGGGGGAGAGGTAGTGGCTGATCTCGTTGAGAATCCACTGGATGGACTTCTCATCGGGAAGAGGGTTCTTGGTCACGGTCGCGGGCTCGTCGGTGGTACCGGCGATGGTGTTGCCTTGCCAGGGGAGGAAGAAGATGACTCTGCCGTCGGAGGTGGAGGGATCGATCAGACCCATCTTTCCGGGGCTGTAGTAACCGGGAAGGATAACGTGAACACCGGAGGCGGGAGCAACAATCTCCTTGCAGTCCTGGTCGTCCATCTTGCGGATGCTGTCTGTGAAGGGACCAGTGCAGTTGATGATGCACTTGGCCTTGATGTTGAAGGGAGTCGCAGGGTTGCCGTCTCTCTCGGGGATCACATCCTTGAGGGTAGCACCGCAGAGCTTTCCGTTCTCGCCCTTCTGAAGGCCGGTGACCTCCATATGGTTCACGACAGTAGCACCGTAGAGGGCGGCAGTCATGCCGATCGAGACATTCATGCGGGAGTCGTTGTGGGCACCATCGTAGTAGACAAGAGCGCCAACGAGATCGGTCTGCTTGAGCATGGGGAAGGCATCAATGGCCTTGCTCTTGGTCAGAAAGTACGAGCTCTCGATGCCCTCGGAACCAGCCAGGAAATCGTAGAACTTGGTGCCCGCCCAGTAGTAAGGAACCTTCCACCACTTGTCGAGTGGCAGCATGATTGGTAGCCACGAGCTCAGATGGGGAGCCGTCTTCAAGAAGTACTTGCGCTCCTTGAGGGCCTCCCTGACAAGCTCATACTGGGAATAGTCCAAGTTCCAGACGGCCTTTTCGAGATAGCGCACGCCACCGTGTACCAGCTTGGTGCTCTTGCTGCTTGTGCCGGAACTGAAGTCGTCTCGCTCGACAACGGCGACCTTGAGACCGCGGGTTGCGGCGTCGAGAGCCACGCCGGCACCGGTTGCGCCAGCTCCGATAACAAGCACATCATATTCGTCCTCCTTGTTGCCCGAGTTGCTCCTTTTTAGGTCGGCGATCTGCTGGTCGCGGGACTTGACCTGGGGGAAGCGGGGGAGCTTGAAGGTGCCGTCGGCGCCGAAGATAGGGGGAGGGACAACGGGGCCTTCGTAGCCGGGGATGTTTCGGGGCTTGTACATGTAGTAGAGGGAGCCACCAGCGACACCGGCCACGAGAGCCGGCGCCACCAGCTTCTTTGCTCGCAATAACCTCGACATCTTGCCAGTGGTGGTAAATTAAGAATATAGTATAAAGATGATGTGTAGGTGTTTTAACTTGTCCGACGAAAAAGTCAAAAGAGAAGAAAAAGAGAAGTTTATGTCGAGGGGCGCGCGAAGTAGTCGAACGGGTAGGCGGCAGGACTAGTAAGAATGCGACGGTGGTGTTGTCGAGACAGGGGGATCCACCAATGACGCAACCAGAGGATTGGCGGTTGTTGAAGTTGTCACGAAAGAGTCGAGGCTTCCTTCTTTGCAGAGAGAGAAAAAAAAAAGCACAGGTCAGTCTTGGTTTTTATTTTGAAACTCCGAAACAAGAATCGAGGGGTAGGACGTTAATCCGGCTCTCCTGGTTTGACACACTACTCGTCGGACGTGTTTTGTCTTGGCCCTGGCCGATCGCGATGGGAACTACCTACGCAATTAGGCCCATGAGTCGGAGATCTCTACTCTGTTAGTGAACCCTCGCTGCTCGTCTGGCCACTGGACTGGTCAGCGGACAAGACAGGCAGGCCTTCAGCAGGTCAGGTACACGCGGGGGCGTGGAGACACACCGACGATTACACCGCTGTCGATTCGCACTTCCTGTTTCTTGTTGTCCTCCGCATGGAACATGTGTTGCAAAGAGTCTTGCTCCAAGAGAAGAGAGAGATCACCAACCTGTAAAGAGTGTTGTCATAGACTTGGTTGAGAAACTCGCGTTAACCCAAAGAGCGAGGTCTGTCTTGAACAACGAAGAGCCTTGTTCAGTTGTTACCCCGAACCTGGTTGGCGAATTGGTTGCTCTGTCAAGTTTCTGTGTTGTGTCCTTCTCTTGTTATTGAACAATCGCAGGAGGTACGGGTATTCGGAATCTTCTTTGGCGGTTGATACTCGAAGGTAGGGAGGGGCTGTGTAAGACTGGATGAACTATTGAAGAGAGAAATGGGATGATTGCCAAGAGAGATGGAATCTAAAGAACCGACAAAACAGCGGGACTGTCTCAAAAACAGCAGGGCGGACATGTTGATATTTCTGTTTATTAACTCTTCTCGGGCTTCGGATGAATGCTGTACCTTTGATTGACAGCCAAGCATCTGTTTCTTTTCCTGTCATCTTCACATTTTAATGATGGACGCGGCTGCTGTTCTCCAAACTCGCGAATGAGGGGTGATGGGCATGAACCCATGTTAGAAATGTGTCAAGGGAAAAAAAAGAGAAATGTGACCGGAGAGTAGCCCGTTCGGGATGCAATTCACATTTTCTTCCATGTGTTCAAGCTGGAGGTCCCCCTCATCCCCCGCCGTTCGGGCAATTTTGTTAGCTGCCCCGCGAAACAGTCACTGAGACAACACCCAAATGCCATCAATGCATTAACAGTGTTGTGCACCTGTCACTCAACGCTGTGTTACCTAAGGTAGTGTACACCATGGAGGTAAGTGCGGCTGTCCCCCACGCTGTGATTTTTATCCCCTGAAGTTACACTACACCCGCGATTCGTGCAGCCCCGCCAGTCCGGCACCCTCCCGCGTTTCGGACCCTTCCATTCAGAGCTTCCAACTGCACCACGCCCCCCCTCCCCCTTTCCCTTTTTGTTTTTTTAATCGCTTCTCCGGCTTTGCCTATCAGAGCCTAGATGTTCGGGGAGCAATCTGGAAATTTTCCAAGAGGAGCCTCCCGTCAGCTTCGGGGCTTTTCCTAATCCCGTAACCCGCGTCCTCCTCAGTCCTCAAGGTCGAATGATTCCATCGGCACAGTCAGGCTTTATTTTCCGCCAATGAGGTGGAAGCTGATATGAATCGGAGCAGGTGAAGAAGGCTGCGATCAAAGAGAACAGAAGCCCAAGAGAAGCTTAAGAGAAAGAAGCTCGAGGTCCCTCATCCCTCCTGTCACGGTGTCACCGGCATCATCAACAGTTGCTGCTGCCCGACGGGAGCTCGCTTTGCTGCTTTGAGTGACAGTTCCGGTTCTCACAGTCTCAATATTCTTGACACCCCACTTCTATAAACCATGCGGCTCCTCCCGGCCTTCCCAAGAACGTCGTTACGAGCTTTGGAAGTTTCTCGGAGTATCTCCCACTTTGTGTTCCATTATAACGGCGGGAAGTTGGATTCTACAACGATCGGCAAATTGCCATGTTTCATCATGTGAGGTTCTCTTGAGTCTTTGCTCCATTATGGTATCCATCTTGGGTTGAGGGAGTCTCGCTATAGACTTTGTGAAGTCCTTGACATTCAGCTGATCGCGAAGAAAATGCTGATAGTCTCATGGCTGGCTTCATGTAAATCATGCACACTGTAACACCCGCGCACAATGATGTTGCGGGGCCCTGTTGCATGGCTCGACATAAATTGTGGGAAAAGTCAACCCGAAACCGGGCAAGGTGAACGACGGTCGAGAGAGGACGCGACCTTGAGGGCTCAAGTCCACGGTGATGACGACCGTTCCAGACGGTGGTGGGTTTGATCATGCATTTGATCATATGTTTGGTTCGTATCAACGATCCTGAGGTTGAATTCGTCGAGATGGCCATTTAGAGCACCGCGTGAGCTGGTTGGACTCATATTTTCCCTCGACGTCTGGAAGGAGCAAGACCTTTCGCTCCATATATAGGAGCTTGACAGGGGCTGGATATACACATCTCTGTGCCATCGTAGACGACAACTGAGCGACGGGTTGTCTTGGCTCATTGGTACTCGAGGGCAGTCAGGGCAGTCCAGAAGATGAGCACGGCTATGGTTGGAATGAGTAAAAGTTATGGATATATTCTGAGATCTGGAATCCCCCATACCTGCAGATAGATGTGTTCTGGCTCCGAGACTAGCGGCTCTGTGACGCATCATATGTAATCGAGGCAAGCGGAAGGTGAGTACATGACAGAAAACGAAGGACAGAAGCCGGGTAGAAGATCAAGACGAAGCATTGAGAAGATTGTCTGGGTGAGATGTTTGCCAGAGGAAATTTCGTGAGGGATGAAGCCCGCAATCTGGACTAAATCAGCAACTTGGAGGAGGGCTAGATACGACCACCACAGCAAGCAAGAGCGTATGGACGAAGGACTATGACGTGCCCGTTCGAAGGCTGGTGGTGTTGAGCCTCTGTGGACGGGACTCATCGTGAGTCTTATCGGGAGTACGAACTACAGAGATACGGGTGGGTGCTGGGAGCCGGGTAGCTTACCCCTTTTTCTGCCATGTCAAGTAAACAAAAAACAAACAGTGCCAATTCAACCTGCAAGGGAACCTTCTGGCAGGGGGTAAGAAGCGTCATCTCTAAAGCTGCTGGAACTTCAATATCTCCAAGGCTCTCTTCACGTGTAAAAGTGCCTGTCACCTCTATAACTCTCCAACTACCTCGTTCCGACCGCTCATCCACCTCGATATTCAGGAGTATACTATCGCTAAACCAATCCAGCTATTCCCATCACCCCGCTGTTTCTCCCAAAGCTCCATAGCCCCCCCATTTATACCGGACAACAAAACGAAGCTTCCGGCTGTAGGAATGATATTGCATTGTCAGCTGTACAGTATTTACACACCAACCCAAGTGTTAAGCGTCCCAAAGCATTCCAATGCCACCACCACTGTCCTTTCCCCCGATCCCCCCAGACTCGGTTAACATGGCCGATATCCGAGAGAGCGGGGGATGATTCTACCCATAAGCATAAATGAAGGTATGGGAAACTTATGCCTTGGCAGAGGGAGACTGAACGTGGCCCTTGCCGTTGTAACCCTCGGAGGTGAGACCGGTAAGGGGGTCGGACTTCTGGGCCTGTTGTTTGGGTAGATATATGCGTTAGTTGGTCTGTTTTCCTACAGGGAGTCAAAAAGAGCTGACGCACCGTGAGGTACTCGTTGGTAGCCTCCTGCCACTCCTTGGTCATGGTGGAAGGAGCGGGCTTGGCGAAAGAGCGCATGGTAGCGAAGATGATCAAAGAGAGGAGGACACCAGCGGCAGTGTAGGCGAAGACCTTCTTCTGCTCGCCGGGAGGGGGGAGAGCGCGGGGGCCGTGGGGACCGAAGGCGATGTAGTAGGCTGCATTGGGAGAGAAGTGTATGTCAGTCTTTCTGTGGTCTGGGCCCTGCGTGTCTCATGAGACGACCTTGATGGTAGTCATGATGCTGCCGCTTGCCGTTGGAGCTTCTCTCCTCTTCTCCTCCAATGTAGCGCAACCATGATTTCCGCGGCCTCACCCCAGCTTCCCCACCAACCCATCACTCATCCGATAACCTCCAAACCGGCAAAATCCATTTCCGACCAACGATCCCAAAAGCTGCTCTGAGCTCGTGAAGCTTGTTTGAAGCTCGGGGTTGTCGCAGAGTGAGGGTGAAGGGGGAGCTTCGGGGGCGGGCGTTGGTGATGCAACTAGCTCGGAGCTTGGACGGTCGAGCTCCACCCGGCATTTCGCCAACCTTTTGTTCCACCTTTCTCACTTACCAGCCTTCTTCTCCTGGAGGGTAAGCTCGGCCCAGTTCTCCTTCATGCGGTCGCGGAGAGCCATCCAGAGCTCAGCCTGCTCCTGCATGGGCATCTGCTCCCATCTCTTCTCAATGTTGGCGAGCGTGGGGTTGGAGAGGGCGGTGGTGGAAGCGGCGCGGACGGCGACGGTGGGCTTAGCGGCGCGAACGGCGACGTTGCGCACAAGGGCCGAGACGGTAGGAGTGCGAAGCATGGTGACGGCGGTTTGTCGGATTGACCGAGGAGGATTAGGAAGTCGGGAGGATCGAAGTCGGGAGTGGAGATGGGTCCAATTGAGTCGCCCGCGTGGGTGGTCGGAGTCTGGAGCTCGTTCGTCGACGGTGATTTTGTGCGAGGAGTGAAGTCATGCAAGGACGAGCTTTTTTTTGGGCGAACGGGATTCGTAGGCGAAACGGGCTGCGGTCTCAGCTCGGAACTCGAGGAATGGGGATGGCCTGATGCCCACTTTGCTCCCCTCCAGTGGGAAACACCCCCAAACCAAAGCGCTATCAGACTGTCAAAGTAAAGCTTGGGGCCCCGTATCTTCCCGGACGGGAGCCAATTCACGGCAGGCTGTCCAGGGCTGCCTGGCAAGTGTCTTTTGCGTGTCTGGCGCTCAGAAACGGAGCCCCGCACCTGCAATCCCATACTTTGACAGCTGGCGCGGACCGCCTCGGTTTCCACACCATGGACGTTTTGGGCTGCAGATGTTGACTTGGGGATGATGACGATTCATTCTGGCAACTGAAGCGCAACTGAGAAACGGAACTCACATGCCAGATGTGATGCTATCTATACTCAACCCAACATCTTCAAGGTCTCACAAAGCTCATTGTTTGCTTTACCGGAGTGTGATACACGGCAAGTCCTTTAGACACATCGAAACCCTAGCGAGATTTTTATTTTATTTTAAAAGTTATTCGCCATGAGCACAGTTAACATGGACCAAGTGTTGTTTTTCGGCAGAACGGAAGTGAAGCCGTGAATTTCTTTCAACCACTTCTCCCAATCTTTCATTACTTTCGAGTAAACGAGGAGTTAAACCAGCGTGCATTGACATTTCTCTCTCAGAGATCCCTTGTGCCTTGGCCTATTAGGGGGTTATGGTATTTGCTTTCTCATCTCCATGCTAACATTCCATCTCAGTTCTTGGTCTCGGTCTCTTGGTTCTTGATCTCATATGGGGAAGGTTTGGCCGGGGGACTATCGTTCATGTCAGTCACCCTGTCTTGACAGCACCTCAATGTTTTCATGAAGCATAATCTCACCCAAGGTTTAGGCCTTCACGCTTGTCCTTCTCGGCCTGGAGACTGGGGGCAAACGTATAGTATCCTGCAGAGATGTTAGACCTCGTCTTTCTATGCAAGCACAAGCATGTCCAATCAAAGCGAACCATTTACGATGCCAAAGGTTACTACCAAACCAATGGTGATGATCTTCTTGCCGTTGAGCATTTTGACTTGTTGTGGTTGGCTTTAATGACTTTGTTGATGATGACTGCCACTCCGTTTGACCGATTGAATATCAAACTCTACAAATTCGATCTGGTTACTTTCCGTGAGATCGAGAACGCTGAGCCCCTTGCAAAAAGCTTCCAGCGTTTCGTCGGGTCCGTCCCTGCAACGGCAATAACAACGGTAGCACACGCAGGCTGCACAGCTCCATCCCGCCGGCCGTTGCAGTCTGTTTAACCCCGGTCCAGTGCATGCAAGCAATGACGCGTGGGCAATTGAAAATCATTAAACACAGCTAGCGCACAGACCACTTTTCTCTTCCACGGCGCGTCTCCCAGTCTCATGCCAGTGTTTGTGGACGCGTCTCAACCTTGAAAGCATATATTGTTGCCTGCCTAGACGACCAGCCATTCGCCTCCCATATGTGTCAAGGGCCCAGTTCGAGTTGCCCTGCGAACGAGATCCGAACGACGAAAAGAATGTCCCCGACGACATGAACAGCAAAAGTCATGAAAAACTGGAGGGAATTGGGCGAAGTGCCGGGTTCGGACGAGGACGACGACAGCAGCTTCGACGATGATGATATCGATATCGACAACTTGGACCTAATCATTACCGAGCCCGAGCCACAAAGTGTCAAGCTTCCCGAGAGCGCACTTGTCAATTCCGTGGGAAAGGATGGAAAGGAACGAGAAACTCCGCCAGATGAAGGACGACAGAGCCCTGCGACCCAAGACGTCGACATCTTGAAAGCGCCCCAGGACGAGCCTCAACATTCGGCGAAGCCAAAGACGGTTGTGGAGGACATATGGGATATTCCAAGCTCTCCAATAATACAAAACTCGCCCAGACAACCTTCAGCTCCTCAGCCCGTGAACGAACCTCCGCGCACAACAAGCCCCGTACCAAACGAAAAGCCCGATGACTCGCAAGACTCCCCGTTGTCTCCTGCAAGAAGCGATATTTGGTCATTGCCCTCTCTGTCCCAATCCCAAGATGCGAAAAACTCCGATTTGCCGGTTCTGGAGGTTAGGATACCACAGACGATACCTGGGAGGGAATTATACTTGAAGGAAGACGTACCGAAGAGCCCAACTAGGGAGGAACCTACTACAATTCCTTCGTCGCCCTCCTCGGACGGTACGGTTACACCCAGGCCACGCCAAGTATCGCAAGCTGTATCCGACCAGCCCCGAAGTGATGGATCTGCACTGGGTGATCAAGGAGATGGTGAACAGACGACAGGTCGACGTTCTCTCCGCCCACGGAAGCCTATCCAACAACATCCATATCTCTTGGAAAATGTTCGGTACGCAAAAGTTATGAAGTCCCATGGTATCAAGCCTATCAAGGTGGTATTGGAAGATTCTCAGCGGAAGAGGAAGGCTCATGAAGAGGACTCGCAAGAGCAAGATTTCCTTGATGAAGAGAGCCAAGAGTCAACTCGGGGCGAACCCACACGGGTCACAGAAGAAAGCGGCCCAATCCTTTGGGATGGTGATGACGAGTTAGCTCTGTCGCCTTCGCCGTTAAAGACGTCGTCTCCGGCTCGCCATTTACGTGCTAGTAGCGTGTTAAACAGTGGTAACCAGACGGATAATACAGCCCTGTCCGATGAAGACGAGTTCCCTGATTTGGACCAACTCCGATCCAGACCCTCCGAGGCACACATAAGACTCCTAAAGCGACAAAGCTCCAATCTTCTGTCAGCGAAGCGCAAGAAACAGCGGACTGTGTCTAATTCCCCACTAACGGTTTCTCCAATTGGACGTCTGAGGATACCGCCAGTGTCGACATGGGACCTCTCACCGTCTCCAACTACGCCTCGGGCGCCTGTCGAGCCATCGCAGGATCTGGGGCTTACACAACGACCGGACCTCCAGAGGCAGGCAAGATCCCCTTTGACGTCTCCTACAAGACCCGTACAGACCATCGAATCACTACAAGAACCAGCCGGATCCCCCATATTCATCAGAGACGATAGCGACAGTCCTGCTAGCGAAGATAGTGACCTGGAATCTTTGTCTGCGCTACCTCACTCAGACAGTGAGTCCGATGTTGTTCGCGAGACTGGCCGGAGAATCCGTGGTGTGCTGCCGGCATCATGGCTGCGACTGGACCAGAAGAAAGATGGGCCCGCTGCTCGCCAAAATGCCAAAAAGGATCATGAGCCCCCAATAGATCGAGTCAATCGAAAAGGCGTTGCTCTTCCAAAACAAACTTCCCCGAAAAGACTATCTGCGACCCAGTTCCCGTTCGACTTTGGCGATGAATCCGAAGAAGATGCAACTCAAGCCCAAACCAGGGCACCGGCTATTAGTCAATCCAGTCCAACACGGCCTACTCGTCAGGTCATAACTCTGGATGATGATGACGATGGCTTCATGATCGAGGAAGACTTCATCGATGCTATGCTAGCTGGGCGAAGGAAGAGGGCTGGCTCTCCTGGTCTGTCACGGGGCGCAAAGAAGCTAAAGACCAGTAAAGCCACTCGACAACCAAAGATAACCCAGTCATTCTCCAGGTCAAAGAGTGCGTCTGGCGCATTACCGTCGGCTAAAGGCACAGCGAAACCTTTCCGCAAGCCAAGAGGTGGTACCTCCGCAAAACCTAGTGCCAGAAAAAGAGCAGCAACACCGCCGCTTCTCAGTATCTTGGACGTCATCGAACATAATGCCCCCAAATTCCTCAAAATTGCAGCTCGTTCAGTCAAGAAAAGGTCGGATTTGGGCAAGAGCAGTCCCACTAGAAAGGCTATCAGGTTCGCTAATCGACAAGACAACATTGATGCACTCTCTACTCTTCGGGACTGGAAGTCCGGCAAGACAAGGCCGCGAGTGGCAGTGCCGCCAAGGAAGAGGTCTGAGCCGAAAACTACTAGAGCAGTCCTCGGGGAGGTATCTAACAATGTGGAGGGCCAGCCTTCATCGACACAACGGCTACCTTCCTCACTGCTCCCGCGAAAGCTGGTTGTCAAGAAAGCCAGCGCAAGGAAACCTGCGGCAACCAACCCCGATGGGCCGAGGTCAATGTCAAGGCAGCCGTCGCGAACTACGATTTCTGAACGCGGCCCGGCCATACGACAAGCGCAGCTGGAAATGAGCATATATGAGGATCCGCAGAAACGGCTTAAGAACAAGAAACGATCTCTTGATGCTCTCTTCAGGCAAGACCGAAGAGCACAGCGCGCGCCGAGCCTTGATCTCTTGGAGCGCGTTCTTGATGAGGGTAGAGCTACATCGCCGCAACCATTCGTTTTGGAAGGACAGGACGATCCTGTCACCGAGGTTGCACCTGTCAATCCTAAGCCCAAGGCCACAAACGACAAATCCCGGTATCGCAAGAGACGTGCGCCTCAGCATGTCGATGTTGAAGCCCCGCAGTACACTCGAGCAGATGATCCTTTGCCGGCTGCCTTTGCCGTAGTTGAGGAGCAAGCCAAGACAAAAGACGTTGATAAACTCAGTGGGCTGGGGCCGTATGGGACACAGTATACCCACCATTTTGAGGTGTTCCCCCTTGAGCATGGTACTTTCTTCCATGAGAGTACCATTATTGGACGCGGCTACGTCAAGAAGGCAGTCGAGTCCGGGTTCTCAGAGAGGATTCGCCGGCCAAGACCAACTGTGTCTTTCCTCTTCCAAGGGCAGTCACTTAACTGGGGCATGTGGGATGGTCAAGTCTCGTCAGAGCTTGGTATACTTGTCGACTGGGTGGCGGAGCAGCTTGAAGCCGGAAGTAAGGATGATACGGCGTTCGCGGGTCGCCAAGCTACCGATGCAGCTAACTTTGTCTTGGAGTATGTCCTCGATGCACTTCGGGTTCAGGATGACATCGGCCAAAAGGCATTCGTGTCCAGGTGGTTGGAAGTCATGGCGAGCTTCGTGAGTCGGTTCGAGGCGCTTGACTGGTCGCCATTGCGTGAGCAAACCAGAAAGACGTTCGTGGATATAGCTACCCGCTTGTGCCTGGCGATGCTTCCGGTCTACCTGATGGCACAGTCATCTGGCGATGATCCCCTACAAAGCATGAAGCTTGAAGGACTTCTCACTGAGCTTTCCAAAATTACCACCACTGGAGCGCTGAGCTGTGGGCTTGAGGATGCTAGGGCTCTTTATGGCGAGCTACAGCGTCCGTCTTTTCGAGAACGCGGTATTCGGCCGACCCAGGTGCTTGCTATCTGTTGGGTCGTTCTGATGCATACCTTGGAAAGCGCCGGTATTCCGCGGAGTACGTTCTGGGATGTTGTTCACTCAGTCATGCTCACGCCTGACGTCGTGTCCGGGTCGGATGCTCAAGTGTTTGAGCGCCTTTGGCAAGACATGTTCACATTGTTGCCTCTGGGCGAAATTGACAACATGGGTATCCTGCTTCCGGGTTTGAGAAACACCGTTCCCTTGGAGGGCTGGGCACTCCCTCAAAAGCTTATGAAGCGCGTGTTCGAGCTGTACAAGTCCAACCAGCGTCAGTCCCCTAGCTTTAACGAGTACTGCCGGGCTTTGATCGGCCGCTGCTACTTCCTGGTCCAACAATGGGGCTGGCGCAGGTGTACTGGGATCATCGGTACTATCTTCGACTTCTTTGGCTCACAAAATCTCTGCCACTTGAGGAACGAGCAGGTCTACAAGTCTCCTCTCTTTCTGGAAGAGCTTGCTAGTGGGCCTTCTCTGGCCATTGAGCCGGAAGATCGTTGCTTTCACATCTTCATCAAACTGTTGGCTCTGACCATTCAGCATCTCAAGCTACTGGGGCGGACAAAGGATATCCGGAATCTTGTGGCAAGAACACTTCCCAACCATGACCGGCAGTATCTCAAAGAGGACACGATACACGAACGCGACCTTGCTGCCTTGAGGAACCATCATGATCTCCTCTGCACCCTGTTCTGGGCTGCCCCGCCCGATCTTAGGCCGCGCGTTGACTTGATCGAGCGACTGATCACTCCTAGCAATGCTCACAAGGAGGCATGCTTGATCAATATCCGAGCATGGAGTCAGCTCGCTCGCCTCATCGTGTCTAATGGTGAAGGCAGCGCTGCGTTCAGACCGTTTACCACATGGAGGAACAACGTGTTCAACCAGATCTTGGACCAGTACATGTCTGCAGAGTCCGATATCGAGCAGCAGTTTAGGGCGCTGTCTGCAGAGAATATGCGCAGCATCGATGCAGCATGGCGGGACGAGCTGATAACAAAAAATAAAGCAACGGCCCTGGACATTCTTCACGCTTCAGCCAAAGCTTCTCTCGATGTGCTCAAGCACGCAAAGACTCTCGAGGCAGCCATGTACACGCTCAACGTCACTCAGTTGCAAAAGATGTGTACTACCCTGCATTTTGGCTCTCCGGGCTTTGACTGGGGTATTCTCAATGTGGCACTCGATACGCACGAGCACTTCCTGGGCTGGATTGAAGAGTCTTCTGAGGAGCAGTACTCTAGCAATGAGACTAATGCAGATGTCGACCCGGGTCAGTTGGAGGATGCCATCCTGCTGCTTCGCGAGAAGCTCACCAAAGAGTTCTTCTGGATGGCCAGGGAATTACTCGCCTTACCAGTGAAGGCACTCACAACCTTCGGCAAGCAAACCGAGCAGGTCGCCTGTACCGAGAAGACGGTGACGCTGGCTGCCAAACTAGCCGCCCGGTTCATCCAGGAGCGAGTCACCCAGGTGCTGCCCTACTTCCAGCCCGGCAAGTACGGACTCTTCCCCGACATCCCCAAGAACATGACCGGTCCAGAGAGGAGATGGCTCCCGCTCTTCATCGCCACTCTCGTCAAGAAGAACGTCTTCGACTTCAAAGACATGGAAACCAACATCCTCTCCCTCTGGATCCAGTCCATCATCAAGCCCATGCGCTTCCTCGGCTACGAGACCTACCTCGCCGAAGTCCTCCAGCAGCGCGGCCTCCCTTTCCTCATAGGGGCAGACGTCTCAGCCGGCATGACGCCAGACTACAACATCCATCTAGACCTCTTCTCCCGTGCAATTCATTACATGCGCAAGGCTCTCCGGGGAGGCGCGGTCACGCCAGCGCCAGGCGCAACCCCATCGGCCCCATTCACAGCAGCAGCATCATCATCATCATCAGCCCAGTCCATCCGCCGCCAAAGAGAAGAATTCTCGCAAACCCTCCAACTAGCCATGACCAAAATCAGGGAAGACCTTTCCATTCTCCGTTCCGATGCCGGAATATCCACAGAAGAACACAAAAACTACATGACCTTCACCCACTCCCTCATCTCCCTCATCAAATCGCACGGCGTCGGCATCGTCGTCGTCGACCCCTTTTTCCTGACCCCCTCAGACTCGTATTCCCCACCTTTACAAGACCCACAACTACACACGGCGGGGATAATGGCTTACGGCGTCCGCTTATCCGAAAAAGAAGCGCCGGCTGCTACTTGTAGCCAGCTGTTTTGGTACTTGTTTAATAACTTTAAGGTGGCGCTGGCTAATGATGGGCTGAGAGAGGAACGACTAATATTGGAAAGAGCGTTGGGGGATGTCAAGATGACGGGGGGCAAGGAGTTCATGACGTTCATGTTGGAGATCATGTTACCTGTTGTTGTGCAGGTTGCGGGTCACAGGGTTGGGAACCAGCAAGATGGAGAAGAGGGCGAGGGTGGGTTTGGGTCGGAGGAGGTGTTGTTGGAGTGTTATGTGGGGGCGGTGGTGGGGGTGTTGACGAGGAGTTGCGTGCCGAGGGAGTTGAGCGGGGAGGATGTGGAGGTGCATGTCGTTGAAGTCCTTAAGACCGTGGTGTGGTGGTGTGAGGAGTTGTGGAGGAGAAAGAGTAGAGGGAGGGGAGCTGGAATGGGAAGGGAGGAGGTAAAGAGGAAGGATTTGGCGGTTTTCAATCAGTTGGTTGGGTTGTGTGTTGCGCTGCAGCCGAGTATGATTCCGGTGGTGCTTACCCATAGTAAGGAACAGAGGGAGGAGATGAAGGCGTTGGTGGACATGGTTCAGGTTGTGTCGCGGTTGTTTGATGCGGCGAGGGAGTGTATCCGACGGTTTATCCTCCCGGAGCGAAAGCCGGAGGGCCGGGGGCGAGGAAGAGCGGCTGCTGGTCTGGATCTGGATCTGGAAGAAGGCCCCGACCTTGTGGAAGTGGATGAAAACCAGGACAACAACGGATTCATTCGAGTCGAAGGTCTTCTGGCAGGACTACGGCCACCTCCCACATCTTCCTCCCTACAGCAGGGCGGCCAGGCGAGGTTTGTTAACCCGCGTGTGCAGGGACATGTCACTTCCATGGTCAAGGATATGTCAAACAACTGGATCGTATCCGATGGTCGGGTTACTACACGGTTTGCTGCCGCTGCCGGTGGCCCCGCGAGAATACTCCCTGGGCAGCAGCAGTTACCATCAAGCACGCAGTCTTCCACTGCTGGTGCCAGCGCCGCTCCGGCTGGAAGCCAGGGGACCAGCTACGTAGTTAGGGACAGAGAGGCGCTGCTGCGGGATCTGTATGCCCGGCTTGGGGAGTGGAAGTTGGGTGAGTGGACTAGTGATACTCTCGATCACCGGAGAGAGAGGAGGAGGTTGTGGGATGATGAGATGTTTTATGGATTAGTCTAGAACTAGGCCGGGCAAAGGGCGTTGAGGTTGTCATGATGGTTTTTTGAGAGGTTATCAGCATGAAATTTTATGAAATGGAGCGAGCATTGGAGACACGGATATGTCGGTGTTAAAAACGGCTCTTGGATAGTGCAAAAGTAATAGAGGAATCGTTCAATTATGATGGTACAAGCTCCGTACCTATGGTGCCCGTTGTTGCTGCTATCAAAGAGCACGGCCCGATTGACAACCTCAAGCGGGCTGCCATTACAGGGATGCTTCAGTGGACTTTAGCGGCTTATTTAAACTAGGTAACGGGACATTTTGCCGGCCGGCAACGGATAACAGGCATGGAATCCTTGCATCGGTCCATTACAGAAGCTCCATTCCATTGCATCCCGTCGCGTTCACCTGGGCCATCCCACCATCCACATCAACCTCACCCACCCGCTTCACTGACGCAATCACATGTATTAATACACACATAGCGAACGGCTGCCGGTCAACTGCAACATAATACAACCTATGAGAGTCGCCAACCACCCCAATTGATACCTCCCAATGCCTGTTGCCGGGGCCCGAGCCCTGCTGTCGGCGCAATCCTCCTGTTGTCGCCGACTGCCCCGCGCCGTCTCCGCTGCTGCCGTCGCCGTCGCCGTCGCCGGTTCCGCTTCCGGCACGAATAGCTCCTCTGTCTCCCTCTCCCGCCGCCAGCATGCCTCTGTAAGAGGCTTCCGCACCTCTGCGGCCTCCCTCAAAAACGACCCCGACTCGAACTCGAACTCTGCCGACGACAAGAAGCCAAGTAGTACCACGACCGAAGACGAACACAAGACAACAAAAGACAAACCCGCTTCTACCACGACTACCACCTCTCAAGAGGAAGCCGACAAGAGGGATGCAGAGGCAAAAGCAGCCGCCGATGCCTACAAGGAAGCGCTCACGCTCAAGGGAACCCGGGGGCGCACACGGCCTGGCAGAATGAGCGCCGTCAATGGCATCGAGAACAACGTCGCCCCGCAAGCCAGCAGCACCCCGAGCACGCCTTGGGTGAAGCTCGACCCATGGTTCGTCGACCACAACGTGTCGCTGTACGAGGCCCGACCCATCGGCGCACCCCAGACCTTGCTCTTCCCCCTCGAAGACGTCGACCGCGAAGCCGTGCTGGAGCTGCTGGAGAAGAAGCTCGACAAGGTCCAGGTGACAGAGGAGGACGTCAACTCGTGGACAAGCATGCTGGACGAGCTGGTCAGGCTGCCTGAGGAAGAGCGCGAGGTTGCGTTCGAGCAACTATCCGAATCCGCCAGTCAGCTGCTCAAGAAGGCGCATGCGGCGCACAATACTGCGTTCCTACAGGCGCTGGCTATCGTCCACCAGACGGGCGCGAACCCGGACCATATCGAGTTGCTGCGCAAGCACCATTCTTCTAGGGAGGATGATATTGTTCGGTTGTTGTGGTGGTCGGATAAGCCGCTGTCCGGAGAAGCACAGCGCTGGCTGGCTAACCTCCGGTGCGAGGCCCATCCCGGCTCTGGCGCGCTACATGGCAGCCCTTTGGCCAGCAGGCCGGATCCCGAGTATCCTGTCTGCATGGAGCTTTTGGCGGCTATACGTGCCGAGCTGGTGGCGGATGTGACGCATGGGACTAAGCCGCCTGACTATCACCGGGTCACGACGGTGCTCTCGGTGGTGAACCGCAAGGGCCGTAGTGTCGCCAACAATGTCATCGATGACATTGCAACCGACCTCAAGGCGGACGTAATACACCTGGATGCGTTTAGCTTGGCGAGACTTCTTGGGACACAGCTACAGCAGAACATCCATAATGTTCGGGGCTCGGTTTCCATGTTGGGTTATGCCGCTTCTGAGATCAACGGAAGACTTGCCAACCGGGACGATGCCGACTCGGATGGCGATGTGGGTGTTTTGCACGTGTCCATGCCGTCCAAGTTGCGGTCCCTCCTTAGCTCCGGCAAGGACTTTGGAACCTCGCGCTCTGTCGACCCACGCTGGGAAGGACTGAAGATACAGAACACGCTCAAGGCGATCGTTAGGGCGGCTGATGCCAAGCGGTTTGCTCAGACGGGTAATTATGAGAAGCGTGACCTGATCATCCATCTGCACGACTATGTAGAAATCAGTGAACTGCAAGAAAGCTTGATCACCAGGTTACGAGACATTGTCGATGACTGGCATTTCGAGGAGGCCGCGCAGGACGGAAAGAAGATCGTGCTGGTAGGCTCTTCATCTAGTGACATGGAGAAGTCGCAGCACTGGCGCAACCATCTGGTCGAGCTCGGCCGTGAGGGCCATCATATCATCCCCTTCCACGCCTCCCCGTCTACCGAGTGGATGGACAGGAAGGATAACCTCTACGACAACATCAACAACATCAAGAACATGCTGGAGGCAAGACTGCTTACACCAGCTGCCATTGACTTTGATGCCCAAATCAAGTTCCAAGATGACCAGGTCCTTGTAGACGAAAGATACACCGATCTGTTCCAGACCTTGTCGAAACATGTGTTTGACGTCCAATGGGTGTACCGGTTAACCTCCCTCTTGCTGGGCAGCCGGTCACCGCCTCCCAAGAAATACGGCCTCGGCCACCTCAAGTACGCCCTCGCCTTCATGAGCGACCGCGACAACCACTGGAAGGGCATCTACTCGGGCATCCGTCCTCCTTACTTCTCCCCCCTCTTCCGTCAAAAGGGTGGTGGCGCCAGCAACATGTTTGACCAGCACATGCATGACGCTGGCGACTCACCCACCTCGGGCTTTTCTTCCGCATGGTCCAACCAAAGCCAAAACACTGGCGACAACAAGGACTACGATCAGCACGAGAAGAAGCTCCTAGCCGGCCTCGTGAACGCCAAGGACATCCACACCACCTTCGACGACATCATCGTCCCCCCCGAGACCAAAGAGTCTCTCATTGGCCTCACCTCTCTCTCCCTCCAACGGCCCGACGCCTTCGCCTACGGCGTGCTCAAAACCGAGCGCATTCCCGGCTGTTTACTTTATGGTCCCCCCGGAACAGGCAAGACCTTGCTCGCCAAAGCCGTCGCCAAGGAGTCCGGCGCCAACATGCTCGAAGTCTCGGCGGCTTCCATCAACGACATGTGGCTCGGCCAATCCGAGAAGAACGTGCGCGCTTTGTTCTCCCTCGCCCGCAAGCTTTCACCGATGGTGATCTTCCTCGACGAAGCCGACGCCCTCCTGGGAGCCCGCCACAACAACCCCGGCCGCACCGCCCACCGCGAGACCATCACGCAGTTCCTGCGCGAGTGGGACGGCCTGTCCGACATGCGCGCCTTCATCATGGTAGCCACCAACCGGCCCTTTGATCTCGACGAGGCCGTCCTCCGTCGTCTTCCGCGCAAGATCCTCGTCGATTTACCGCTCGTCGCCGAGCGCGCCAAGATTTTGAGAGTCATGCTCCGCGAGGAACAAGTTGCTCCCGACGTGGACCTCGACGCGCTAGCAAAGGAAACAGATCTCTACTCTGGCTCTGACCTCAAGAACTTGTGCGTGAGCGCGGCGATGGAGGCCGTGAGAGAAGAATGCAGAGCCAAGGAGGTGCACGACGCGGCAAACCCGGAGGGTCCGGCGTACGAGTTCCCGGAGAAGAGAGTGTTGACGAGGAAACACTTTGAAAAGGGCATGAGGGAGATTAGTGCCAGTATTAGCGAGGACATGGAGAGCTTGAAGGCGATTCGCAAGTTTGATGAGCAGTATGGTGATGCGGGCGGGAAGGCGGCCCGCAAAAAGGGGAGGAAGGGGATGGGCTTTGAGGTTGCGGGTATGGGCAAGGGGGGCACGGAGGAGGCGAGGGTTAGGAAGGTTGTTGTTGATGAGGTGCAGGATGGGAGGGCCAAGATCGCGGTGTAAGAAGGGAATGTGTGAAGGGTTGTAAAGGATTTGTATAGTATCATGGAGGAGTTCAGGTTGTCATCTGCTTATAGTATTGTATCAAGTTGTTTCGTGGAAATGATATATGGTATGAGTTGCATGTCATGGCGTGGCTGAGATGGCATATAATGTAGGTAGATATACCGACCGGGTGTACATAACGGGCTTTCCATGGTTCGCATTCATTGTTCATAGGTTAGGGGGGTATCAAGACTACTAGTCTATAGGGCTGTATTCTACATTGGCATTGGCATTGGTATGGGTATTATGGGGTGGATCAAAAGTCAGTACTTCTAAAACGGCGAGACCTGTGTGACAAAGATCTCTTTCCCCCATTTTCCAAAGGTATAGAAAAAATAATCATGTGGAAAACTCCTTTTGTCTTCCATATGTTGGGCATAACAACGTCAACGAGAATGCTGCCGATGCAAGTTGCCTGCCTGGACGTAGTTGAACCGAGTGGCGACCATTCCCTTTTATTCTCCTCTGTCTTGCCCGCCGCCTCTACAAGCTACCATGCTATGACCTATATATATCCCATGAGTCTATAGCCTATAGGTAGCCTTCAGCAGTATACATACACATCAATTCTAGAGAAAAATTTAATTACAAAATTTCTTGCTGGAAATTTGTTGTCAATTCTTTCACCGCGTGGGTTATAATCAACTTATCTTGGATTTTGGTAAAAGAATATGAGTCAGGTGGATTGTCAGTGAATCCAACTGAATGGGACCTCGGTGCAAACTATGTGATATATCTTCTGAGCACCTCAGGTTCAGCAAAATCATTTCTATGTCGTCAAGACCTCACTCTAGCTAGTATGTCTAGTAGCCTTGCTGCTTTTGACTATGCTCTTTGTTGTTTATTCTTCAACTTTGCCATACTCCAAGCTGTATGCAATATAACAAGGAAGGAAAATGCATGTCCTCTCTTACTTCCCTACTTCTGGGTATTTACCATTGCCCTTGCAGTCCTTGTCAAGGCCTGCCGTTGCATTCCTCTTCCCACTTCGACTTCAGCTTCAGCGTCGGGCTGCCTCTACTTCTAATGACCTCCTGCTTCGCATTGAAAGCACTTCCACTTCCTCCTCCTAACTAGTTCGAGCGCCTCCTCTGGATTCGGCACGCATCGGCTGTGATAGACGCGTTGTTTGCAATGCTGGTTTAGTCTCTAGTTAGTAACTCAGTTCTGAATGGTTGGATGGAAGAAGAGAATGGCAAAAGAAGACTCACCTTATTACAACAAATCATCATCTCCGGCTGCGGCACCACCTCTCCACACCTCGCACAACCACCCGCTGCACTCTTCTTCCTGCCACCACCCGGCTGCTGCTGCTGCTCATGGACATCCGACTCTCTCCTCGCCCGCTCATCACCACCGGCACCACCAGCAGCAGAAGCACCCTCAGCACCACCACCACCACCGCCACCACCAGCAGCCATACTCTTCCTAACCTCATTCAACTCCTTCGTCACCGCCACAACCGTCGCATCATCCAGATACCTCCTCGCCAGCAGCACCGCCATATGCTTCCCCAGCTCTTCCGCACGACTCCTCTTCTCCAGCAGCCAGGCCGCCTTCTCCTTGACAAAGTTGCGGAACTCTCGCGGTAGGTACAGCTCCGAGCCCAAGTGCTTCTGCAGGATGTAGGCGTCCCACTGCATCATGTATTCTTTTTCTTGCGGCTCGACGTCGGAAAACTCGCCCAGGGCGTCGGCGTGCTTGGTGATCAGCCAGCCCTCGTCCAGCGGCGGGTAGCGGACTTCGGAGCCGGGAGCGAGCTCGACTTTGGAGAGAGGGTCGTAGATCGGGCGGTTGATGTTGTGGGGAACGTAGACGGGTTTCTTTTGGGCTTTCTCTTTGGAGGCGCGGCTGCGGGTGGAGGCGGAGGTGGCGGATAAGGATTTTTCCTTTTGTTGTCGTTGTTGCTGCTGCTGCTGTTGTTGCTGCTGCTGCTGTTGGGGATGTGGTCCCTTCGTTGGACTTCGGCTGGCTGGGAGAGGAGGAATCTTGTACCCGCCATGATCGGGCAAGAGACGGGATCTCACCCAGGAGTCGTCGCCGTCGACGAATTTGGCGAGATCGAGGGGTTTTACTGGAAGACCCAGCGAGTAGATGATCTTGCTGCTGCCGGATTTTAAGGGGGAAGCGGATGCGGTGGTCGACGAGGTGTTTCCAGCAACAGCGACGACGCGTTGAACTGCCACCAAGTATAGGCCCTTCTTCTGCTCAAACTTGAAGTCAAATTCGGGGTGGCATGAGAAGTGAGCGCGGAGCTGGCTGATGCGCTCATGCTCAGCCGCGCATACGAGACAGGAGAGCTTGTTAGCATGCAACGCTTTCCGCTCGCGGCCCTCTTCGGGCGGCAAAACGTACGTGACGGAATGCTCGTCTAGTTGGGCATGTTCATCGTCGTCTCTTTTCCGTTTCCTTGGCGATTTGCCTACGGCCGTGTTCCATAGCTGCCTTACGTTGTAGTTGACTTCTGTCCTGTGGCGCCTAGATCGGTTGGGCGTCAGGTCTCCCTCGAGTAGTTCTTCTCCGGCATACGCCGTGGAAGTGCCGTTAACTTCCCAATTCCCCGTCTTGGTGGCCTCGTCGTTGAACGTTGGGTCATGATGATGCCCATTGATACCATTAACTCCGTTCGAACCAGTCACTGGCAATTCTGACAGGGGCTTCTTAGGGGCCCAAGGGTCAATTACTGTAATAGAGGGCATGATCTCCTTGGGCTTCTGGTTCCCTGTTAGTTGGCTTGATATACTTGTTTGCCAACGCACGTCAATGTCCATGACGAAATCCGTGGGTGTCTCTCGGTTCTGCTGTATTCTCGCTTTCAACCTCGTCGTCTTCCTGTTGCGGGTGTGGAAAATATCCGGAAGTTGGGCAAAAAGGGCCCACTGCCGCGGTGGTAGGTTACGGGCTGAGGGATCCTCCCCCTTGGCCGGAATCAGGCTGCTGGGTGGCCAACTTGGATCTCCGGCTGACTCGATCTCGATTAGGACACTGTAAGAATCGGCAAAGCCAAAGGCGGGATCATGACCATCCCGCTCCAAGTATATTTTGTCTTCGGGAATATCGAAAGCCTCGATAGCATACAGTCGAGCCATGTGTGTGGATGCGGCGGCAGGGTTCTTATAAACCTTGAGCTCGCATAATTGGCTGTCGACGTGCAAGAGAACCTTTTCATTCCCGTTATGACCATAAATGCTCAGTTTGCAACGTGCCCGCATGTTCGCGGTATCCCTCACGTTGGGTGCCACCATGCCGTTAGACACGCCATTTTTGATGCGCGGTGAATCTTTGTGGATAATCTTGAGGACTTCTATCCGCAGGCATCGGGGGCTGTCGCCGTAAGGGTCCTCATATAATGGAAAGCCATTGTTGTCGTTGAGTCGTCGACGTTTTGCTGGATGTTGGCATGTGTCGTCGAAGTCTTGATCGGTGTGGTGACTGTGGTCGATAAATCTGACATCGGACTCATGAGCAGGCACCCGAGACTGGGTGGAGGGCTTGTTGCCCATTCTATCTTCCCAGTAGTTGGTAGCGTGAATCCAATTCCGATGCAAGAAGGGTAGCTGGCGGTATCGCCGACACCTCGATGTCATAGCTGTGAAGAACGATTAGAATCATACAAGATAACATGTGGGAGTGTGATAAGCTTCTGAGTGCATGGTGTCTGTGACGGGGAACATGAGGGCTCTGTACAATAACCGCTGTATATGTCTGAAGTAGGGAAGCTGTATACCGAAAAAAGACAGCTCCGTGCCTTGTTGGGATATAACAAGCTCAGCAGGTAAATGAAAGGGTGATTGGAAAAGATATGAGAGCGAGGATATGAATGATCAAGCATCCAAAGGGATGATTGATTATGAGCCAAAGTGAAAGAGAGATGAGCTCAAGGGTAAACGTAGCGGCAAAGACAGGCGATGAGAGCTAAGCGGTCGCCACGGTAACCCTGACAGCGGCCTTTTGGACATTGTGAAGCAGAAGGCGTGATGCCAACCAAGCCCTATATCAAAACATTAAGGAGTTCTCTATGCAATGAAAAGGGGGCCCGGTTTGCCGCGTCCAACAACGGCAACAACTTGTCTTTTTGAACTGCCTAGACAGTGCAATAATGACGCCAATGCCGCCGAAGAGGCCCGAGATCCCGAACTCTTTCACTAAAAGACAAACCCGTACGCTGAAATCCGATAATGAAATCTCTGCTGAGATGTCTCGGTTGCATCAGACCCATAGACACATGCAGTGAAAGCGGAATTGTGTGGAAATGTTGAGGGATAGGAATTGTGGAAAGAAAGGAGGAGGGAAAAAAAAAAGGAAAAAAAAAAGACGCGTACCGTTACCAGAAACTGGCACAGAAACATGAGAGGTGCCATGTTGCTCGCGACGCCCGTCACGTCTCACTCTGTGATGCACGGAGCCCATCTTGTGTTCTCGGCCCCAGTCAATCGTGGATCCGGGTTGCCAATTGTGCACTGTGCTCAAAAGTGTAGCGCATAAAGCTTGATAGCCGGCTATCAGAGTTGCTGCGATGATTGCGGTGAAATTCGGTGTCGCACTAACACCCATGAGACCGCCGAGCGACAGGGAAGTCGCTGGATATATCGATTGGTGGGAATGTCGCAACAACACGGGCGCTTGCGCTTCCACTTTGAGCGAACTGATTTCAAAATCCGACAATGACCGGATATGTTTTGATATCAATGCTGACGAGATGCGAGTTGGCTGAGGTTGATGCAAGAGAATGCGAAAAGAAATGAGCGTCTGCGCAAGTTTGTTAGTGTTTATTTACTTTTGTCTGAGGGAAAGAGCGCACGTCAATTGGTGCGGGGCAAGGTGCGCTTACCTCAAAATACTGAAAGTTGCGACAGGAGTTGGTGATGGAGGAAATATTTTGATATGGCAAAATTCAAAGTATAAGTCTGCGGAACGAACTGAACCGAGTGTTGGACCACGGGACTGAATAGGGAGGTGAATGGTACTGAATGAGCTGAGGCTGACAGGTCAGGCGTCAGTGAATGTGGTAGGCACAATAGAGAAATCCGAGCAACAATGGGGCAGGGGCGTTTCTTACGTGCATGTTACACTTGCACCTGCCAACTTGGACAACTTTCAGATTTTGATTTCTCTTCGTTTGATTTTCCCTCCATCATCTCCACCTTGATTCTCACACCAAACCCATGGACCTGATCTCCGTCACAATGGCTATCCAACGACACACACTTTATTCAAATTCATTCCTGTGGCATCCCACAATACCATTCATTCTTTGACATTGTCCATGGCCGACTTCCATCCCATATAGACGGGTGTGGCCAGACGATCAGACCGTTGCCGGCGGCAAGCTTCACAAGTATCGAGCCCATAGACGAAATCGTCATGGTTACAGGTGTTACATAGCTCTACTGGGAAAATGGACACAGAAGCTTGGTATGTATTCATCATTCGTCGCAGCCTCGGCCTCTTCCTGATTGCTAGCTGACAAAAGCTATGGGAACAGATATGTCGTTTCGACGGGCACACGAAGACTTCCTTTTCCATCAGAGAATATGAAGGCGAACCTTCATTCATCGGCCATTCCACCAAGTGCCCGATCGCAGCCTTCTATCCGAATGGTGCGCCAGATGAAAAGAGGCAACTTCCTCATGCAACTACCCAACCCTAACCCTTACCAACGACACTTCCCACCATGAACCGAGAGAACGAACAAAACCGACGAATCAAACCAGAGAGATAATTTTGTAAGTCAAGGCACTTTATTTCCCTGTTGTCTGCCGAATACCTGTTGTTTGTTGTGGTCCTCCGGCCCATAATCCTCCATACGCCGAGCAACCATTCCTATCAACTCTCAACGCCGCCGGCCCCGATGCCCAAAGTATGCGATCCCAGTAGAACCGATGAACTGGAACAGAGCAAAGAGCAAAAGCACACTAAGAAAGCCCCAACTCCATGCTCAAACACCATCGTTCACCGCACTGTATCAACATGAACCGCCCTTTTCCACCGCGTCTTGGTGTCATCGGTATCTGCCCAGTGGCCAACTAGATGAGGATGGCATGTTTAGATCTCACCCTCATACTTGTAGTTGTCCTTGCCCTCTATCCTCACCACAACATCCATTAGCACATCGTATCCTTTTCCCCTCACACCTGTACCGAGTGTACTCTGCCTCGATGTCTTCGACAACCAAAAGATCGACATCGTCAGAGTAACAGGAAAAGTAATCAGAGTCGGACTCACCATCCTCGCCTTCCTCCTGCTTGGTCTCCACAGCATCAGGAGTAGTTTTCTCCTTCTTCAGCGGACGTTGCTTCTCGTCGTCATCCGAGTCCTCAGGTTCGGCCTTGTACGTGAAGGGCTCACGCTGCTCGCCAGCGGAACCCTCATTGCCGGAATCCTCGTTGTTGTTGATGGCCGCAGTGGCCCTCTTGCGCTTAGTGCTGCGGGGAGCACGAGGAGTCTTAGGAGTCTTGGCCTGGGCCGGGCTGCTCGTGCCGCTGGGGCCTGCGCCGCTGGGGCCCGCGTCATCGGTCAAGGAACCGTAGTTCTTGGGCGGCTGAATGTCGTGCGCTTTCAGGAGGCGCTCGTAACGTTTGGCACTATGGAGGGAGATGGCGTATTAGCTGGATTGATCACTGTTTGACGACTAGAGGCCATGTGAGAAAGGAGTAATTGAGTGAGCGAGTGACTTACGCTGCGGCCTTGGATACGATGCTGAGCTCCCCGGCGACTTCGCTCCAGTTGATCTTGCCATTGCTCGAGTGCTTGATGCAACACAAGAGAAAGTTCATCTGACCGGCCACGTCCTGGTTGGCTTTGGGAGGCATTTTGACGGTTGAGCGAGATGAGGTTGGCTGCGAAGAACTGCTGTCAGGTCAGTTGACTGCTGGTTTGAAAGCAATACTGTCGAGTGACGGTCAAGTGACTGATGTGTGATGCCTGGTGGCTGTGGTGCGAGATAGTGGAAGGAAGTGGAAGGTGCGAGTGGACTTGCAAGGCGCGAG
Source organism: Copromyces sp. CBS 386.78 (assembly GCA_030685235.1). Classification (NCBI taxonomy): domain Eukaryota; kingdom Fungi; phylum Ascomycota; class Sordariomycetes; order Sordariales; family Sordariaceae; genus Copromyces; species Copromyces sp. CBS 386.78. The sequence continues at coordinate 293,018 of MU839111.1, forward strand.
AAGATGAAGCTATTTCTTGCAGCCAAAAACACCCGAGGGACTTGGACTCACTTTGGTCGACCTAGTTGTCAGGAAGATGAGTTCCGCGAGTGCTTCCAAGCAAAAGGCTTTGGTAGGCAAGCTTGTGGTTGTTGAAAGGAAAAAGAGTGTCAGAGACGCCGACGGATGGGGGATATTTATGGACGTCCAGGACGGTTCAGGACCCCACTTAACGACAGCGTCTGTCTGAACACCGTCTCTATTTTGGCAGGCGGCAGGACCGCCAGGACAAGTTTGTCGTCCGAGGCCACTGTCCTGGACGGCGGGCCATCAAACGAGTGGTCACATTCGACAGGCTGCAGCGACCGTTAACTCGAACTTTTCATCCGTTTTATTCATCGTCCAGGCAACCACATCCACAAATCTAGGAATTTCACAGTCGAGCCGGTCTGCCCAAGTGTGATGGCAGGTGCCCTAGAAAGGATTGGAATACCAGAGAGTGTCGTCCAGCCTCCGCCCCCAGTAAGGTATTTCATCGCATACACCAACGAGGCTTCCTTGTCCTTCACGAGAGTTTTCCTTCGAGGTTTCGGTGGAGACGATGTTTGCACATGGCATAAGAAAAAGCTCAAACGCTCAGATCCTATTGTTCTTTGGCATTCGATGTTTCATCCCTTTCTGAGCTACGTATAGAAAGACGCCCATGGAACATGCATTATCGGACAACGAGGCGGTAAGGACCACAGGAGCCGCTTCACCTGTCCAGTGTCAAAGCCTTGATATTCTTGGCTGTCTTTGGGATTATCACCTACCCATAAGGCCCCTTTTGGGCACGTGCTTGAAGTCTGCAGATGGGCAGTGTCCGTCTAAAAGAGTGTGTGTTTGTCGTCTGTTGCCCGTCGCTGCCGGACTTTGCACGAAGCTGGCCGGCCAGCGGGCAGGCGACGTGGAAGTCTTGGAGCAAAGGACCTGGGCCAAAGCTGGTCTGGCAGCACCCAAGGCCCAGTGGCCATAGACAGTATACAATAGAGTTATTAGTTTGGGCTGCCTACCACTTTTCAGTTTGATTACTCCGTGATTGCGATCAAGTCCTGAGAGCAACCCCGTATTGAGCTTCGGAGCCTGCTCTTGTCCACGCTAGGGTACGCGATGGCAAAGCTGTGGCTGTCAAAGCATGTATGGGCATTGCATTAACTCCCCAATATGTCCCCAAGATACCAGAAGGCTTCTGGGATCAGTGATCGAGGAGTGTCTGCTCCAGAAAAGAGCTAGGTTATAGACTTTACCTTCACGGGGAGCTGTAGTCTTTTGTTTGGCTTGGTGAATACCACCTCGCACCCTCCCCCAAGGACCCTTTGTGCCATGGGAAACCTGGTCGAGGTCACCTACTGTGTAGGTTCTTCTACCATCATTCTGTTCACATATCGTTTCGTTACCTGCCTGAATGTTTGGCAAGTGACAGGCAGAAAAAGGGCCGGAACCTTGAACCTTCAAGCCTTGTGAATGTGCAATATTGTTCATGGAACCTTCATCAGAGACGACTCGGGGTATAAAGTCGTCTTCGTATCCCCCGACTCCTGTACTTCTTTCTTCTACTTCTACTGCCATCAAAGAGCAACATCTTCATGTCCGGTCAGAGCTTGTCGCGTCTTTATCTTTAACTTGGCCTCGGGCTTTCTTTTCCTGAAGGAGGCAGTATTATTGAGACATAGAGCATTAGCTTTTGTACGTCATTCACGTAAACAACCTCGAAATCCAGACTGTTATTTACTAACCATAATAATTCGTCTTCCTTGCGCAGAAACTCAGAATGCCTCCCGAAACCCCCCGCCCCGTCCCCAAACTCCGGGGCAGAGAACCTCCCAAGGAAGACATGAACCTAATTTACAGTGTACTAGAGAATATCATCGTTGATGACACGGTCAAACAAAAGGTTCTCGAATTCGATACAGCCAAGGCTACTGAAAGAGCCAATATGGCCTCAGAAGCTGGTTTTCACACCAGGTGGTACACATACCGGATGAAGTTCAGACTTGAAGACAATCTTCCAGTCGACCCAAACAAAGCTCACTCTTCGTCAGCCGAGCCCCAACTCCGTGGTGTGAAGCCCACCGCCAGCGCCCTCAATATTATTTTCAGCATCCTGGAAAATCTCAAGGAGAAAGTCAGAGCTGACTGGGCCAAAGTCGCTGCCCGGGCTGGCTTGAGCTACGCTGACGAGGCCCAAGAAATGTGGAGTAAACTCTGCACCGAGTATCAGCTTTGTAACGAAACAGCTGCAGTTGGGAGGACTACCAACATAAACACTCCATGTCCTCAATCTCCTCGGGTCGTCGTTACCAACGAAGCTCAACCTGCCTCTCTCTGTATGGCTGAGTCGCCTTGTGTCCCCCAGACTCATCAAAAACCCCTTTGCCCCTGTACCCCCGTTAGGCCTTCACTCTTCAGTCGCGGACGTTCCTTCTAGCAGCAACATCATCACTCCTCCGGTCTCAGTCCTCGCGCCTTCACCCGTCGACACACCGGCTATTACCGGACCTCATGCGTTTTCCCATCATGAAGTCCCCTACGACAACCCTATCAGCAAATCTCCTGCCAATTACGTCAACACGGGTAGCCAGACGGACGGTAAATGCTGTCCCTCCAAAGCTTCCGGTTTCAGGGTGGTTGCAAGAAACCTTCTTTGGGCATCCATCTTGGCTGAGGAGGAGAATGAGAGGGAACACCATGAGCGAATCCTTACTTCGTCTCCCAGTGGCCGTGCCCGTGCCAATTACTCTTGGTCTTATGACACGCCCACAAACGAGAACGAGCCCGTGGTCAATGTCAATGCGGGGCCCAGCACTGTGGCCATGGCTAGCTCTACCAACGATGGCACGACCAAAGAGGGCACCGGAGGAAGAGGTAGAGACACTGGTACTCAAACAGAAGACCCATGTTGTTGTGTCACCGCCTTCGGGTTCAGGGTGGCGTTTGTTTACATGTTTGTCGTCCTCGACGCCCCTGCCAACACCGAGGAAGAGAATACCTCTGGTTGGCCTCTAGCCCATCTGGGAGCAGAAGCCGAACAAGCTGCCAATACATCCTTCTCTGCCTACTCCTCATCCTCCAGCTCCAGGTCCAACTCCCTTTTGTTCTCCAACTCCTCCAAGTCTTCTAGAACCACAGCAACTTCCTCTTTTCACACTCCCACCATTGGGACTGGGTTAACCGGCAACCCCTTCCCCCCTACCAGCAAGAAAGCCAAAACTCTCCAAGCAGCTGCCAGATACATGTGGTCGCTAGCAGCCAAAGCAGAGTATGAGCGCGATGAGAGTCTGGGGCAGTGGCCGGGTTGGTTGCTCCTAGACCAGGGCGGTGGTGGTGTGTCTTTGAGTGCGTATGAGAATGCGGTGGCTGCGGCTGGGGCGCCACTGAGGGTTTTGTGGTTGAGGGTTGCTGTTATGATTTAGGTGATGTTGGTGTAACTGTGGTAAGGAGGGGAGGAGGAAGTGGGGGAGAAGGTGAGAATGGGGAAATGGAAAGAGGGAACGAGTCAAGGAAAAAGTAAGGGGAGGAAGAGGTCGAGCTGCGTCTGTATATGCGAGTGTCTTCTCTGCATCTGCGAGTGTCTCCTCTGCATCTGCGAGTGTCTCCGCTCTTCCTGCGGCGACCGCTACCATGAGCAGCATCAACAATGACAGCGAAACAAGGGAGCAACAACAAGATCAAGATTTACGACAACACAACAAGGGCTTCAATCATGGATCTGTTAGGTATGGACATCCATCATTTTCATTATAGCGAAACCGTCGACCCCTTTCTTTGTGTACTGTTGATAACGCCAAACTAGAATGCGACCGACCAAAGGGGCACTCCCAACTCCGAGCTTGCATAAAGCAAAGAAATGGAAATGAAAGTACCCAACCTCCGCCAAAGGACCATGCAACTCCAACCAACGCCGAAAGCGAATGTCTAACCCATGTTCCAGCTCCCAGATCGCAAGTACGAGAAAGCAGAAAGGGCCACCACGTGACCACGAGTCCAAGACCAAAACTCCAGACGAGCGAGCCAGAATATGACCGCCTAGGAAATCGCGATGCCAGAAGAGAGTGACAAGATGCTTGTTGAGGTCGTCGTTATCCTTCGTGTACGAAGGCGCACCGGTGGTCGTGCTTCGCGTCGAGATTCTGTAACGGCACATACAGGTATCGTCAACAACCATTCCAACTCCCAAGTTCCAATTCCAAGCTTGGAGAGGGCCGAGGACTTGATGAAGGACGGGAAAACAAAGCATCCGACTCACCTAGATCTCGCCAAGGTCGGCACCACCACCCTCACTGGCAGTAGCGTAACCATCGCCGGCCTCAGCAGCGGCATGCATGTCAGCGATGGCACTGGATACTCTCTCCATGGCGACATCGACACTATCGCGGTTGGAATCACCGGCCTCGGCCTGGGCAGCAGCAGCGGCCGCAGCCTTCTGCCTCGCGGTCAGACGGGGCTGACGAGCAGCAGCCCTCTTCTTCGCAGGAGTGTCTTCCTCATCCGCAGCAGCCTCAGCGGCACTGCGCTTGATACCCAAAGCAGACAAAGACTTGGACGGAGTCTTAGGAGCTATGCCATCATCAACAGAAAGCTTGGCCATGGCAGAAGTACCGGGGGTTGACAAAGCGGCGGCGTTCTTGGGCGGGCGACCGCGTGCTCTCTTCTTCACGGGAGTAGCGCCATCACCAGCGTCAGCGCTATCAGCGCCAACAGCATACTTGACGCGGAAGCGACGCCACATCTCCTTGCAGGACTTGGGGTCTTTCAGGCCGGCAGCAGCGGCGGCTTTCTCCCAGTTGGCGTCGATGGGGGAGTTGAGATTCTCGAGGACGGCATACAGTAGCCTGCTCTCTGCTGGGGTGAGGCTTTGGCCGCGCAGGGCGGCGGGGCCTTCGGCTGCAGCTGCTTTGGGAGGCATAATGAAGATTGGTGGGCTGGATCTGGATCTGTGGGAGGGAGGGGGGTGGTTAGTTTCTTGTCGGCAGGCCAGGTACGAGGCAGGCAAAATGTTGATGAGCTACGGCTCAGCTTGGTCGAGGTGACCTACCGTGGGGTGATGCGAATGGTGGGTTTGTGATCTTTGGGGCGAGTTCACTTTGAGCTTGGAGGCGTCCCGTCAGCGACGAGAGAGATTTTGGTAGTTGGCGCCTGAGTAAGGTATAAATCAAAGGCAGTCCTATCCGGTTGGTAGTCGACGGAGAAGCTGGCCGAGTTGCTGTGTGGGAAAAGAAGAGTGTCCTAACAAGGAAAAAAACACGAAAGAACAGGTACCGTACTGGAAGCCCGGGGTGTGTGGAACCGAACGAACCGTTGCCAACGGGAGGGAAAACACAATACGTCATTCGGAAAAACTACGGCACGCTTACGAGAAGCCTTGAGACCTATTCAGCGTGATCGGGCACTCTATCGCTACAGGTCATCGAGATAAACGTCCCCTTTATTAGCTAATGGGCAAAGTCTCTTGCAAAAGTCACAGGCATATAGGAGCACTCGGCAAAGGTACTGCACATATTTGGTTCCTGCAGAAAACCTTTGGCTGATATATTTCAAGACACCAAAGATAGTGCGATTGACGGGATACCCCCTTCGAGAATCTTTTAATGACCAGCTTGGAACTACTTCTCATCTTTTCAAGCACAGCAACAAGAAGACGCTGATGATATCTACTACCTAGCTATATGCTTCTTGTCACCAGGAATACGACGAGGATACCTCCATATACACCAAAGGTGCCAGCCCGACCGTTGAAACTGATCTCCATTTACCTGACCCAGAGTCCAAACCGAAGCCGATAACGCCAGACGAATATGCGGTTGACTAAAAACGCCGATTCCCTCCAACGCCTGTATACCATGAGGATTCTGTAACAGCCTATATCGGTAGCGTCAGCAACCATTCAAATTTCCGATATCCAACTTCCAGCTTCCCACTCCCAAGCTTGAAGAGAACCAAGGACTCAAACGAAAGGAAAGAAAACAAAACAACCGAACTCACCTCGACTAGATCTCGCCGTCATCGACGCCACCCTCAGCAGCAGTAGCGTAACCATCGTCGGCCGCAACAGCCGCAGCCGCCGCCGCAGCCGCCGCCGCAGCAGCCTCCGCCTCCCTCTTCATCTTAGCAGTCATACGCGGCTTTCTCGGGGTAGCAGCCTTCTTCTTGGCCGGGCTCTCTTCCATGACCGCGCCGTCGGCATCGGCATCGGCGGCAGTACGTTTCTTCGGGGTAAAGCCAGTGATGGTGCCATCTCCTCCTGAGGTAGAGGTGGCGTCAGGGTTGCCAAGGTCGTACTTTTTCTTGAGTTGGCGGTACATCTCCTTGTAGGAGTTGGGCTTGAGGCCGGCACTCGCGGCGGCGCCCTCCATGTTGATCTCGAGGGGGGCGGTGAGGTTGGAGAGAGCAGAAAAGAGGACGTTGCACTCGCTGTTGCTGAGGGGTTGGCCGCGGAGGACGCAGGCCGAGTCACTGGTGGCGACGAATCTGGGAGGCATTTTTGGTGGATGGAACTGTGGTTGTGTTATTGATTAATGTCTTTGTGGTTAGACAAGATCCGCGTGGTGGACTTACGTATGGGTAAGGCAAATGGTGGGTTTGAAAGCTTCGTGGTGATCAATGACTGAGGTAAACAAGCACCTTAATCTTGGGTCAAAATGAATCCTGCCAGCGACGAGAAAGAAGATGTCAGTCAGTGCCCGAAGGTATAATGGGAACAACGCTGCTGCGATGGGGAAGGGAAGCTCACAACGAGTAGCCTGGTAATCACCGGCTAAACTTCCAAAGTTGTTGCTGGAGAAAAAAAAAAGAAAAAAAAAGAAGAGTGTCCCGAGGATGGGAAAAACAAGTGGGACAGAAAGGCGAACGAGTGAGTACCTGGGAGGGGCCAGGCCACCAGGGGTGGAACCGTTACCAGTGGGAGGGAGAGAAACAAACACGTCACGCTCGGAAAAACGTCACTTGCGAGAATCTACTGACACAATTTGGCGTGACCACTTAGGTACCGACCTTAGGTGCCTACCCCTAGCGGTCGTCTCAAAAAACGCCCCCTCGTTAGCCAATGGGGAACGCTCTGTGGAAAAGCAGCAAGCATCAGATATGTGAGAATTGGAAGGTACCTACGTTCTGTTTTGAAATCCCATTGGCAGAGGAGTTAACGGAGCCTGGTACGCCACTTTTCTTTTTCTTTTTCTTTTTTTTTGTTCCTAGGTCCTTGAGCTGTGTCAAGCGGCCAACCAGGCATTTTCACAGTCACTGATTCCCATCATGTCACATAGGAGGACTCGGCAACGTTATTTTGCATAATCCACGAAGAGAGACCAGGAGCATTTGATTCCTGCAAAAAGCCTTTGACGACCGTAACTAAGTTCAGACGGAAGGCTATCTAGATGTATGTGTCTACCTAAGGTAGTACCAACGACGCCAAAGACGCCTGCCCCATTGTGACCAACCTCCTGGTGGTGACCACAGAAAAGTCCAAGACCATGCCAAAAGCGCCAGAAATGTGTCATTTATCCTCTTGAACGCCTGTATACCAGGAAAGACCCGCAAGTGAAAGCAACATATCCGCCTATATAGCACCTGATCGCCTAACTCCAACAACACCGAAACCAAGCCCAAATCCCAAATCCCAATCAGAAAGCCATGTTATTACAAAAACCAAGCTCCAGAAGTTCTAGTTGAGAACGCAGAACATCAAGAAACCGATTGGAAGCAATGGGGAAAACGAAATGTTGAAGTTGATGATGCGGTTCCGGCAGGAAGTGGTAGTCGGGTTTGATGAGGCAAGCCTGATGTCTGTGCAAGCAGCGGCGTCAGCGACCTCTTTGATCAAGGTAGTGTACGTTTTCAACATACAGTGGCAAAGTAGGAGGAGGAGACCTTACCTAGAAACTCAAATCTCGCAAGCATTAGTGAAAACATCCACCTCAGCCCGGGAAGGAGAGGAGACACCATCGTCACCCTCCAGGATAGCATCGATGCTATCAACAGAGGCCGCGCGACCAGCATCAGCAACGTCAGCATCCTGGTTCTCGGGCTCAGCCTCATGCTCATGGTCATAAAAATATGCTGACTCGGCCGCAAGAGCCTCAGCAGCAGCCGCCTCGGCAGCAGCCGCCTCAGCAGCCGCCGCAGCAGCCGCCGCAGCCTCCCTCTTCTGTTTAGCCGTAACACGAGGCTTGCGAGTGACCGGCTTCTTCTTCGCCGGAGTCTCCTCCTCCATGGTGATAGCATCCGCGTCAGCCTGCTCAGCGGCAGTGCGCTTCTTGGACGAAACGGTGTTGCCAGCGAAAGTGGACTTGGAGGGGGTGTCAGGTGTCTCGGTGGCAGCGTCTCCGACAGAGAGCGCGTCCATTCCGGCAGGGACACCAGGGGTCAGAGGAGACGGGCCACCGCTGTCGACCATGGTGATGGCATCGGCTTTCTTGGAGGAGCGACCGCGGCCGCGAGCACCGCCACCGGGCGTCTTCTTCGGGGTAGCAACGGGCTCGCCGCTATCGTCTTCAGCAGGAGTGGGCACCTGCTTGTTCGCGCCAACGCTGTCGATGTTGACCTTCTTCTTCAGAGTGGGCCACATCTTCTTGAAAGAGCCGATGGTATAGCCGGAAGCAGCGGCGGCTGCGTCTACGTCCGTCTGGAGAGGCGCGGTGAGGCCGGTGAGAACGCCGCAGATCATCTTCAAGTCACTGGGGGTTAGGGGGACACCGTTGATTGTGTAAACGGCTTCTCCTCCAGCAGCAGCAGCGGGCTTGGGAGGCATTTTGAGGGAGGTTTGCTGGTGCGAAAAAGATCAGCTTGTGATCAACAGATTGAGTGATGGGTTCCATCAATTCAACGTGGTGTGATAATTGGGACCATGAGCGCAACAGAGAATCAGATTCCACTCGAGCGGCTCGTGAGGTCATGGAGGCGCATGGTAGTAGACAATTAGGGGTAGTTTCCATGAGGTCCAACTCAAATGGATCAACTTACCGTCAAGGAATGAACGTGAGATTTCAGTGACGACCGTGAAGACGATCGTGGGCAACGAGGAAATCTTGGGGGCGCGATGAGCTCCTGTCTGCGACGTGGAAGCACTTGTCAGAGAGATCATATCTTAAAGCAGAATGAAGACCAGACCACAGCGCCGCCACCAGGAAGAAGCACCAGAAAGCAGAAAGCAGTTGGCCTGGTGGGCGCGACTCATGGAAGAAGACGACGGTGATTTACTCACAAGAAGCTTTAGGTACCTATGTAGAGGTAGAAACGAAGACCGGCAAGCAGAGGGCAGGCAAATTCGAGGTTGTGGTACGTCGAAACGAAGAAGCAGTTGATTGTTTTTTTTTTCGCGGCAGGGAAGAGAAATTATTCGTGACCAGAAGGAAAAGAAAAAGAAAGGCCAGCCAGCTCAGAGTGGATCACGTTCAATAGGAGGGGGGTGGGAAGCGGGAACTATAGGACGTCACGCTCGGAAAAACCTCGTTTGCGAGAATTCTTATCTCGAACAACTAATTCGGCGTGACCACCTACCCCTAAAGGTCCTCAAGATAAACGCCTTTCTTGTTAGCCAATGGGGAATGCCCCTTGGGAAAGTTGTAGCTAGCAAGATAGGAGGACTCGGCAACGGTGCCTTGCATGAAGAGGATATCCAGTGCGTGCAGAAAGTCAAGACGGCAAACTTTCGAAAAGTGCCCCCTGAAAAGTGCCCCCTGAAAAGTGCCCCCTCGTGACCATTCATTCATGTCACCCTCCCGGGTCAATACCCCCCACGATAGTACATGCCACACTAGACCAATGACGACTGCACTCCATTGGATTTGAATTAAGAAAGACAAGGCCGCGTACGAAACCAACACTGGCACCACTACGCCGGGTTTGTTCCAAAATGATTGCACCCAAAATGGCAATGTTTGGCCAAAAAAAAAATCAATATCCTGCCGGCGAAGCATCTCTGTATGTAGTAGGTACCTATTGAATTTTCCTGTGGTTTCTGCCCTGGAAACGACGATAGCAGGTAGAAACAGTCACAGGTATAACTGTGGGGAAAACTGTTTTGTGTTGTTGCCTAGCAGGTAAGTACCTGTATATAGTAGGTAGGTATATAGCAGGTAGGTATGCGAATGGAATTTCATCCGACCTCCGGTTATAGCGAACTCATAGATTTTTTTTTGGTTGAACGCTCAATTACCTCAAAGATTTTTTTGGCTAGGAAACGTGACAAAACAAAAAGGACGTTAATGACAGCCACTAAGCTTTTCAAGGTTGTAGAGGGATGAGAAGGAAAACACCCCAAGAGTACCTAGGAAATGTCCATCTACTAGAATAAAGACCGCCATTGATGAAGTACCTGCACCTATTTTCTAGTGACCAAGGAATACGCAGAGTTGAAGATTAATTTGAGTACGCCAAACAAATAGTTATAACCAACTACCCGACGATGCCCATTTCCATTCCTCTCGAACGCCTTCCTGTATAGCCAAGAGCCCTTAATGAAAGTATGGAACACCTGTTGATGCGACTCCGACCGCTCATCCAACGTCCTGGACGCCTATTCTAACCCAGACCCCAAGGAAACCGAACTCCAAAAGTGCAAGACCACACCCAAAGAAGAAGTGCGAGATGTGGGAGTTGAGAGACATGACACGTCTTCCAAGTGACTGGGAGCTATATAGGATCGTTTTGTAAAGAAAGAACTTGAAGAAATTAGTCGTCGGATTCTTGATCGGTAGTTGGACCTGTCAAGGACAGAATACGTTAGTGCCTAGACAAATTCACTTTGCGACAGACAAAGAATATTAAAAGGAAGAGATGAAGACATATCACATACCTCTCAATCGCTCAGAGTGACCGTAGCGCTACCATCATCAAATGAAGGCAGCAGTATCATCCTCGGCCTCACCCTGCTCCTGACCCTCCATGGTGCCCTCCATGGTGGTATCATCACCGGCGGCTTCACCGGAGGCACCGACAGTAGCACCAGCGGGGTCAAGGCCAAAGAGAGGAGGAGAACCCAGCTTCGAGAACGAGGAACCAACCATGACCATCTGGGCAGCAGCAGCTGCAACAGCATTCTTAGCAGCAGCGATGACCTCACCAGCTAGAATATCCGCCTTCTCAACAGCCGCGAAGCCCTCACCAGCTGCAATAGCCTGCTCACCAGCTTCAACGGCCTGCTTAGCAGCAGAAACAGCAGCCTTGGCCTCAAAAGCCCTGGCTTGGGCAGTGGCAACAGTGGCCGCAGATTCACGCCTCTGTTTGGCGGTCATGCGCGGCGGCTTGCGCGCAGAGACAGTCTTCTTCTTGGCCGGAGTGTCGTCAGAAGAATTGGCCTCGGCAGCGTTGCGCTTCTTACCCGAGGCGAGGGTGGTGCTAGACTTCGACGGGGTGTCAGGCTGCTCGTTGTCGGCGAAGGTGTCGGTCATGGTGAGGTTGGCCATGCCGGGCGTAGAGGTAGTTGTGCCCTCGTCGGCGGCGGCGGCGGCGGGCTTCTTCTTCCTGGAGACGGGGGTCTTCTTGACGGGAGTCTCCACGGCAGTAGTATCGCCTTCAGCAGCACCAGAACCGCCGTCAGTATCACCAGACATGGAAGCGACACTACCGACGACAGTGGTGGTGGGCTTCGTGCCCTTGGGATCGGGAAGATTGTACTTCTTGCGGAAGTTGCGATACATCACCATGAAGGATCTGCGGTCCTTCATGCCCGACGACTTGGCGGCACGGTCCCAGTCGGCTTCGAGGGGCGCCACGAGGTTTTCCATGATTGCGAAAAGGATTTTAAGGTCGCTTTCGGTGGGCTTTTGGCCATGGATGGTGACGCTAATGTCGAGTTCACCGGGTTTGGCGGGCATGGTTGCTGGATTATTGGCGTTCGAGTTGTCTAGCGCTCAGAGAGAACTTGTTAGAAGGCACCTGAAGACAATCCTGCCGCAAGAAGGACTGAGAGATCGAGGTAAGTGGCCACGTGGGTAGAGCCAGTAGAGAAGAGAACATAGTGTACTCACAAGATCAGGAAGTTATTGGCGAGTGTCTTAGCAGAGCAAGACCAAGAATAAGCCTGAAGCCGTTGGACGCTGAAGCGAGAATTGTAAGTTTTGGGTGACAAAGATAAAGTTTCCCGTAAGCGAGGCGGAGGAAACAAAAGAATCAACAGCCCAAGCACAAGTGGAGGTAGAGGCTAAGCGTGGACCGTAACTGGATCAGTATGAGGGGAGCTACAAGAAAACCAAATGTCACGCTTGGGTACTGTGCAATGGGCACCTAGAGCACCGGCTTGTACCAACTCGCCAATCCTAGCAAGAACAAGAGGTATTCCTCCGAGCATTCCCTGGTCACGGTCCTGTCCAGGAACAACCAAATACCAGGTATAACTAGCTTCCAGCCCTTCAAATCCGGTACCGGGTACCAAGTGTCCCACCCGATGAACCGGCACTAGACTGCTATTCCGGCAGGGTATAGACTTTGCCTCCAGCTTCAAACGCAATCCTTCTGGGAGTGGACCCGAGGTGCCGCGGTGCCTGGCTTATCTTTGTTACTTGGAGTGCCGGCCGTGGAGTACGCCATCCTCGGGCCGGTGTAGAAGTTCCTGGCCCCGGCCGCGGCGGGAGGGGGCACCAATGCATGGTCACGAGGGGGCACTTTTGGGCACTTTTCGAAAGTTTGTCGTCCGAACTCGACTAGCCGAAGGCTTTGTCGTCTGAACCTGCAGGAACTGGATGCCTCTATCCTGCAAGATACCGTGCAAGTATCCTCCTATATCTTGCGATTCCTCCGGATAGGCTTCCTATTGGCCAACAAGAGGAAGTTTATCTTGAGGACCTCTAAGGGTAGGTGACCAAGTGGTCACACGGCTATTGTTCGAGGAGAGGGTTGTCGCAAGCAAACCTGAGCTTTCCCGGCCGTGACGTCTTGGGTTTTCCGCCTCCCATTGGCAACAAATCCACTCCCGGTCCCGGACTTCCACCACTTGGCCGTTCTTCCGTTGTCTTCCTCCTCGTCAAGGCACTCTTCTTCCTCCAAGCAACAACTTGTGAGCAGCTTCGTCATCAGTCACCACTCGCTGCCTTCAGTCAAGCCTTGCTTTGAGCGCAACACTTCGCCAACAATTTCTTTTTCTTGTTACTTTCTCGCCTCCTCCTCCATCGGCATTGCCCGCCTTGATACTTTCCTCGCGCATATTCCCTTCCAATTTCGGTATGTATTGACGCCTTGATTCTGTCTTCAGGCAATGACTGACAGTGCCTCCTCCGAGGCTCATAGGATCACGCCAGGATCAAGATTGCCGCCGCTCCGACCAACTGTCGCGCACAATCATCGCAGGAAAATTACCTCTGCCACTCAAGCGTAAGTTGCTCATTCTGACTTGGATCTCAATGGCATCACCTTTCTTTACTCACGCCCATTCCCTTCCATCATCTTGTTACTCTCCAATTCCTGCACAAGAGACTAACACTTCCCCGCCACCAGAACTCCATCAGGAACTCAAGTCAAGATGCCTCCCAAAGCCGCTGCTTCTGCTGAGGGCGCCACTTCTGGCCCTGTCATCAATGGCCAGACTCTCACTTCGAAGGAGCTCCAGGTCGTCTGCGCCATCCTGCAGAACTTGACCACCAAGATTGACGCCAATTGGGACGAGGTCGCGAAGTCCCTTGGCCAACAGAATGCAAAGAGTGCCAAAGAGTCCTGGCGCGTGTTGCGCAAGAAGTGCAACCTAAACCTGGATGGTCTTCCTGATGGCGCTGCCGCTGGCGCTGTCCTTACCAGCGCGAAGAAGGCGGTTTCTGCTGCTGGCACCGATGGCTCTGACGCCGGAGCCACCCCCGTCAAGCGTGGCCGTGGTAGACCCCCCAAGAAGGCCATGATGCTTACCCCCGGCAATGGTGGCGATGACGACGCCGCCCTCTCTACCCCCGGTACAGCTTTGGGTAACATGTCTCTCGGCGACATGACTCCCGAGACACCCTCGAAGATCGGCTCAGGCATCAAACGCAGCGCCGAGGAGGCCGACCCCGACGCGATCCTCTTCGAGGAGACTCCTGCCAAGAAGAAGCCGGCTCCTCGCAAGCGTTTGACGGCCAAGCAAAAGGCTGAGCTGGCGGCGAACAAGGCCGAGATGGCTTCTGCCCAGAAGGCCGAGATGGCGGCTGCTGCTACCGCTCTCGCTGCTGCCGTTGACGATCCCGTTACTGCCGGTGATTCCATCCATGTTGCGACGGATGGTTTCTCTCATGTTGAGGAGGCCATCGCCGACACCCTTGCTGCCGATGCGAATGAGGCCGCTGACCTTGTCGGTGGCATCGATCCTGGCGAGATCTAGGTATGTTCCCTTCCTGGTTTCTTGTCTTCAGGCTTGGATGTTGGAACGGTTACTGACGTCTTTATGACCAGATTCACCTTCAACCGCGACGACCGATATACGCCGTACGGACACGACTAGCAATCAAACCCGGAAATGTCTCCCCATGGTTGTCGATCGGATTTTCCTTTGGTGTTCTCTGTTCTGGAACTTTTGGAGTTCAGCTCTGGTGACACTTTCTGGTTGGAGTCAGGTTAGACTAGAATTCCTGGAGTTGGTTGCGCAGGAGTTATAAAGGCGGTGTTGCTTCCCTTTCCATTTTGGCTTCATACAAGCGCCGAGTTGGGGGTTGTCGTCTTTGGTCGGTTTTCGGTTGCATACCTAGGTACGATAGTGCATTCATTAGCTCGGCGTTCTCGTTGGTCATGGCATTGTATCAGGCTCAGCGTTAGAAGATCTCTTCTTTGCCTTCGTATAGCATGATCGTTGGTTGACACGCGTCATGGTTGGCATTATCTTTGTTGCTTTCCCTTGTGTCTGTTTGGCAACGGAAATGCTGATGGTGGATGGAAGTACAAGGAAAGACAGAGAGATCTTGCTACAATGGAAAGGGTCATGGTCGTACCTAGAGGTAACTGCCTGTGCCAGCTATCGTGAATGCCAATTGACGCAATGCAATCTCCCATGTCACGAATCGAGGAAGCTTTGGTGCACATGAATGGGGGGCACCTTCCATCCAACTGAGGTGCCCACAGCCCCTGAATTTGACCCACTTTTTTTCTTGCAGCTTGCAGGCGGCAAAGCCGATAGACACCTGGTGGACACTCGTCAGTCATTTTGTCAGCGCACGAATTGAATGCAAAACGGCCTTGTTTCGCTAACTAACTTGGACGGGTAAATCTTTTGATAGTCGGTATTATTGCGTACAGAAAGTGCTTGTGCATGCTGCAATGCTGGTCCCAGTGCGGCACATCTGTTGGCGAGACAGAAACTTGCAGCTGCACCTAGGTAGGTAGCGGGCCCGACACTGGTCCGCGACTCGACGGGTATTAATCTTGTGAACTGCGGAGTATTGAGAAACATGGAAGGTGTTGGTTGATGCATCATTCATTCCATGTTAAAGATAAGCTGTTTTTGTGTGACAATGGTTCGCAAGATGCGATCGTTTGTACAATCACAAAGCAATGTTGATGACCATTACTACAAAGTACGGCGGCAGGTTTCCATCAAGCGAGTCACAACTCGTAAAAGTTACTGCAAGGTCTGAGAAAGAGTTACCAAGTGAAAAGCAAAATCGATTCGATCCTCAACACCTCACCTGTCGAGGTTCTATCAAAGCTATTCCATCCATTGATCCATGATGCACGAGTCCTGCAATACTGCCAAGAACGAAAGAACCAGCAGTCCAGATCAGAAACTAGACCGGAACAGACCAAGACTAGACCATGAACCATCATTTCCATTTCCATAAAGAGCCAGCCAAAACACCGACGGATGCTAATACCAAATGCCCCAATACCAGACCAAGCAACAACCCAATCCCTTTCGCCCCCACTCCCCTAACTGCCAACTCCATGCTAGAAACAAAAGCCGAAAGTAAAAGGTGAAAGTGCTCCAGAGATGTTGAAGACGTCGAAAGCCCAATAGGTTGTGAGTGAGTGATTGAATGGCATCAACCATGTAAGGCGTGTCCACCACAAATGTCCATACCAGCCAGCGAAATATGAAAAAGTCCGTTAAAAGTTCAAGCCATAATCCATCCCTTATGTCCATGTCGTATGCAGATCCATTCGTAAGCGATGAAAGAGTGAGAAGATGTCCATCCGTCCGTTCTTATGCCCATGCCCGTAACCTTCAGATCAATGCCGGTAGTCCAAGTCAAGTCGAAATTGAACTTGTACTTGTTAAGAACGGTTCCGATGGTTGTTAAGGCTGAGAAAGACAGCAACGAGTAGTTCCTGGCAAAAAACCAACGAACCACCGTAGCCAAGACGGAAGCGACTCATGACCCGGTGAGATTAGATCTCGTTAGGGTACATGTAGTCGTCGAGACTATCAAACACAACCAGTCAGTACAGGTACCTTACTTTGATCATCCGGCATTTGAGACTCGGCAGACACTCACCCATCATCATACTCCTCCTTGACCTTGCTGTCCGCAGCCTCGGTCTTCAGCTTCTTCTCGGGAGATTCCTTGACATCATCATCGTCATCCGAGTCGATGACCAAGGGAGCAGTCTTAGCCGCAGCTTTCTTGCCACGACCGGTGCCGGGAGTCTTCTTGACGCCGCTGCCGGGGGCGGCGCGCTTGCGCTTGGACGGGATAGTGGTGGCACCGCTATCGGAACCGGCCGCCGCGGAAGATCCCTCCTTGCGACGGAGCTTCTGGAGATGCTGCCTATAACGCGAAAAATGGTTAGCCGGGCTGTCTGATCAGAAAGTGGTTATGTAGAGCCAAGTTGAAATGAAAGGTAGGTGAAGCAAAACAAAAACGGACGAGCGCATGAAGCTATGAAGAAAAGCAGACGCGAACGAGAGGTGGTTAGTAGCAGCGTACTTCACCGCCTTGGGAGTGCAAGTGTATCCCAGAGCATGCATGCGCGCGGCAAGGCTCCTGTAGGTGTCCTCGCCGGGAAGCATCTCCTCGACGACGCAGCCGATCAGGTGCTTATCGGCGTTGTGATTCCAGGTCATTCTGGTCTCGGAAGAGATCTTTTCGGCATCCGAGTCTCCCATGGTGGATGAATGATGGCTGGAGAGTAGACTTGGTGGTGATTGTTGTAGGTGATGGTGGGGTGGAAGTTGGTAGGTAGGTGAGTTGCAAGAGGGAGGGAGGAGAGAAGTGGCTCGAATCGGGAAGGGGAATTTGATGGAACCAAAAAGAGGGGCAAAGGTGAGGACTGTATGAGGTGCCCAACCGCCCACTCGAGCAGAACACGGCAGAAAAAGCAGCAAGAAGCTTACAGGACCGCAGTCTGAGAGTAATTATACCCCTTCGATGCCACGCGCTTCAGAATCTTGTCCCACTGCGACTTGTTGGGAAGCGCCTCCACCATGACAGCTTGGAGCAACGTCAGATGCGCTTCGTGGTCCCACGTGGTAGGCTTGGAAGCCTTCGCGACGAAGAAGACGTCCTGGTCCCGGCCCTCATCCTCCATTTTGAAGGGCTGAGCAGATTGATTCTTTTGTGAAGCGCGAGCAGAAGGCGGAGTTTGGATAGTGCTGCGATATTGTTGCTGGTGATGTGGAAAAGTGAGAGAGCGGGGAGGGAAGTGGGAGGGATATTTGTACTCCATGGGAAAGCAAACGGGGAGCTGGTCTCGACGTACAGGAGGGCAGAGTCTGTAAAGGTATGGCCCTTGGGACTAAGAAGCCCAACAATATCCTTCATATCAGACGCCGTGGGACGGAAATGCTCAAACATCGCCAACATAATGTCCTCGTGCGTCTTTTGATCCCACCTGGTCAAGCTTCGCTGCGCAGACATATTGGCTGAGTTGGAGATGGTTGGAATTGTGCTGAGGCTGGGATGATCGAGCTGTTGCAAACTGCCAAGGATGGACGGTGTAGGTTGCGGGGGAGAAGGAGGAGAGGAAAGTGGGAGAAGAAAGGGAGATGAAATTTATAGCACAAACAGATAGTGCCGGCTCGAGACCAGCTGTGGGGGTGGATCTGGTGCCCCCGAGTTCGCGAAAACGTGGAAAGATGCCTGCCTGCTTCGATAACCACCTACCTAATAGCGTTCCACTTTATTTGGTGACCCCGACGTTCCATAAAGTCCACGATCGAGGCCTGCATCGCCGGGGTAATCGGACCAGTCGCGGCCATGTACGCCTGGAACAGGTCGTCGCGGATATCCTCCCACTTGGGCATTTTGGTTGCAAAGCGAGGTCGTCGAAGTAATGCAGGTTTTTGTAGTTGGGGCGTGGGCGACGCTGACGCTTGTAGTGTTTGGGGGAAAAGGAAGAGAACTCGGAGGCAGCGAGAGGCAACAAAGGAGGGGTTTTATAGTGTCGAGTCTTTAAGCCACTCGGCAAGACATAACGATCAAACTATGCCAGAGAAGGAGCACCAAATAGGTCCACCGCAAGTAGCTTACCGGTGCTTCCAGATGAAATTAGGCTCTCGGCGAGAGCTGTGCAGAGGGCCGAGTGAGCATCATTGTTCCACTTGCCCTCCTTGGGGATCTCGTCGACGTTAGACAGGTGGCGAGGTGGCGAGGTTTGTTGGGCGAAGAGCGTAGATTGCGCTGCTTTCGACTGGCTTGTGAGTTCAATGTAAGCTGCAAGAGATTTGACGGCTAGAGGAAGGCAATATAGTTGAAGTTGATCTCGGGGTGATGGGGAGAGCTTGAGGTTATGGTCACGTTTTATACGCGAAAGAAGGGGGAAGGAAACTTTCAACTCAACACGAACACTGATCTCACTTTTCACAACGGGTAACGAATAGGAAACGAAAGATAACAGAAAGAGGTTACTTTATACATGTAAGTATGCTGCTCGTAACCATACTATAAAGCAAGCCGGAGCGGCGAAATACCATGGTCGAACGTCGAAAAAACGTACTCGATACCTGCTCGAAAACTAAAACACACACCAACTGCCACCTCCTAGCACGTTTGGAGGGGGAGGACCGGGACCGGGACCAGGACCAGGACCTATAGCCGAAACACACAGAATCCCATTAAACACAACCAGAAACGCCTGTCAACCACCTTCCCTTACTGCTTCCCTGCCTTTAAACTCGGGACCTTAAGCCTCTTCGTAGAAGCTTGAAGGAAATCTTAGCGCCGCAACGGCATAGGTAGGTAGGCGTTGGACAGAGGAGGGGGGCAACATGAAGATCAACTCACTCTGGCGAAAAGTGGGCGGCGCCTGATGCTGGGTCGTTATGAGCAGCCAAGGCATTCATCACCGCCGCGTCGTCCAGAGGGTCCTGTTCCATCTTGCGTCGCTTGCTTTGATGCTGGTCCTCGTCGCCGTCCTCGAGGCTAGGGTCCACAGCCACATCATCGTCATTCGCCGACTGTCCGCCAGACTGAGCTTGGACACCCTGGTTGGCCGGGCCTTGACCGCCAGCCTGATTTCCACCTCGTCCGTTTTGCTGGGCGCGGACTTGCTGAGCCTGAGCATGAGCCTGGGCCTGAGCCTGAGCCTGAAGCTGAGCCTGGACATACTGCTGCTGTGCGTGGGCTTGCTGAGCCTGGACGTGAGCATGAGCCTGGGCCGTAGCCGGATGCATACCAGCAGGCGGGGCGGGCATGCCAGGAACAACGGGAACGGGGATCGCGGTGGTGCTCTGGCCGGGGGCACCGGGGACAGCCGGGGGAGGAATCGGGGTGACACTGGGACCGGTGGTACCCGTCTCGGAGACCGAAGCCGTGCTGGCGGGAGACTGTCCCTGGGCCGTGTTTTGCTGCTTCTTAGGGCGACCACGACCAGGTCCCGGCCTCCTCGTTATGGGATTCATAGTGGGATCCATCCTCCGGTTGGGGTCAGGGGAAGCGGTTGCAACGCCACCTTCGGTCTTGTGCTGGGCACGGCGGAGGCCTTGGAAGTGTTGTCTGCCGTGGGCATGTTAGCTCATCAACATTTGTGTGTATGTATTGGCGGCAAAGGAAGCCGGCTGAGGCATGTCATGGCCATGTTGGTGGGTAGTCAACAGGGAACGGGATTATTGTGTCGATCCACGATATCAACCCAACAATATATAGTGTAGTGACAATGGCCTGTTGTCAACAAGAACTCGACATTTGTGTATGCAGTCTTGGTGCAAAAAAACAGGCAAAGACAATCGATGATGATGTTGACACGTTGGTGGAAGTACACGAGACAACAACAATGCCAGTGATCAACATGGATACAGGATATAGAGAGTGGTAGTCTGCAATTGATAACTTGGCACGCGAGTCAAGCTCCTTGTTGAATGCTGTTGCTATGGAGATAACACCCATAACACGAATAATAACACGACAACATCAGAGCACTTACCGGCATCCCTCGTTGGTAAACCCATAGCCCATGGCGCGCATGGTGTTGCCGATAGTAATCCATTCCGAGCCGCTGATGACCCCGATATTCTTGACATTGAGAATCGTGAAGAACAGGTCCTTGTCGGCCCGGTCGTTCCAGTTTTTGTTCATGTCTGTTAAGGACGCGATGGTTGAGGCGCGGGCGAGGCGATCGAGTGGTAACAACTGCGACGGGCTGGACGGGACAGCAGACATGAATGGATTGGAGTGCGAGTCGATGAACGAGATAGGGTCGACGGCGAAATTGCTAAGGTCTGCTAAGGAAGGATGGGCTTTTCAGTGTGTCCTGCTCAGCTTCCCAAACCAAATCAGCCACGGCTGCAACATTCAACCGAGCCCGGCAATCCAATGACGTTATTGGTCAATGTCGTTCCCATTTTGTGGAACGGTAACGCGGATTTGGGTTGTGATTGGTTGGACAGAATAAGTGCCGGGTCCGTGCATACCTAACGCCGGACGAAATGGCAGAAGCGTTGTTGCCTCAGGCGTCCAAAAGGCACGCCTGCCCGGCGTCGTGGCACGGATATTCGCACGCAAGACGGCAACACAGGCAGGACGCCGGAGAGACTCGGGAGAGCTTGGACCATTGGACAAAAAGGCAAGGACACAGGACAAGGGTTGGGAAATTGTGACAGAGTGGGTCGCCTGATCAAGTGACTTGGCGCCAGCATCGCGCAGATGCCCAGGCCACAGTGCCGATTGTGACGCGCTGTTACCACGTAATTTTCCAGGACTTCCGACGTCCCGCGACCCAAGTTCCCAAACACTTTCATCTCATTTTTGGCTCCCGTCATCGCCCCCTTGATTGATGCCACCCTCTCAAACCATCCACGCTTGTTACCTGTCCGTTTCCGGCGAGAATGGGAGAAAATAGCTCATGATGCTGGAGTCATCGGGTCTAATTCTGACGAGGCCTTTTCTCTTTTGTTTACTGCAAACAACTTTGTCCAGGCAACAAGACGGAAGAACAGCGGCGACGCCGGCGAGTGACGATTCAGTTGCGTTACATGTATGTCTTCGGCGGACTTGTAAGTTCCGGTTTTCTATCTAGTACAACTCGGGTATCTTTCTATATAGTAAAGAGGGGGTAACCAGCAGGCATCTGAGCGGCAGCCGCCTCTCCAATCCCGCAGTGCCCACCATTTGATTCCCCCCCATTGATCAGCCCTTTCCCGTTCAAAGTCTCTTGATCTGGCCGATTACCAGTCAACTTTCTCACCAATCAAGACACAATTATTTCTCTCCGTTTTGTCCTCGTTCAACTCAAAGTCGAGTGACTCACATTACAGTCTCACTGTATTACTGCCTTTTTTACTCTTGCCGTCCCTTGATCTCATTCCCGACGTGCATGGCGTCCGTCCGCTGCAACCCCACCACACACCACCACTTTACACGCACGACCTTGGATGGGGAAATCGCGAAAACGAATAAAACTCGAAACGAGGCGACGCGGCGTCACCACCATGTCCCGCGTAAAGTGCTTTTTGTTTTTGTCCCAGACACACCATCTCCTTGCTAGTTTTCAATTGATCCTTGTCTCCCGTTTTTTTACTTCTTTGATGAATGTCGTACTTGATTCGCAACCATGTCGCGTCTCCTTCCCGTTTCTCTCTATTGCCTCTTTTCCGATTCGGGAAAGTTGAAAGCAAACAACCTTTCTTCTTTGGCAGGACAACGGACGGGAGGGTGTGTGGGCTAGTGCTAGTGGATGGCGATATCTTTTCTTACCTTACCTGAATGTTACCGATACCTCGAACTGGCCTATAATGCTGGTGCCTCGTTCCATGTCAGGATCTCCCCTTTTCTAACGCTGATTGCTACCCATTGAACCACCCAATGTTGCCCTTTGCAAACAGGTTTTCATGCACCACGCACCCATTCCAGCCGTTTCCCCCGAGATCTCCCTTATCTCAATGGTTGTGGAGTGACTGGCTGTGCTCTACTCGCAGGGCAAGGGAGACTAGGAGGAGGCCATCTGCCTCGGGTTGCTGCTGATACACGATTCCGGTCCTTGCTATTGAAGCTTTACTAAGGTGGTAGTGCCTAGTGGACACGATACGCACGTTGCCTCTCCGACAAGCTACCACTCTCGGCCCGTATTGACTTGCCCACCGTTTTGGTGAAACAAACACATAAACCTATCGTCTCCTCCCCTTCCCCTTCAACAGCCAGCCCTGTCTCCTAGTGTCATGCTTCGTCCACACCCTCAACACCCTGTCCACTATCGCTCAAGTTACATTATCTTGACTCACGCCCCCACACTACGACAACGCCCGCGCACCGGTTACAGTGGGTAAATCTGACCGAAGCCAAGGCTGCCTTGCTGCTGAATGGTTGGACAGGCCTCAGCGTACCTAGTGGCCAATATATATTGTGGCTGCCCCCTCCTCGCTTTTTCCCCATAGTTTCCCTTCTCTCGCCGTTGGCTGGCTTTGAAACCACCTTCCAGAAACCACAGGACGACATCCTCAGGCATTAGGAAGGGAAAGCCAGTCCGGTCATCGCCAACATGTCTGCCACCGAGAATGCCATGGCGAGGTTCCTTTTTGCTATCCTCCAGCAAAAATCTCTGAAGGATGTGAGTGGCCATTTTGCCCATCTTTGATGTCCACTATCCTGGTGTCTGTCTGACCATGCTTGACTGACTTGAAATTGCCTCTACAGATCGACTGGAACGAAGTAGCCGCCAGCCCATTTCTCTTCCAAAAGATATCGAACGGCCATGCTGCCCGCATGCGCTACTCGCGATTCCGAGCCTCCATGCTAGGCACCGAACCCCGACCGAGAAACCGTACGAATCCCGACAAGAATCGAGTTACAAAGGCAAAGAAGGAGGAGGGAAAAAAGCCAAAGAAAAGGGCAGTCAAGGTGGAGAAGGAGAAGGAAAAGGAGGAAGAGTCCAAGAGCCAATCCTCCCAGACGATGCCATCCCCGCCTCTCAAGGACGACCAAGACTTCATACTTCCCGAACCATCATCTCTCGACAACATGTATCCAACGCCAACCTCCGTGGCCACGCCCATGTCCGACATACATCCACGAATGCAATTGCGCCACCTTACTCCCTGCAGCGACTCGGATGCTCTGACGACTTCACCACACATTTATACCCCGGTGGCAGTCCCGTCTTGCCCCACCGACATGCTTCTCGGCCATACAGACACTCCTTTTGATTACACCGGCTCGGCCACCACCACCACCACGGGGTCCTGGCAGCCCACTTTACCTGCCTACGCCGGCTACGGAATGGGATATGAGCTGGATACCTACGCCACTGCTTATGCCGTGAGCGACTCCCAGCAGAACGAACAGCACGCTGCTGAACAACTTCGAGTACACGCTGCCATGATGGAACACGAAAGTCACACCAGCATAGGGATCAAGCAGGAAGATTGGGAAGCTCAGCAGTATTAGTGTCGATGGCGGAGGCAGTGCCGGTCACTACTGAACAAATCTGTGATGGATACAGATATAGGATGGCCTTTTTTTGTCACCTTCGTGCTTCTTGTTCCTGTTGTTTGTCTCTATCCTTTATTTCCTTTTCTTTTCGGTTGGTTCAAGAGCTTTGGATACCTACAGTTTGACATTTGCAAAAACGCCTTCTTACTACTCCTGGGCTTGCTATTGATGGATATCTGGTTTCTTGGTTTCACGATGATGGGCGGTCGGTTCGGTCTTTTGCTTGAGTGTATGCCTACCTACCCCTCGTATCCTTTGCTTTGAAGGTTAGCGGATATTTAGCTTTGCTGGCATCTGCCATTGTACGATTATAGCTTAGTACTTGACGAAAATAATGAATGATGGTTACTAGGGAGGTACGTCCTTTCGTGCCCCTTTGTGGTGATGATGCACTTTGCCTGTGTGCAAGGACTGGCTAATGTTCAGGTCAATGTCTGGAATTATTTGACGGAGACACTCGCTGTTTTCGCATTGTTCCAGTTCGTGAAAGGTCATAGGTGTGCTCCTGCCTGTTCCTCGCTGGTCCCAGTGAAAGACTATGGTGTACTTTGGCAGGAGGAAGGTGCATTCCGTCCAATGTTTCCGCTATCTTCTCTCAACAACGTCAAAGAGCGCAATCGACCTTTCCAATCTGCTCTAAAGCTTCGCCTCCGGTACGCGTTCTCCGTCGAATCCCTCCATGGTTGCTGTTCTCTATCGTACTCATGATCCCGTTCTCTGCAGTTATTGCGTGTCTTATCGATTTTCTCTAAGCTTCCAGATGCAAGGCAGTGATTCACCACCATCCATCATGGCCAGTGGGCACTGCTCGTCTACTCGTCCGCCGGCCTGGCGCGTCAGTTCCTCGATACCCCCCAACCCGGCCTACCGTCGTCAGCCGCCTGCTACCTACTACATCCCGCCTTTGAGCCAGGCCCACGGTCCCACCAGCCCACAGCGTTTGGCCACCTTCCTTCTGATACTGCTCGACCGCCATGGCGTTCACTGCCTGCCAGATACCAGACCTGGTAACTTTGTAGCCGCCCTTTCGATACACGTGACGATATCCGACCTCGTCAAAGCTCTGGCAGAAGGGATCCATATCAGTTTACGCCTGACGCAAGTCCGAAGATCCGCTCTACCAGATTGGCTTTGGCGTTTCGCAAGTCCTGTGTCCTCCCAAGGCATAATATCAACCCGTTCACGGTTGACTTGGTTGATTTCGGCTACACTGATATTCTTAATCGGCCCGTGATCAGGTCCTAGGCACTCCAACACCGTCAAGTTGAGGGTTTCCAGCTCGCTGGCGTCCTCTCGAACGCCCCGGTGAAGGTACGGCAGCCGTAGGATTGGGTTTGGACGACGGCTAACCGTCGCCACGCGGGTGGTTCTGTGGGAAATCCAAAGCTAAAGTTCTCGGGTTCACGACTGCTTTGGTCTGTCCTCCTCCTCCTCCTCCTCCTCCTCTTCCTTCCACTTCTCCTTTCACACTACGCCCTCCTACTCGTCCCTCTCTTCCTCAACAACCACAGCAAAAACGGCAGCAACAATACTGACGACACCAGCGACAAGAACGATAGCATCAACGGCAACAAAATCCAAAAGAAGCCGGCCAAGCAACCGGCGCAAAGCGTAATACAGAGAGCAGCAATTTATCATCACCCACCTCTCAAAACAACTCATCCTCCATCGTTCAGTCACTCAGCCTTCTCCATTTTCCAACTATCTACAGATTCATTAGGTCATCTACTCCATTCAAACTTGACCGAACCAGGCCTCAAGTCTTTTTCAACTTCACGCCAAAACCGACGACAACCAACCCTCAACAAAGTGCAGATACCCGCCGCGATGACGCGAAAGGAACCCAAAGCTTCCAAACCAGCATTTGGCTTGACAAATTCCGAATACAAGCTGTTGTGCGGCGTCATTGTCTACGGAAAGAAGATTGAGTACGATTTGCCCAGTGTAACAGCTTACTTGGGCTCGACCAGCTCTATCAGTATCAAAGTAAGGTGTTTGCTTTTTTCCCCAACACATGGCGTCGAACGAAGGAGCTCGTAGGGGTAGCTCGACTTCCTTGCTTGCAACATTCCAGTCGCTCGGCCCACATTCCAGTTGATTGAAGTGACGTTCCATTGTCTATCGCCTACCCAGATCAACCGTTGTTGCGGTTGCCAGTAATGTCAAACCTGGTTTAATTCAATCGCCTTGGATCTGGATTACGATTTTCACCAAAAGTTCACCCTCGATATCCGACGCGAGAACAGTTACATGGCATTACAATTATACCAATCATACCGAAGAAACGATAGTTACCGGCTCAACACTCCCAAGCTCTCGATCTGATATCCCTCGATCTATTCAAAATATCCTTGATCTTGCAACTTCTCTCGATCTTATTTGTAATACACCGTCGGCAACAGCATATCGATTGACTCCTTTGATGTTCTCATATAATGGACTTGCCGACAACTACTATGCAACAATTATCATTCGAGAAGCGAAAGCGCTTCCACCAAGACTTACTCACGCTTCCCCTACTGCGATCTTTTTTTTTTCAAAGAAATATATTTTAGGGCCAATGGGCGCCGATAGCGTATTCGTGCTCAAAGAATATCTGCTAATTCTTGATTGCATTACAGAATCGCATCGGCACGCTTTTTGGGAAAATAAGGCGAGATGCGTATAACATCGCCGATGAAAGGGGTGTGAACGCCAATGGGGCCATCCAGGATACTGCTGCGGCTCTAGTCCCGGTTTCGAACACCAACCCGCGAAAGCGCGCCCAGGAAGACAATGAGTATGGCAACGACAACCATAACGTCAGTAAACGCCACAATTCCAGTTTCTCGTCGTGTTCCTCGTCTGCCCAGATCTCCAAGCTTCGCTCGAGGGAGCAACAGTATGATCGACAGCAACAGTCCCAGCAGCCGCACCGGTACCAGCAAGCACACCAGTATCAGCAGCCGCACCAGTACCGGCACCAACAACAGAAGCACCACCAGACTCCCGTTGCCTCTCATACTCGTCGGCCCGCCACTAGTCAGACGGTCGATTTTGTAGACCTGACGAGTACTCCGATTGCTACTCACACCCGGGATACTCACACCCGGGATCCCCGGGGGTTTTTGGCACCGGCCCAAAACCAGAGGCATGAGACCCCCCCGCCGGCTTATGCTCGCCTTCCGGTCATCACCTCGAACAATGCTGTCAACCAGGGTGTAGGCGTGGACACGGGCATGGGTTTCCTCTCCGAGGCGCAGACGTTTGGGTCCAGGTTTGGACACGGCTTGGACGGCAATGGCTTTCCACTTGGCATCAATCAGGTTGGCAATGGATTGACTTTTGGTGCCCCTACTGGCCCAGCTTCCCTGGCCTACCCAAGCGGCGCCAGGAATGGTTTTGGGTTACCCAACAACAATGGCGTCAACGACGTCAGCCACAACTGTGTAAACCGCGGTGCCATGGGCTTTGCTTTTCATAACGACCTGGACTACCGTTTCTCTATGGACAGCAGGACCTTTTACGATCACAACCTGCACTTGAGAGATGACTTGATGGGTACCACAGACAATGACTTTGCCAACAGTTTCAACGGGTCTTCTGGCAACGCCATCAACGGTCCTGCTATGGAATACGGCCTGCAAAACAACTTTGCCAACCCTCCGGTCAACCATATAACCGGCAGCAACTCCAACAGCGTCCCGCAAAATGTTCATATCGCCACTGTTCCGCGTCCCGTCCAGCCTGTCTTTCAGTCCGTCTTCCAGCCCGCCCAGACACGCAGCCACCAGGATACCAACTTGAACTTTGACTTTATCGGCAAAAACGGGAACGTAAATGGAAACACAACAGCAGTCGCCCAGTGGAATGGAGTGCAACCGGAAGTGGCCATACCTATTTCCGAACAACAACCTGTGGCCATACCTGCCGCTCAACACACGCCCGCACGCCTACCCACGCCTGCACCTACACCCGCAGATGCAGCAGGTGCATACACGGCCATTCTCCAGCAACAGGACCAAAGTCAACAGGACGAGCTTCAACAGGACGAGCTTCAACAAGACCAACATCAGCAGGACCGATATCAGCAGGAACTCCATCAGCAGCAGCAACCGCCGCAAGGGGAGCTCGATCCCTGGGATGCCCTGTTCCACCAGGAGCAGGAGCAACTGCCACAGGAGGGTTTCGAATCTCTGGAAGCCCAGCTCTTCTCGGCTATGACTGCTGAGGGATATGGTCTTGATCTGCCGGATCTATAGACTAGTGTCCGCGACTCGATTACAGGCGACAGGACTATCTGCCAACTGGTTGGCTGTAGCCAAGTTGTTGGTGACACAGTCGCCTGTAATCGAGTTGCCTACCTACGTCGGGATTGCCTACGACAGGAGCTACAGCCGAATTACATGTGACCGAGGTGCCTGGAACCCAGCTGCCTGTGGCCAAGGTGCCCATGGTCGTTGAGGGAGTTGCGGGGTCGATGACGGGGAGCGGACCCTTGCTTCGCTCAACTCATGCAGTGGCAGGAGGTAACAAGGAGGATAACGATGGGTTGTGCTCCTATCGGTACTTCTTTGGTATCGACTTTCTGGTTGACGGGTTACCGCTCCCGAATTGCACGACTTGCACGACTTGCACGGTTTACGACTAGCGGTTGCGGTAACGTTGCGGTCTCTGGTTCGCAAGGCTTTTAC
Source organism: Copromyces sp. CBS 386.78 (assembly GCA_030685235.1). Taxonomy (NCBI): domain Eukaryota; kingdom Fungi; phylum Ascomycota; class Sordariomycetes; order Sordariales; family Sordariaceae; genus Copromyces; species Copromyces sp. CBS 386.78. Next base: position 321,453 of record MU839111.1, read on the forward strand.
TTGGTTTGTTTCATCTCATTCTCGTCTCATAGGTTTGTTTCCGGGCGTTGGAGGTTTGCGATTGGTGCTGAGAGTTTGGGAAGCTAGAATCTGGAGATACCCAAGGTACAGAACGAGCGTTTCTCGAGGCGATATGGTGGAAAACCGTGGAAAGCTGCGGCTTTGATTTGTCACTTCTTTTCTCGGTTTCACTAATATTTCCATTTATTCGGTTTCGGATCTTCCCATGAGCCCTTATATAGCGCAGGGCGTTCGGCTACTACTACCCATTTGCTTTCGCTTATCGGGTCGACTAGACTTGGACGACATCGTTCGATATTCCGCGTCTACATAACATTTAGAGCAGGACACCATTAATAAGAACAAGACATTATCTCCTCTCAGCCCTCCGGGCAATTTTTCCTCGTCTCCACGACGGGAAAATTCGACGGTTGCAAATTTGCAAAATTGCGCGAAATGGCCAACATACGATGCAAGTCACTTGTTGGTCTTGGTGTTTATGGTGGAAGCCCAAGCTGGTATTCTGCTTCTCAAGGACAAACCGGCCACAGGTTGACGTCCTGGGCGCGAAGAGCGTGAATGGCGGGACCGGTGTGAGGAACCACCTCCAGCTGCATATAGGTAATGTACCTCCTGTTTGTGTGTCACTGCTAACTTTGACGGTATAGATCTAGATCGTTTCATTTACCTCCCGTCGTCGATCCCCTTCTTCTTCGCGACCTTGCCGATCTCAATCTCCATCGCGGCCTCGACGATCCGATTCTCCTTCGCGACCTTCCCGATCACATTCGCCCCAGCAACCGCAACAATGATATACAAGACTTTATGATCCTGGGGAGCGCAAGAAATCGCAGGATCCAAGAAGATCCTATCCCCCCCGTCGCTGTGAAATACAGACCAAGTCACCGCTCGACTTACACGGCTTACACGGCTACCACTCAGAACACCAAGCTCCACCATCACCAAGTGCTGCCTGCAAGGCGGCTCGGCCCGTGTATGATCGACCGTACCGTACCCATCTTGCCGAGGAGACGGACCACTGGGAAGCCGCAGGGATATGATTCTTCGAGATCGCGGAGAGAAGAGGTGATGACCATGACCATCTAACTTCTGTCGAAGGAGTCGATCCATCGGGACGCGGGTCAGTTCTTGTGAGTTTTCTCCGGACCGTCCTGTCTTTGCTGAATTTCCCGGTAGCAGTTCGTTGACGATACTTGTCCCAGAGAAGCGCACTTGATGGGGCACCGTTCACGTTTACGATGGAACCGCAGCGGTTATTGGTGTGTTGGTGACTTACTGCGAGACTCCAACCCTAGTTCCTGGAGCATCCCCATCCCGGCTATCTTCGCAGAATCGACATAAAACTTAGCAGCGGCAGCGGCGGCTCTTATCGTTCCTCAACTTTTTGGCGTTGGCCGTTGACTGTTGGGCTGCACATGTGCGGCGGTCAGGGCGGTCTCGTGGTCGTCATCGGAGTTGATGATAAGCGGGGCAGTCTTAAAGCTGTAAGTCACAATTCTTCTTTCACGGTTTCCAGTCCACCCTTCCCTCCAGTCAGTCAGTCAGCCAGCCAACCGGTGTTGTCTGCTTAACGGTAAATCCTTCAAAATGCGTAAATCCTACACAGATCCCAGTATGCCGCATCGTTCCACCACCTGCGGGTGAATGGTGCCCTCGAGGGTGAAGATCCGAGCCGCGGGGGGTTGCGGGTGCGACTCAGACACTATGGTTAGCTGGCTGGCTAGCTACTGTTTTGAACAATTAACGTTTCTTTTATTTCTTAGACCGAGATTCAGAAGCAAATTGCGGCGTCTGCTAGGAGTCTTCTTAACGCCACTACCGGGGGCGAAACGCCGGAGGCGAGGTGGTGGACGACGGGAGAAGGGCAAGTTTGACCGGCGTTGTTGACGTTGGCGGTGCTGTTGGCGTTTCCTCTCGGGGTAGTACTAGACGGTGTGGTCTGGTGGCCTGATGGTGTGGTCGCCCAGCAGACACGTCCATCTCTATCCAACAGCAGGAGCTCGTGCTAATACTCTCTCATCCACAGACTAGGAAGAGGGCAACATCAAGTACATGCTAGTTTTGGCTACTTTCCCCAAGGTCACTCGTGACCTTGCCAGAACCCATCTCACCGGCAACTATCCCCGAGGCCGCTCGTGACCTTGTTAGGACCCATCATGGGCGTGCCGTAAGCGCCTACGCCAACATCAAGCGCAACGCCATCTAGGCCGAGCCGTAGCCGAAGAAGCAGGCTTGCCTAGACCTCCTAAACACGGTGCCTCTCGAAGCACCTACGGCAACACTAAGATGCCATCTGGGCCGAGTCCTACCTGAAGAAGCAAGCTTGCCTAGACCTCCCTGAACATGGTGCCTCCCGGTCCAAGCACCCGTGGCAACATCAAGCAACGACAGAAGCAGCCTTGCCTAGACCTCCTAAACACGTTGCCTCCCGATCGAAGCACCAAGCCGTATCCGAAGAAGCACGCTTGCCTAAACCTCCTAAACACGTTGCCTTCCGGTTGCTGGTCGCACCATTACTTTCGTCAACAGCAAACGCGCTGCTAATGAGCTTGACGACTTCCCCTTCAACAAGGAAGTTACCGGAACATTACTCGGTCTTCGCCATTTCCCGGCGCAAGGAACATTTCTTGTGGATGTTCACGGGACAGTCACTGGGGCAGCAAGGACACTGTCACATGGGTCTCGAAGGCCGCGAGGCCCGTTGGGAACCCCATTGCTGTTGCACATGAAGACTCTGACTGAACTATTTCAATTTGGATGGTGGTGCGACCTGGCTACCTGACGGTCTAGTGGGCATGGCAAACGGATTGGTTTGTCTGTGACTCACAGAACCGGAGGGGCAATACCACGATCTCGCATTTGCTTGCTCCAGGGTCAGTTCTTGCTCGTTTTGTCGGGACACTCTTTGACCATTAGGTGTGGTCATTTGAGGGCGCCCGAGGCCATAGTGGTCCGCGAGGAAGATTGTGCTGAAGCACGTTCACTGGAATCGCGCCTCCCGTCTTGCACGATCGGAAAGACCTCAGTGGCCGAAACGAATAGTGCGACCGATGCGGTGAGTATACTCCTCGATGCTGGTCAAGGTGGCAATTGGTGCCCTTTGGTATAGTCACAAGCTAACTGCCGGCAGGTCGTCGTTGTCGCAACCGGTGCTGTCGAAGCCGGTATTAAATGGTGTCCAAGTCAAAGCCGTTACTGTCGAACCCGAAGGGCGCTGTCGACACCATTATAATCCTTCCTTCGACGGCAACCTATCAACTTCTCGATTTCCAGTAGTTTCTCAATACTACGAAGTCGGAATTTATTGAATATGGCGTTATTCATGGCTATTTCTTGCGCCTCTTTCTCGTGAGGAAGTTGTGGCCGAAGTCGTGGCGGTTGCGTGTCGGCCGAGATCATGACTTACGACATTAACTGGCTGGTCAATCCCGCGGCCATAGTTCTGTCGCCACAACGCTCACCGAATGAGAAGGGCCACCAGCGCATTGTCAACAAGCCTGGCAAGATCATAGCCACTGAGGCCCGAATTACAAGTATTGATAACCATCGCGGCCAGAACGATAACAAATAATCCGGCAAGCTCAAGGGCATGCGCTATTCCTCCCCGGCGCCGGTCGCTTTGGCTCCGCTAATGAGCAACAAAAGCGCAATACCGCCAACGGGGAACAAAGACCGACGAGCAAACAACTGGACCACCAGGTCAACGCCGCGCTCGCGCCGAGGTGCGAAGGCGTTTACTGTCGTCGCCTGCTGCGTGGTCTTTTAACCGCGAGCCCCAAAACTAAAGGGTGTTGCTTTAGCCGCGGGGTCGATTACCTTAGCAACACGTTCCCGGCTCCCGCCCGTCTAGGGACTCGGGCGGCCACGTGGTGTTTCTCAAGGTTCCGGCTCCGGCTCCGGCGGTCCCGGCCACGGTCCCGGCCCAGGACAACGGAACGGTAACAACACCAGCCTGAACGCCGGCAACCAGGTCCAGAACCAGCACCAGTCCGCCGCTAATGTCGGCGCAACCAGTGTCTATCCCGAGCCTACCTCACTTGACCCTCATCAGCACACCAACCTGGTTGGGCTTCACTCCGAATGCGCGTATCAACGACACCAGCACTCCCTATAGTACCGGCACTCCTATCGCTTTGGCTGGGGCTGGGTTGTTGTGATGGAGGCCGGGTTGCCAGTGGCCATTCTACGGGACTGAGGTCTGGTTGTTAAAACCGCCCTCGTTTGACCGTGACTAGGGAGTTCTCAGTGAGAGCAGAGAGGGATAGCGGATTGCGCTCCTCCAAAGTTTGCCGTGGACGGCGTGGTAGATACTGCCGCAGAAGCGCCTTAATGGGGTCCATTCACGCGGGAAGCGGTATTGGTGACTTGCTGCAAGACGTCTGGAGCATCCCGGCTAGCAGGACGGTGATTGCACTGTCCAGTGTCTGGCGGTTGAGGGTGGTTGGAATGCCGACAAAGGGATGAGGCACCCAAGGCGAGGACGGCCTCCGGTTTGCAACTCCTTCCGAGTGTCGTGAACCAGGAAGCGGAGTTGCTCCCCCAGACAACGGCCACGCCACAACCGCATCCATTGGCTTTTCCAGAGCTGCCTCGACTAGTTCCTCCCAATCGAACACTCCGTCATCCTCCTGTCAATCAGACTCAGACACAGTCTCGCATAACTGTTGCGCCAACTGGTTCATGCCAAACACCGCGAGCATCCAGCAGCCTTCGACGCCTACCGCACAAGACAGAGCAAGTCAGCAGCTCCGGGATGTGGGCAAGGAGAATATTTCTCCTTTTCCAGGTAGCGAACCTCCTCCACTTTCAGTTTCTGGCGTATATTAACAACGTCTTTCATCCGATCCCAGCTCTAGCTTGTCTAACCTTGTCGCTAGAGTCTTGAGCGAGTGACTTCTCGCCCTACATCTTGTCTACAAAACGGCAGACTCCCTACGGCCCCGAACCACCAAATTACCAAACAGCCATCCTCACCGACAATATCTCGCGTATTGGCGGTCGCCCTGTACGCCACCAAGCATGCAACCTATCTGCAGGAAATGGCAATCAAATACAGGCAGCTTGGCGCCAACAATGATCCTAACGACAATTGGCACAAATACTTTGAGCTGGGTCGCCAGAAGTTCCTGAGGGACTTGTCCAAGAGTCCCGAGAAGCGCGACGATGCAGTTTTACCGACCGTGGCCTGGCCGGTTCCAGGTTTGCGATCAACTCGACCGGCGACGGGGAGTTCTTCCATACCGGCTCCTCCTCACACCCAGCAGCTTGTCCTGTTCCACCCAGCAATTCCGCGGCATATCAGTCCAGTGTCTCATATGCCACCAGGAGAAGATGGGCATAAAAGCCAGCTCGACCTGTCAAGCCCCGTGCTAAAGAACAATACCTCAGTCAACAACAGCAACAACACCAGTCATATGAGGCCGGAGCTGAACCCACCTAGTCTCTCCATTCTATAACAACCTACAGGACCACTCCAGTGTTAAATATCCGCAAACAATTATTCTCGCATCACAGCAGCAGGTCTGGGAGTTCGCGCGAAGAACACCGCGACCAGACAGAAGCAGCATCTCGCCCAATGCACTACTGCTGCCTGTCTCACAACAGACCCGCGGCCCGTGCCTTAGTTCCCTCCTACAATCTCCCAGACTCAATCTCAGTCTCAGACCCTATCCAAGTCTTAGGGCTTCAACATGAACATCGAGCAAGAGGCCATCTCCTACAGCAATGGCAGCATATACTTTGATGGCGCAGTGGCTACCAGCTTTGCTTCTACTCTTTGCTACTACCATCGAGTCTTCACTGGAACAGCAGGCCCGGGTCAGGTTCATGATGGCTTCCGTCCCATCTTCGGAGGCCATGCCACGGCAGCCGCAGGAGACCGATCAATGTTAGTTCTTTTCCAGAGGCGTCAGGCATTAAAGATTGCTCACTCAATCGCCCAAATGGCATGGAATGTGGCCGAGAACAGCATGTACTTGATGTTGCCCTCTTCCTGGTCCCTGCCGGGGGTGAGGTGCGTTAAGCTATAACACCCGGACACGGGGATATCTGATCAAACTCATCCTTCCAATCGTCATAGAGCATCTTGTCTGCTACATCAGTGACGATGTCGTGGACATAACGCAGAGAGAAGCCGTCTTACAGCATCTCGTCCACATTGTCAACCAATTAGTCTCCCCGACCTACGAAAGGCTGGATTCGAACAAATTTGGCGAAGCGAAGCTTCGTATAGCTCTCCAAAACCCCCAAACGAGAAAATTTGCCGGGCGACACTTGACGATTAGCTAGGTCCGAATGTCCAACGACAAACCTTGCCGGTCTATATCTAATATTCAGCTGTATTCTACTCTTAAACGCCAAAATTTTCTAGCCTGCCTCTTTAGCGATCAGCTGCTTCCTACCTAATCTTCAACGACAAGATTTGCCGGTCTACACTTAACGCTTAATTATATCTCAAACACCATGTAGCGGACGCGGTGCAGGGCCACGAGGGCAGGACAATCCATGAAGTCGATGAGTCGACCGGGAGAAGCGATGAGGATATCGCAGCCTTTTGGCGAATTGCTCCATATGCTCTTGGTGGGATTACCATCAAGACTTTTACACTCTCCTGCTACGGCGACTGGCTGAGCTCACTTGTCTTCTTCTCCTAGTATTCTTCCTGGTAGTACCTGACCTCGCCAACTGGGGCTGCGGCTGGGGCTTTGTCTTTGGATATGTTTTTCGAGATATTCTCCTGCTTGTGAGTCGCAAATCATCCAACCCTGGGGTCCAGTTGCCGCAGGCGGGCGGCGAGGCTCCTGTACTTCTCCCGGCCGGAGACCCAGTCGCCAATGCTACCAAAGCCGCGGCGCAAGAACTTCGCCACCGGCGGCGGTAGGAGTACGACCACCACCACCACAACGGCCAAGCCGAGAAGGTCAACGGCCAAAAAGGCGAACTACGTAGAGCCGCAAACGACTACGGATAAGGACAAGTCGGCGGCTGCATCTATCGACTACGACGCCTTGGACGACTCACCCACCGGCCACTTGGCCAAGAAGACACGCACCACTCCCGAGTCCCAGCTCCAGCCCCAGCACCAGCACCAGTTGGCGAGGTCAGTTATTACCAGGAAGAATATGAGCAGAAGAAGAAGACAAATGGGCTACAGAAGCCGAACTCATCCAAGACACAAGACAACGACCCTAAGCAGCACACGAAGGTCTTGGGTGCGGCCACCACTCGCCCTCAGGGTGGGCCCAGTGACACTGTGAATGAAAAGGTCGACCGCGAGGCCAGTCCAAAGACTGAGCCTGCTACATCTACGACATTCTCTTCGACTCTCTCAACTGCCAAACCAGTCACTTCTTTAGCCCATACTCACGCAGTGGTCTCGGCCCATCCCACCAGCAGCAAATCTGGCCACCTGCCAATGGCCTATTTCGCACTACTACCACCATTCTATTGGCTCCGGGTCCCGACAGCTGATAATTATCTTCAGGGACCCTGAAGGCCATACCAGCATTCGTACAGTCAACTTCATGGCCTACTAAGTGGATGCGGAGGACTTTCATAAGACACTCAAGTGTCTCTGGACTGGCAAATACCTGGGACAGGTCAACGAAAGCTCCAGGCATGTGTTAGACGCCACCGTTCAAGAGGCAACTCAAACCACCGTGGAGGTATCCTCCACGCCGGCTCCTCAGAACCCCGTGCCTCAAGCTTGAGCGGAACAAGCAATTACGTCAGATTTCGATCCAGCCCTAAGGCAACCACCTCTGTGGAAGGCAATCAAAGTCATGCATGCTCGCGAGTAGCCGAAGGCGGCCAGGACGCAACCCGCCCGACCACCCCACGTCGTCGCGACTCAGACAAGCCATGCCTTGATCAAATGGTTGGCAAAGACATGAGAACATTCACTCTCAGAGCACTTCATCAGGAAGCTCAGCCGGCCAGACACTTTCATTCTCCCCCAAATTACCGACCGTCTGCCACGTCTCCCCGACGGTCCCGACCATTGGCTTCCTGAAAGTCCTTTCCACTGGTCCCTCCCAATCAAGGAACTCGTGTCGAACCTATCGACAGTTTCAAGCCTCCTGTCGAGCCAATCGACTCATTCTAAACCGTCGGCTTGCGTCCAACTATGCTCCGCAACGACGAACTTGCTAGCTACGAGGTTTTCGACCCCGATCCAACGCTACGAGGTTTCCGACCACGATCCAACGCTACTGTTTTTCTGCCACCAGTTGGGGTGTGTGCTACATCTAATATATGACGAGCAAGTGGCTAGGATCAGTACCAACGCCTTGTTTGGCTGACTAGCTGATTATTCCTGCGGCCATCGTGACGGGTAGTCCGTACCAACTCTCCAAACCGCAGGCAAAGCGAAGACATATCTTGCGGGAAGCGAATTATCATTGGAGATGTCGCCGCGACTCTCCGAGTATGATTTTGCGAGGACACCTAGTCTGGGGATAAGAGACGGAAGTCCATAGAGTGACACAAAGACCGGATAAAATGACGGCATCTCGACAATATACGGGCCTTTTCTCCGATGTCGACACAACCTGTCCAGTATCTTACGCAGCCCAACGTACCTCTTACATTACCACCATGACCAGATGGTGAAAGAGGGTAGGTCCAAGTTGATGACGTGCAAAACGTTGCGCACCCGGCGTCGATAACCCGAGCAGTGGCGGCGAACGGTGGCGGGCGGTGGTTATCACGGGGATAGTTTCGCTTTAACAGGCCAAACAAGGGTCAAGATACTCAGACCTCTTTTAAGGAAACAGAGACTAAGATCGACGCCCTTTACCTGGTCCAGACCAGCGACGAGCACCTGGCCACGATCATCTGCATGGTTGAGGGCTGCCGGCACAAAGACCATACAGGCGATCTTCCGGCACGAAAGGCACGAAAGGCAGCGTCACGCTCTCTCTGGGTTCTCTCACTGTGCGTGCTGATGCACCGATTCCCCAGTGTTGAACAAGAAATCGTCGAGCTCGTCGTCGGCGCGTCGTCTGTGGACGCAATGAGCCATGGAAACGGGATCTGGATTAGGGAACTAGAGGACACGATGTCATCGCAATCGCACATGCTGGTGATTTGGATTTAGGTGCTCTTCATGATGAGCATTCCTGACACTGACAAATCTTTAGACTAGATTCTAGTATGACAACGGCTGACCTGAGCCCCATCATCAACAAATTGATAGGCAAGGCAAAAGAAGTTGGTAGCCTCTCGCTCCAACACCGCCCCAGCCAAAGCCAAGGCCCCAATCCCCATGAGATATTCCCCGTCACGAAGCTCCACCAAGCTCCAGCTCATGATTTCCCGCTACGTCTGGCACACCCACCCACCAGTCCGGAATTGACCGAGCTGTGAGCTGGCGGTTCGGATCTTCAACGAGGCCAGAAAGTTCTGTTATCGTTCTATTCTGCGCCCTTGTGCGCTGGCGGTTCAGATCTTCAACAAGGCCACCAGATAGTTCTGTTATCGTTCTATGCTATCGCTCTTTGCTGCGCCCTTGCGTCCTTTACGACGGCGGTGGCGGTGGCGCTGGTAGCTGTCACGAAAGATGTCGAGAGACTACCTCTAGGTATTGCGGTCATCCTTGCACTCTGAGATGTTGCGGCCAGCAGGCACAGAGTTGAGGAGAGCGAGGCAAGCTTGCTTTTTTATGTTATGTGACATCCAATGCGCACGAAACTGACCATCCGCTGCCGGATTCTCCCATGTCATGGTATCTCTCTAGGTCAAAGAGTGTCCCAAGAAGAAACTTCAACAACGTCGTCAACGTCAACAACGCCGGTTGACTTCTCTGCCATTGCTGAGCTCGAGCTTGTCCAAGAGGACCTACTCGTGTCGAACCCATCGACTTGTTCAGGGCTGCTGGCCTGCACCCAGCCATACTCCGCAACGCTGAGCTTGCGGGCTACGATGTGCCCATCTCTATTCAGCGCTACTGTGTCCCCGCAACTGTCCTTGAGCGAGAGCGTTTGATGTCTAAGATGAGCTCACCACAACTCAAGCGATCGCCTAAGCGGCACGAAGATCAACTGTAGTACAACCGCCGTCAACTGAAAGGAAAGCAAACAAGTTGAAGCTTCGCAGAACTCACCAGTACGGCGCTCACGGCGGGCCAACGGCTCACGTTCTAGCCTCAGCCAGGGGGGCACTCTTATTTCTGGAACAAACGATGAGTTTGATCCCATTTTCTTGAGTAGCAACGCGAGGCGGCTCGAGTGTCTCATCGGGGGAGGCAAAAGTTTGTCCAAGAATACGTTCCACCAGGAAGCCCGGGGCATGATTTCCCGTTGAGGCCGCAGGGGAGAAAGAGGTTGACGACTTCCGGGCAAGGAATGCCAGTCAATGGCTGCAAATGAAAGCACAAATACGATCTGGGACAAAGGACGTCAGATGAGGGCTGCTGGGGTTGGAACTGGAAAGAGGGAGAGAAGGTGATTTGGCTCAACTTCCGTCACAGTGGCAGCCCCATGTCCGACTTTCCGTAAGTCATCGCAAAGAATTGGACAGCCGACGTCTACTAATCAACGTGTGTCCAGTTTCGACCTCCGCCGTTACACGCCTCAACAAACACTGTCCCATCACCGCAGAACAATACTCCATGCTCCCTTGGGGCTTCACTCTAAAGGTCTGGTTACTGGGTCCATTGTGGCCAAGGTGTCTATGGCTGGGTTGAAGGAGTTGTCAGGAATCGAGTTGCCGATGGCAAGTTTGCCGGTGGCCGAGTTTTCTGCAATCGCGCTGCCCTTTGGCAAGTGCCAGTGATGGCCAACGGACATCATTCGCTCACCCAGCACTAACTTTTCCCGCCCATACCCAACCTTTGTGAGTTAGAGGAGGCCATACGCGAGATACCTCCGAACCGAAAAATCAACATTTGCGTCTCAGCAGCACAACCTTCATTGTGGCCGTTAGGGAGACTGAGAGGCCCTCCAACGTGCAGCTCGGCTGTTGTGGCTTGCGTGGGCGGGCTACGGAAATGGCGTCTTCCGGGGCTTCTGGCTTTTTGGCACTGTAGCCCACCAACCACTGACGGCGGAAAGACCATCAAGAAGGCTCCGAACCTCAACGGAACCCGCCAGCGCGAGCATCTGCTCCGGTGCCCTGGCTAACAGGCCACCATGAAGGATAGGACCCCGGCCAACAACCTTCTCCATCACTTCGACGATGAAAATGTCGCCGCTTCGCTCACTCTGCCCACTCCCACTCTTGAGCTTGTCTTCCGCATGAGCATCCGCGTTAAGTCCACGATTAACATTGACAAAGGCACCTGCGGCCGTCCTCCCCGACATCCACAGCTACCATGCCTCCAAGATGGTTGGCTGCCGGGCTGGTGCCCAACAGTACACTTGGGGATCACCAATGGGCCGTCAAAGGACACAAGTGCTCGTACATGGCGAGCATACTTTCTTCAGGAGCTTGCTGCTTCCTCGGCCGTCCGGTCAAGTCCTGCTACATTGCGTGGACAAAAATACATACCCCAAGTCCAGGGACATCAAATTGACGGCCGGATGGACAACAACGCCCACGGCCCTGTGAGGTCAAGCGCCGCCATGATTACCTCTAGGCAGAAACGGTTTTTTCGGCGGGGAAGCTGCAAAGATAAGGGCTTGGTAGCTCTACGACCGAGGTCGATGCTATTCGCACGGCTCGAGGCACCTCTCTTCTCCCAGCCTTTCGGTTGTTAGATCTAGAGACGATTAGAGACCGGATGAGAAGATCCGCAAAGGTGTCTTGTTACTAATGGTGTCTGCATGAAAGAGTGGAAGACTAATGAGCCTAGGCCTGGCCAGAATGGGCCTCAACACCATGCCATTCGATAGCGCATCTTGGCCAATGTGCGGGTGAACTGCAAGTCCAATCATGGCTCTTGCGAGATGTTTGGCTAACTAGTTACGTGCTTTTGTGGCGTCCAATCTAGTGAGAATCTGTACCTCCTTGAGCAGAGCCTCGTCTATTTCCGGTTCTGCATTGGCTATTGGATCAACAGAGACACCAACAGTGGTGTTACACGGCCACGCCATATGCAACGGACAAGCTGAAATAAGGTAGGCTGTAAGCAATGGAGTTGTGCCACTATCTGCTTGTGTTAAGCGATGTCAAGTTGGATCGGAGTTGTATATACCCTCTATTTAGGGGACGATGAAGCATCTCATTCTGGGAGTATCGTCGCCTGTCTGGTCTGCACACTTCTCTCCGGTTCTTTACTTGTTATTTTCCTCTCAAATCATCAAGTTTGTCTTTCTGTCACCCACTCTAGTTCACTATCGACCCGCCCTATGGATTCAACCAGAGGAACAGTTTCCTACCTCTACGAGGGTCGTGGTGATCATAACTTGAATGACCATGTTGACGAATCACCACAGCATCCGTCCTCTGGCGTCCACATTCTGGAGGAGAATGTCCCACTCCATGATCAAGTGGGACGTACAGATTCTCGAAGCTACTCGAAACTCAGGGGAAATAGCGCTTCTCTGGAGGAACTGGATCGTGACAACCATGAATATCCTTGGCGACCAGGAGGCTTCAGACGCTTCCCATACCTCGGTTACATCCCTTTATTTCTGAGTATGGCTTGTGAGTACAGAAATTTCTCAACACTTTTTACCCTAGCACACATGTGTTGATTCCAGCTGGCAGGCACTGGTTTGGCCATCTTCATCATTCACCTTAGTGACGGCCAACTGGTCAGCGAGTGGGCTGGGTCAAACCGGGCGCAGCCTGGTGTTCTCCTGGCTTTGACTTCGACCACGGCCAATACACTGATGATGATTTCCTACGCCCAGGGATGGGTCTCATTCTTTTGGACACAAGCACTCAAGGGCAATATGCCCTTGTCCTACCTTCACTATAATTGGGAAGCGGCCACGAGTGTTTGGGGAGCCATCAAATCCTTAATACGAAGGAGGGCACTTCGTGTTAGTATCGGTAAGTCTAGCTTCATTATCAAACCCCTTGTTACTACTTCCTCCTTATGCCCGCTCCTATATCCGGAGCCTGTGCCACTTTTCAGAGACCAAGTTAATGATCAATAAGTATCAATTTTGGTGGCCACAACATCGTCGCTTCGAGGTCCTTTGATACAAAAAGCTTCCTACATCCGCACCCGCGAGGTGTTCCCGAAACATTCTATGTCTGTTCAAGTTTGTCCAACAACCGAGATCTGGACTGCAAGTACACCCGACCATGCCAGGTTTAGAAGCATCTTCTTAGACGTGATGAGAGATTACCAAGACAGAGCTCCCATGTTTCTTCCCGGAAGCGAGCATTGTACTAATTGCTCCCTGACCGTGAAGGCAAGTACAAGCATGCACGTTTCATAGATAGTTCCGACGACTGATAACCAAGGCTAATATCAAATTGCAAGTTTAGGCACTCGGATTCAGGCACTCGGAGCCAGTTGTGATCTCACACGAGTATGACTTCTTCCAGCGACCATCTGATGCAAAGGTTAAACAGGGTGACGTTCATGGAGTCGACATTTTCGAGGTCCACACCACGGCGGTTGGCAATGGCGACCATCTCAACGTTTCAGTAACTCGCAAAACGTCAGAACAATGCGAGACAGAGGTCACTACAACGAGCATTCGCCTATACCCCTCAAGGGTAGAATATGATTTGTTCGTGGATCGAGGAAATGCAACTTTCGTAAGAAGCAGCAGCGCGACAAACAACTCTAATGCTACACAAATGTACGTACCATCACTGGGCTTGGTTGAGATCCTGGGGTGATGGGAGCTAACAGTCACCTTTTACCAAAACCGGTAGAGTTCTATCTTCCGGTGAGCCAGGCGAAGAAGACATCAAGCTCATTTACTTTGCGGACATAGGTAACCTTCTCTGGGGGGCTCGGACACATTTCAGCATAGCGTGGGGGGATGTCACCATGGGAGAGCCGATAGGACTGCGCTGGAACTTCCCAACACCCGATCCTGGAGACCCCAATGGTACAGTCTGGTCTTATATCGATTACGCAGGGGCTGCATCCTTCTTATACGAGAGGGTCTCTCCCAACGAGACAGCTAAAGCATGTGGTCCAGCCTTCGACGACCCATTGGAGGATATCTTGAATACCTACCGAGAATTGGCTTTGCGTCTATCCATCCACGAGGGCATGAGAACGTTCCAAGAGGCTATCAAAGCAAAAATTGACCCGAAGAGTCTGGAATCTCAACAAGTGGTTAATTATACGAGCCATCAGTATCTCACGGAGTACGCCGCCAACTGGGCAGTCCTCGCCATAGCGGTAACGTTCAGTCTTCTCGGCCCCATTGCCATCCTCTTCCTCTTCCAGGACTGGTATACCCTGGGAAGGAGTTTCTCGTTCAGTCCATTCGAGCTGGCCAATGCCCTTCTTCTTCGGTCACTACCTCCTTCATCGTCCTCACGGTCAACCAGCAGCGACGACAACGACTCTATCTTTGAACTAAAGCAACGACAACATCAACTGGCTTCACTCATTGCTAACTGCAGCAGCAACGCCTCGGCTGAGCAAATGGTCGAGTTAATCCTTAAAAGGGCAGGGGCAGACAGTACGAGATCCAAGGAGCCAGCGGTGCAGTATGGGGTGCTTGATGGTACGGGCTTGCTTGGATTTGCTATCTCGGATGCGAATGGCGTTGTTCATGCTCGGAGACCTAGGAAGGGGGAGATGCTGTGATGTGGGGGTGAATGGACTGGTTCAACTGGGGGGGGGGGGGGGAGGAGTCTATTTGTTTCGCGGGACTTGAAAGGATTTGGCAGAGGTGCTTCTTCTTCTGTGCTGCCTTGCTCGTCGGGGTAACTTATGTCGGAAGATATGATACACGTGGTACTATTTCTTATTGGACAATTGAAGGACGATGACCTTGTGGCCGGCTAGCAGTGGAAATAACTCGATGCTTACACGAGGAAAGATCTGGTGGGGACGGCGGGGAAGAGTACATACTAACATGTAGGAGGAGGACTGCACAGCAACAAATTGCGCGGAGCAAGAGCATACATAGGTACATAGCCATCTCTGCATAACAACATACGGTCGATCAGTACCATTCAATTCAAGTATCCCGTCAGTGTCATCATCGCGACCATGGTAGAACACAGCCCTACATACATACCGTTTAACTCGGCCAAAGAACAGTACCTTACCCAGAAAGACAGACTGGCCACTTACACATATTGGGTCCGAATAGTTACGTAGTAAGCTGAGCAAGGTACAAGGATCATTGACATGGTAGCCGATTGTTCAAATTTAGGTGAGGTTGGACACTGGAAAATGGGTCGTCGAAATAAGCTTAACCATACAGCATTAGGACTAGGCTTTTCTGGTGTAGCCAATCACGGCCGGTTATTTACACGTGTAAGTCTAGAAGCCAAGTTTCTAAGTTTACCTTAGGTTCTAGTACAGGTTCAGGCTCTAGTCACAAACTGTACCATACATAAACATCAGCAGCGAGAAGGGAGCTTAATGTGGGCAGCTAGCTAACTTGAGAAGTTGAGAAAAAACCCATCCATCTTGCGCCATTCCAATATGGTCAGGGTAGCTTATGTTATTTAACTTGGTCATGGTCATGTAAGGTAGTCATGTTGTTCCGGTTTTCATATGCTAGTAGTGTATTCATTGTGCATACATACCGCAGCGGGAGTATGAGGAGCGTGTCTAGCCTAGTAGGGGGGCTTCTAGGCCAGGTCCTGAATCTAAACTAGATAGTGGGCCTAGCCTAGGTGGTTCACCTAGCCTACCTTAGTTATTGAACGGAGGGCTCTGATTAGTCGGATTTGAGTGTAAAAAGGTAAAAGCTAAAGACCCCTATAAGGACCTTCTGGAGGTCCCTATAAGAGTCTTTGGTTAACAGTTATTTTAGAGAGATTAAGAACGTTCGAGGTGGGCGAAGGACTTTGACTTTAAAGTCCGGGCAGATAAGGGCATTCACACTTTCGCACGAAACTTTTCGCATAAAACTTTTCGCACGAAACTTTTCGCATGAAACTTTTCGCACGAAGAAAACTGTCACCGATTGGAATCGAACTGGCGATCACAATGATGAGAGCGACGACAAGAACTATTGAGCCACTGGCCCAATTGATTAGGAGTAGGCTTCGTTCTTTCCTTTAATATAGGGTGGTTGAATTTTGGCGGGGAATTGAACTTTAGGAAAGAAGCATCTTCAGCGACTATCTATAGGGGGTAGTCCGATTGGCCAACCAGAGGCTTTCCCTCGTTAACTAGGCTAGGTATTTTGACTAGGCTACCTTAGGTACCACGCCTAGGCTAGGCAATTCCTCTAGCCTAGTACCTCCCCTTCTAGCCTAGATGCGCTAGGGGATTTCCCGCTATGGTAGGTACTCTTTTCTCTGCTACTACAAGATGTACCAGAACTTGACCGTGACCTTCCTAGTTTCTCACGCCCCTCAAAACCTTGGAGGAGGAGGAGGAGGTGGTTCTTGGTGGGAAAGTTTTCCCCAATTTAACTCAGAGAAGTTACCTCTTAACCAGCCGTGCCAGGTGACCCAAGCCAGACGTAGTAGATAAAGCGGGAAAGTATAAAAACAAGGAGCAAATCTCAAATTTGACTGACTCTATTACACCTCTTCAGGTCATTGCTTACAAATAGGTCGAGTGCTATGATCGTGGGGTACCACCTCAACCGCCTATATCTAGTAACCTTGTTGCCCGGCTGTCCTGCTGTCTTGTTGTCCTGGTATCCTGGTATTCTGTTCTTGTGCCTCCTATGTGACGTGCATTTATCACTAACTCCGTCACTGTCTGTGATTGAACAAGAGCTGACCCGTCGAGCTCTTTATCTGCCCTTATCCCTTTCCTGCATGGGAGCCCATGAAGCATGGGCAGCCTATACAATCCATATACCAAGTACCAAACATGAAAGCAAAGAGAAGAAATAGCAAAGAGAGCAAATGTGATGTACGGAACGTATAAACGCCTAACCAGGACCGGGTTCAAGAGTATAATCTCTGACACGGTGTTATGAGTAACAGAACAGACAGACATTAAAAGGTGCGCCTTCTGATGCCGAGGACATCACCGGTATGTATGGCAGTGGCAATCCAAAGTTGCCAGTTCTGCAAGTTACAGGATAGGAGAGTGGGCAGTATATGCCTATAGAGAACAGTGCTTTCCCCTAGTGTAAGTGGGGAGAGGCGGGCCCTGTAGGCGTACAAGAATTAAACAAAACAGAACAGAACAAACAGCGCTATTGTATGCCCTGGTAAAAGCCAGATAGATAACCTGCCTTGATGGGGGGGGGGGGGGGGGAAAGCAAGAAAGAAAGCAAATAAACTGTAACCCCACCGAGCGCCGGATATCGAACCAGAGAGCAGCAAGTATAAACTGCCACCCATATCGTCCATCATGATGTGTGAAAGCAAGCCGCAGCTCAGTGTGCGGGTTCAATTTAACCAACCATTTGCAAAACATCACCAAGCATACCCTCCACCACCATAATAATCGTCCCGATCCATCCCATCCCACTCCGAATCCTCATCATCGTCATCCCCGCCGCTGCCGTCCACAAAATCCTCCATCGTCAACGTCTGCTCCGTCAACTTCTGGTTATCCAGCTGCAGCTCCACCTTCTCGCACCAGCCATGCCTGTACAGAATCTCGCCGGCTACGTTGGCTTCCCTCGGTGAAAGAGAGAGTTCCTCGGCTGATAGGCAGAGAGACGAGGTCACTGACATTTCACGCTCGCCACGTTGGAAGCTGTTACCGCGGGAGAGTGAGGGTGTGCCTCCTCCGGCGGATGAGGAGGCGGAAGGGGAGAGGGCTGCGATGCGGGCGCTTCGGCGGGTAGATTGTGACTGTGAGGAGGAGCCTTGTTGAGATTCGATGGATTGGGCTACCCATTTATCGGTTCGCGATCGCTTAGTGGCGGAAGGAGGGATTTTTGACGTTGAAAATGTGGGCATCATCTGCTTGGTGGTGGTAGGTCTTGGGGGGTGTAGTGTGAAGGGGGGCTTGGGGTCTTCCCACTTGCGGAGAAAGACGCCCTTGAGACGGGCTTCCCATCTATCGCGCATTTCGGAGCGCTGGCGGATGGGGATGTTGAGCTTGGCGTTGATGTTGATGATGCGTAGGTCTGGAAGGTCCGGAGCGGCTTTGATGAGCGACTGGAAGAGGTTCTCGGCTGCGTCGGCGGACCACTTGCGCATGTTCTGGAGCTCGAGGGTGCGCAGACTCACTGGCCAATCGGGGACTTCTTCCACGCTGAGGACCTCGTCGTAGCTGGGGTCCGAGTCGTTATAAAACTCATGATGGTTGTAGGTTTTGAGGTCGACGCTGAGTGTCTGAAGATATGGGCAGGCTGTGCCCAGGACAGTAAGGAAGCTCATGCTGAGGGACTGGTTGTGCCTCAGATAAAGATGTTCAAGACGGTGGCCACGGGTCAGAAGGTATTCCGAGAAATCATCGGCAGTAATTTCCCAGCAGTTGACGAGCTCCAATGTTTTCAAAGTTTGAGGAAGAAGGCGGAGCAAGTAGTCGTTTGCAATGGTGGAGGATTCGATAGACAGATACTCCAGTTTAGGAAGAGCGTTGATGGCATGAGCAAATTCGCCAATCAAGAAGTTTTCGAACCCTTCGGCCTCTCGGACATCTTCGGCAACCACTGGCCAGTTATGCAGAGGCATCGAAGGGACCTGGAAGTTTTGAAGGCAAATCTTCTTGAGCTTTGAGAAAGCCGGGGTTTGGTGAATGATGGCTGGGCTTTGCAAAGTCATGTCGGGGGTCATCAGCCTCCCATTCCATCTCCAGGCCTCGAGTTCGATCGGCTTATGGTCGGTTCCTGGAGGGTCGCCGCCATTGAGGAATTTCCACAATGCCGTTGGGTATTTCCATCTTAAGCTCGCTTCAAGAGATCGGAATGGGGCATTGTCCTTTTCGTGGTAGAAGTCGATAGACTTGAGCTGGGGAACATTGGCGAAAAGGGCGTCCCAGTCAAGGTGTTGCCCTTTGTAAGTCGGAGCAGCAATCTCCGCAACATCAATCCGCAACTTCTTTACTTTCCACTTGTAGCGGTACATCCACTTTGAGGGATCCGAGGACAAGAGATCCACGAGTCCATGTGCCATTTTCCGTGTGAGTAAAGGGGCCGAGTAATACAAGGCCGTCAGGGCTGGGTCCGCAAAGTCCTTGCAAAGACGGCTCGCAGACAAGAGAAGGTTGACAGCATCCCGATCGCGCTCGGCAGATGCAAACGTGAAAATCAAGCGCCAGATCTCATAGGGGAGACGCTGCCAATGGGGAATGACTTTGGGTTCATTTTCTGCTGTGTCTTCCTCGGCATTACCGGAGTGGACAAGGTCCAGTTTAGAGTTCCTGGATGAAGCAGGCGTGCGTCTCTTAGTGGCAGCCGCCGGCGTGGCTCTTCTTCTCTTCCGGTCTGGTGTACGTGGGACTGATGATTCCCTAGCTCGGGCTACAGACCCTCTGCCCCTACGAGGAGTGGGGAGAGTTTCCTGGTCGGTATTGACGATCTCGTCATCTTGAGAATCGTCTTCTCCGTCTGTGTCTTCGTGGAAAAATCCGGACCGGGGACGGCGCCGTTTTCCTAGTACTTGGCTACCGGAGGCGACTGCTCGGGTGGTGCTGTTGGTGCTGAGCTGGGTCTGGTTCCGAGATGGGCGCCCCCGTCTTGATATCGTGGACCTGCGTATGGGTTGTGCATCTCGTTCTCCGTCGTCCTCTTCTTCGCTATCGGTTTCATCAGGCGTAGGAGAGGCACTGTCACTATCGTCGGAGGAATCTTCACGATAGTTGATGGACGATCTACGGGGACGAATGTTGTGGTTGAGTGTGCCGGTGTTGCCGGCCTTGTTACCTGCACGGCGACCTCTGGTAGTGGTGCTGCTGGTGGTGCCGTTGGAGTTGGAGAGATGGTTCCGGGCTGCCCCTGCTGAATCCCCGCTGCGAGCGCTTCGTCTTAGTGGGCTTTCTGGGCCCAGATTTGATGTCGCACCGCCGCCGATTGAAACACCAACAGCGGCTCCCCCAGCACCCTGGCTCCCGGCTCGGCGTGGCCGCAGACTACGGCCACCAACTACCGCCGCTAACGCCTCCGTCGCCGATAGTGCAGATCTAGTACGGCTTCTCGCCGAAGCACGCCGGGCCTCCACCTTTGCCATGGCTACCTGTGTTGTTCAGCAAACGGCATTGAATTGAGGGCAGATTTTGTTTGTGATTGATTGATTGATTGTTTGTGGATTTGAGTGCAAAGAATGAATGTGACAAGGTGCATCCAATGGGGAATTTGCAGGTTTGTTTTTGTTGCCTTCGTGTTGTTGGAAGACGGATGGTTGCGAGTCGAAAAATGGATTCAGTTTGAGACAAGTGATGGTGAATGGATAAGGTAGACGGGGCGCCGTGTGAGCACAGGACCAGTTCCGGAACAAGAAAGTGGTCAATGGAAAGTGCTCACTGTGCGGGATTGCTAAATGGACAATGCCAGCCCAGGCTTTCGCTTTCGTCCATTCTAACCAATCATAGGACTCCGCCGGCGACCGTTCGGAGCCTGTTGCACGACCCACATTAGCTAATCAACGATGCACGAGCCATTAGAAATCCGATTCTCAAACGATGTGACCGACCGAGCTTAGAGCCGAGTCCTTGGGACTGCATGTTTGAAGCCAACAGCCGCTGCATCAGGACTCATCGTAACTCGAATCACTTTGTAAGTGTCGTGGCGGGAAGGTACGGATTTCTATCTACAAACCCGTTTCGGGATACTTCCTTGCATGTTCAAACTGCCAAGACAAAGGAAGACGAAAAGGACCAAGCCGTTCTCGTGCACCATCAATAATGAAACTTCAGGAACCATGTATGCCACGAAGAAAAAGACCTATGCCTATCCGTACATTTCTGCAGCTATCTTTCAAGTCCAAAGAAGGAAAAAAAATTATTGCAGCCTCTCAGTATACGGGATCGGCAAAAGTAAATATAACTCGATCCACCCAGGGGTCGAACCTGGAACCTCCTGATTCGTAGTCAGACGCTCTGCCATTGAGCCAGCGGACCTTGTTGAATAACCGTCCCAAATGCTGCGGCTATGTAACGACATCGAGGTATTATTTCCTTCTTCACTAATCCTAGTCTGCTGAATGGCGTGAGTGAACATCGTGCTCCCCATCTTTGGACATCGCACTTGCAGCCTTCGTCTATCTGCAAAAGCATCGTGCCTGTCCGTGTGTATTCATAATGACGCTACCAACGTTCCATGGTCCCTTCCTTGACTTGAACCTCCCTTTCCCATTACCCTGTGTTTCCCCATGAACGCCTGAGAATGCATCGAATCGAAGCAAAGCAGCCATCTGGTAACAAGCTTGTTAAACAAAATGTTGCGCCTAGACATTCCTGCCGTCAAGTCGCCTCCCCTTGCTCTCCTCTGGCTTCTTCTCCGCAGGTTGCGCCTTATCCTTATCATCGTCATCACTCTTCTTCTTCGGGACTCCTCCCCGGAGTGTCTGTCCCTGGCCCGCAAAGTGCGGCTGCTTCGCCGCGGCCGCCTCCTTCTCCTTATCTGCGGCAGTCTTGACAGGCTTGATCTCGTAGCCCAAGAAAAGCTTGTTGGGCGGTAGACGTAGCGGCAAGGGGCCGTTGTTGTTCTTCCTCCTGGGCAGGACCACGTCCTTAACATTGGTCGAAGTGCCCGCCACCGGAGTCGCCGGCTTCGGTGTTCCCGTCTTGCTACCCTTCTTCGCCGCCAACCGCATACCCTCGCCATGGAAATTGCCCGCCGACAGGGTGGTAGCTCCCGGTGCGATGGCATCGTAGTTGATGGCCTGAGCCATGGTGCCCTGGTTGTGCAAAAGACCACCCGCTGGAAGTCCTCCACCGGCAGCCCTTCCGCTGCGTGGCGTGCTGGTTCCGCTGCCTTGTGTCTGTCGCGGCGGCTCGACGTAGCCAACTGGCGGCGCAAAATCGACGCTGACATCTGTCTCGATCATGCAGACACCCATCTTAGCGGTCTCCGGCTTGACGTCCAGAACCGCCATTTCGTAGAGTTCATCGTTGTACTCAAAGTTGAAAACGTCGCCCTTGGTCAGGGCCGCAAAGTTCCGGAATGCTTTCTCGAGGACTGCACGAGGATCGCTAATGTCGAGGAAGTTGACCGATTGCGGCTGGAGCTTTACAAGCTTGGCGAGCTCGAGAGATGTCGTCTTGATCTGGATCATGTCGCCCACGTCGAGCTTGAGTGTCTGCATCATCCACTGCGGGATGTAGGCCCTGCCCTCCTCAGCCACGAACTCCAACACACCGGCGTGTGTGTATTCTTCCTTCGCACCGTTGATAAGCTCCAGCATGATTGGCCATTGTACGTGTAGTCGCGAAACTTTGTCGAGAGCGGAAGGCGGGAGCAAGATCTTGGAGCCGTAGTTGAGTTCAGGTCGTTCGGCACCGGGCGCCATGACAAGGGGGTAGCAGCGGTAGTACTCATCGAAGCGATACAAGCCTCGAGAGCGACCGGCGGGACGGCCGTAGATGTCTCCGTACTATCATGGTACAGAATGTTAGATAATTTCGGATATATATGGAGGGGTTGAACAGCTCTCGTTGTAAACGAGCTTGACAACAAGGGTAGCTTACCATGATCGCAAGGGAGCTGTGCTAGAGGTACGGTAGAGTGATGATTTGGAAAAGGGAAACGACGGGGTGTTTGTATCAAGAAAGGATATCTCCAGGCAAGTTCCGCAGAATAAGTACCCGCAACGACGACGTGGGACAAGCGCAAGTGAAGGAGATGTTGTGACGGTCACGGTGTTGAAGCAACTTTGACCGCGTGGAAGGTTCCAAAGGCAACAACGCAGATGACATAACTGGGCCAAGCACCACGGCTCCACTGAAAGTTACAGGCACGTTAGGTAATGACGGGGGCCCTGGCAAGGGTACCTGCCTCAGACTTATTGGCGGGGCGAGAAGGTGTAGCCGACTACCTACCTTATAGCCGTGGCGTCAGATCTGTGTGAAACCTTACCTAGTGTGGCGCGAGCTCCCTCGTTTTTAAACGCTTAGGTCAGAGGTAGGTATCTGCAGGCTGCCTGTCCACTGCAGAACGCTCTGGAGTCTGGACCTTGATGTCAGTGGAGAGCTCCATGTTAGTGATCGAGTTCACTGAATTCACGATTCTGCCATCCGGATTCTCCCCAAACACCATCCATCCTCTAGAGTTACCATTCCGCCGTCGACTCAGGCAACACAAACACTGTATCAGGCCATATTCACACGAGCTCTGCGATACAGAGACAGAATACGCCATTGCATGAAGACAACCTAACATAGCACTTCGCATCCTGACGTCAACACCCTACACACCAACACATTCACAATGTCCTCCCGCTTCTCCGCCGCGCGCCCTAAACGCGCCAGCGAAGCCTACGCCCGCGCCCACCACGGCGAATCGCGCTCCAACGACTCCGACTCCGGTCCTTCCAACAAAAAAGTCAAATTCGACGTGCGCAACCCGTCCGCGCTCGCGCCCTCAGCGCACGATGACGACCTAGACGAAGCCGACGACGAAGTGCTCGCCGCCGACGTGATCGGGGGTCTCTCACGAGCCACCAAGCGCGGCGCCGTCAACATTGACGGCTACGATTCTGACTCGGACAATGACAACCTGGAAGACCGGGCGGAAGCGCGAGGAAAGGGCCGTAAGAAGGGCAAAGATGCCGAGGACGTGGATCTGGCGGAGGTGATGGATAACTATAACAAGCCTTCCAATGGGGCACAAGGAGGAAACGACGACGATGACGACGAGGTGGACATGTTCGGCGACTTGGAAGACGATGACGGTGCCGAACCTACAACGGCGGGCGGCACCAAGAAAGATAAAACGGTCCACTTCCTAGACGACACGGAAATCGAAGGCCAAGACCTCTCCTCCAAAGCCGGCGGTACCGTAACCATCGATCCCGCCGCCCAACCCAAAGAGTCTGACGACGAAGACGAAGACGACGAAGAAACAATAGCAGCCGCCATCGCCGAAGAAGGCATAGACGAAGAAGTCGGTCTCGGCGGCCTCAAAAAGCACGCCCCCAAAATTGACGCCTTCAACATGAAAGCCGAGCAAGAAGAAGGCGCCTTCGACGAAGCGGGCAACTTCATCCGCCGAGCGGCCGACGCCAACGCCGTGCACGATAAGTGGCTCGAGGGTCTCTCCAAGAAAGAAATCAAGAAAGCGGCGGCGGCGCACGAGAAGCGCGAGGCGGAGCGCAGACAGCAGGAGAGGGAGGATGATAAGATTGCCACTGGCGATTTGTTGAAAAACCTAATCCTGACGCTGGAAAAGGGTGAGACAGCGCTGGAGGCTTTGGCCAGGCTGGGAAAAGACAAGACGAGAGGGCCGAAGAAGGTGCCCAAGTGGAAGCAGAAGAAGCAGGAGAGAAAACAGGGGATTGATTCCATGGACGTCGACGAAAAGAAAGAGGAAGAAGATCCGAAACAGAAGAAGATCAGGGAGGCGATTGACGCCATCACCGAGGCGGCGGATAAGTTGCTGGGGAGGGATTACCCGGATATTTACGATAAGGAACGGGAGTGGTTGGTTAGGGAGTATAGAGCTGAGACCGGCGAGACTTGGGTGGAGCCTAAGCCTAAAGAGGAGGAGGAGGAAAAGGACGAAGCGTCATCACGAGACGGACAACCAAGGATGTGGGAGTTTAGGTGGACGGATGGGAGAGATGGTGGTGGAGGAGGAAGTCAGGGGCCGTATGATGGGCCTACTATGAAGGCGTGGCAGGATGCTGGGTACTTTAAGGAGGCGGTTGAGTTTAGGCCGGTGGGCGGAGGGGAGGAGGATTGGTCCAGGGTTGCGAGCTTCGTATGATCAGACACATGGAAAGATGTGTGAGGTTAGGTGCGGTAAGATTTTTGTACGATTTGTATGTGATAGTATATACCCCCTGATTCGAAATGACTACAGAGTCAAAAGCATCATGAATCTCATGCTTAGAACTTCCCAGCAGCCTGCTCGTGGCATCACCATGCCCATCCCCATAATGACCTAGAACTTCCTCTTGCTACGCCATGCTTTGAACTCGTTTAGCTCCTTGTATCATACAAACAGTATCTGCATGAACCACCACACCCCATCAGCCAGATAACTTAACAAAAACCTTGACTGGGGCCAGCTCACAAAGCAGTAAGAAAACTTTGTTATTCATATCAAAGACGCCTTTTTGTTTAGCCATGTCCCAATTAAACGCCTACACGAAACGAATTATAACCCCATGATCATTAATTAATCCTTGATGTGTGCTTGTCCCATTTGATTTCACCCCCTTCTTTCCCTTAGCTGCTGATATCCATGGAATCACCACCAGCCGTAGCAGCAGCAGCCGCCGCCGGCTCTCCCGTAGCACCAACACCACCATTGACACGGAAATCGACCACGCCATCGTTGCCGATGAGTCTCTTCTCCGACTCCTGCACGAACTTGACGCTCCTGGCAGGGTCGTAGAACAGCTTGAAGCTGCGCTGGACGTCCTCAACGCCGACCTGCTTGGCCTTCCGCTTGGCGCAGATCAGCTGCGACGTCGTGATGAGGTTGCTCGCGTACCGGAGGCCGGCTTCGGCGCCGATCTTGGTGAGCAGGGCGAGCGCGTCGGGGGACAGGTCGACCTCTTCCTCCTGGGCGCGGATGGTCAGAATCTGGTTGAGCTCGTTGGGCGTGTACGAGTGGGTGTTGATGATGGAGATGCGGTCGAGGAAGTCGAGAGGGAGACCGTGGGGGCTCTTGTAGTCGGTGCCACGGATCTTGGAGTGGCCCCTGTTGCTGGCCATGATGACGATGGGTGCCAGGTCAGACTCGAGCGCCCGGTTGATGTACGAGAAGCATTCAATGTCGAGCATGTGCACCTCGTCGATGAACAAAACACCAGGGACGATCTCAGCTTTGCCTTCCTCCTTCCACTCGGCCACCTTGGTGTTGATCTGGTCGCGGATCTCGCTGCGGATCTCGCCCGTGTCGCCCGAGAAGAGGGCCAGGAAACCTTGTGTCCGCGAGTTGATGACGTCGATCTCGTGCAGCGTTACTGTGTGGACGACCTCCTTGCGCTTCTGTAGCTCGCCGTCGGGGCACTGCAAGAACTTGGTGTCGACACCCATGGCGTCGTAGTCGCGCGACCGAGCATACGATCGGCCCAGCTTGGTAATCTTTCCAGATGACTTGTCTATCGAGATAATGTCGCCGGCCATGACGCGCTCCTTGGTCATGGCGTCGATCATCTTGCTGCCCATGTCGTAAATAGCTTCCATGTCGGTCGTCTTGATCGTAAGCTTGCCCTGCTTGGCGTGGCCAGTGACGCTCCGGTCGATCTGAATCTCCACCACCTCACCCTCCATGATCTCGCTCTCCTCCTTGATCCTGACACCAATCGACTTGCGGAATGCTTGGGTGAGGGCCTCGGTCTTGGACATCTCTAGCGAGTAGATTTCGGAAGCGGCAAGGGTGGTAAAAGGGACATCGGTGCCGAGGGACTGGGCCATGCCCATGGCAAGGGCAGTCTTTCCGGTACTGGTTTACGCATAGATAGGTCAGCACATGACGGTATGCGCAATAGGACTGGCACGGCAGGACGGGCTAACCTGGGAGGACCGGCGATAAGCACAGCACGGCCGGCAATCTTCCCTTGCTTGATCATCTCCAGAACGACAGCAGCCGCCTTGCGCGCCTTCTCCTGGCCGACAAGGCCTTGGGAGGCAGCTCTAGGCTCGAGTGTATCGGCATCGACTCCCAAACCGCGAATGTGCGAGTGCGCTGCGATGAGGTTGAGACCCCGGAGGTCCTTACTCTCTCCGACGGTGACGACCTGCTATGTCATGGGCGCAAGAGGTTAGCTATTGTTCCTTCAAGGTAGTGTGATGCTGGGAGGTAGGTGGGGAGCTTACAGCAGCCATATTGCCCACTGATTCTTGAAGAATTAAGTTTGAATAAGCCGATTGTTGTACAGAGTTCTCCAAGAAGGGTCGTTTGGGTTTGGTATCGAGGTGGGAGATGGATCAGTTCGTAGGTGGATGCAGGGATGGTTGGTTAGTAGTGAATGATGGAATGTGCTGAAAAGAGAAAGACGACCAAGGTTCAAAGCTGGCAGTGCGCGTCGCGCTGTCATGGAACTTTGTAGCGAGTTCTCCAATTGCAGAGCGGGCATCCAGTGGTTTGTTACCAAGAGTTACGTACCAATACATACGACATTTTGGTACGCCGACTTACACGCCACTGTGGCTGAGGACACAAGCAACGATACAGTATGGAAAGAAGGGCGCGGGACGGGACGGGACTTGCGCCGGAGGAAGAGGCTCAGCTGCCGGCACGGTTCTTGTGACCCACACGACCCCGAATGTAGACCCACGTCGGGAGTCCGATTGGTTGTGCAAAAACAAGACCTCTCTCTTTCCGCTCTCTTTCTTGCATTCAGTAACTTTCCGAATTGAAACAAGCCGGAGCATCTGACTTGGATGCGAAGTGGAATAACAGGTAAACATACGAGTACTCGTTGGGACCTGAAGCGACCTGCGGGAAGTTCTCCAGGGCAGGTAAGGAACTACAGTAAGTCTAAGTGTATGTGAGGCATTCTGTCAATCTTTCCCGTCCAAGCACGTCTGCCCATGCATAAATGCCTGATGGCCTAGGCAAAGACGAAGCAGAAAGGAATAGTTCAGATATAGAAATGGCATTCAACCAGTCACAAGCAGTGAACGAGCAGAACGACAAGGGTTGGTAGCGCCTTCCTTTACAAGAGAAGTTCTGTGAGTGGAAGCTGCAACTCTGCAACCTCGGGCTCAATGGTGGTTCCCCTAAAAATATTTAAACCAGTTTTCCCCACCAAAACAGCACAAAGCACGTCCATGTTTTCTGTTCCTTCCGACATCCTTGACCATTATAGACCTGGTGCTCTGGAATGCATTCGGATGGACTATTAGTTCGACTGTCCATTTAGACAGGGAAAAGAACATCAACTTCTATCTTTGCGCGGCAAGCCCTAGTCTGATCTCATAACTTCTTCCCGTCTGGAGGTGCGGGGCCTCCAAAACTTTCACTCTCCTACGCGTCTACCCGACCCGCATACATTCCATCCCAGGTGCCATTGCTATCGCGTCAGAAACACATTTACAATCTTCAACCAACAATATCGAACATCAACACCTATTTCAGGCTCAATCCCGAGATTGACTGACGTCTGGACCGCTGGCACGGCTCGCTCCCCGCTGCCACAAACACATTACCGTCTTGATCCGTCTTCAGTACCCTCCTCGCCACACATTGTCTGTTAAGCGCACGCTTGATTGCAGCGTCTCGTCTCACTGCGCAACTCCATCCATCCGCCTGGTGTCACCATGTCTTCCAGGCCGCCGGATTCGTACGCGAGGCGGCCCTCCGCTTTAAGCGACCGCCGACCATCGGCAGACACCCATCAGCGTCGGGATAGCCATCACCGTGATCCTTACAGAGAAGAACGAAGAGAAGAACGGTATTCCGAAAGGCCTAGTTCCAGTCATGCAAGTTCTCTGCCCAACAGGCCACCAAACAATCGGAATGATAGTCATCACCGGGATCGTGAACGGGATCGTGGCTTGCCTAATGCACCTGCGAGAGGCCTGACAGACACACAAACTGCATCGACCGGCGAACGTGCTCGACCAGACCATGGACCGAACCCCCGTAAGCTATCCACAGTCTCTCCAGATCACATTAAAAGAACAAACGAATACTGACTTCGATTGCAGCGGCCACTGCCTCATCTCCTACAAGCAATTCCAGGAGTGCCTCAGACGTAGAGATAACAAGATGTCTTAGGGCACTGTGCGACTCTCTTATCAGTTTTACTGCGCACAAAAATGACCTTGCCCAGGCTGAAAAGGGCCTCGCAAAGCGGCAAGCCGACTACAACAAATCCCTGGGCAAGCTAGCAGACTTCCCTTCAGTACCAGAACTTCAAAAGAAGTTCTTGGATGGCGCCATCAAGGAACGCGATGAATACAAGCATAGGGTGCGCGCTGCTGAAGATGGTATCAAAAAGGCAAGAGAAGGTTTTCTCTCCTGTTTACTGCAGCTGATGAAGTCTGGTAACTTGCCAGCTGCGTTATTACCTCCGGCTTCTACAAGCTCGAAGGAGTACGACGACAAAATCGCCGAACTGGAGCAAGCTTTATCAAGCCATAAGACCGACACACAAGTCAGCATCCACAGAGTGGAAGATCTTTACGACGGTCTCAAATCTAAGAGGCTTCTGGACCAACAAGACATGGAATCTCGATTTAAGGATCTCGAGGACAAATTTGCCAAACAGCAGCGAGAGTATGAAACCAGAATCGCGAAGCAACAAGAAGAGTTCACGAAGCAACTCAAAACAGAACTGGCTAAGCAGCGGCAAGATTTTGAACAAAAACTTGCGAAGCAAAGCAAAGGAATCCCGAAACAAAGCACGAACCTCGAAGAACAAATCAACAAGACGCAGGCAGACTTGAAGAAGTTTAAGGAAGCCCAAGAGCAGGAACTGAAGACACAGCTAGCCGAACAACAAAAGAAGTACGAGACGCAACTTGAGCAACAGCTCGAGCAGCAACGCGCTACAGCACAAGATGCTTCAAAACAAAGTTCCGCTACCGAGGTAGCGTCTCTACGGCAGGAGCTGGCCGACCTACACACCCGTCTGGGAACCAGAGAACAAGAACTCAACCAGATGCGAGCCCAGATTACGGAGTTCCAGTCTAGAGAACAAGAACTCAACCAGATCCGAGCTGAAGTTGCGGAATTCCAGCAAAAGATGGCGAAGCAAGAAGAGACACTAGAGAACATCGATTTCGTAGCGCTGGATGAGGCAGCCGAGATAGTGTCGTTCGGATTCCCGGCGCTCAAAGACCGCGTTACAGATCTGGAGACCAAGACACCGCTGGACGTCTTGGGACTTACCAAACAAGTTGCAGACCTGGGGATGAAAGAGACAAATGTTTCCGGACTTAGGCAACAGGTTGCGAACCTGGATACGAAAGTGACGCAAGTTTCAGCGGCCCAAAAGGACTCTAACAAGAAACTGGAGGATTTCCAAAACAAGTTCGCTGTTACCTTTGGGCAACTGGTTGATGCTGAGCGTGACAGAATAAACAAGCTCACACATGAAGTAAACAACCTTAAGCTGAGGCCGACAGCTGGAACGCCAACTCCTCCGGCTGGAGCCAGCACAGCAAATATCGAACCTCTCCGTGCCGAGTTCAAACTAGCCAAGGCAGAGCAGCAAGCAACGATTGAAGAGATACAAAAGCAGACAGCGGCGCTGGACTTTGCAATCAACAATCTCAGCCAGCGCTTCAACAACATCACTACCAAGCACGTGGCGGACATGTTGCTCCAGCAGCTGATTCCAGAAACGGAAAAGTGGAAGATAGGCCAAGAGGATCTCCATAGGGAACTTGACACACTCAAACTCAGCGTCAGTACCTTGGAGGCCAAGACTGCAGCGTTCAGTGTCGAGCTTGAGGCTCAGCCAGGAATGAAACGGCGCCGAACTGATCTGGACGGGGTGAATCTTGAGCGTCCCGCTTCAAGTACTGGTGTAAGTTTACGTTATGAGTCGAACCGTCTGCTGAGATAAGAGTAATATCACTAAGACTAACTCGGAAAAATGATTATAGCAGTCAAATAATGTTGCATCCTAGCCTGACTGGCATTATTGTTCTCGGTTGTGAGAAAACTTGTACAAAAAACGAAGTACGACCAAAGGTCAGATAAACCTGTATAAGCTAAGAGGCGCCGCGTTTTAAGTGGTTGCTATACCACTTGTGGCTAGGTCGAAGATCACTCTAGGTTGGCAAACCGGGAGACTGAAAAACTGCTTCAAGCCACTTGGAACTATGAAAGTCAAAATTCCTGTTTTCCAGTCTGATCACTGGAAACCAAGAAAAGAAAAAGGGCAGGCGTAACAACAACACTTTCAAAGTGCAATGATACTTACAGTATCTGCGACTTTGTAGGCGGACTGGCAATGATACTATGTGTTGAGACATAGTGGAATGCAAGTTACGTAAGCAAGGGTTATAGAAATCAACTATCACCGATGTTAATAAGAGGTGCGTGAAGGTGGTATACGATTCTAGATATTGGGCATGGGTGTAGAGATAGACATTCTTACAAAGAGGCAAGAAAACAAACGTTACAGTTGGAAATATCAAGGATGATTATCATCTTTATTCTTCGAAGATTTGGTCGCCCCTTTTCCTATGAAAGCGCCATGTCCTCCGGACATCTCGTAACGTCGACATAAGCTTCAAGCTGTGGTTCCAAACATGGAAGTCTTGGCATCACAAACGGTGCAATTGACCCCCTTGTCGCGGATCTTCTCGAGCTGAGTGTTTGGGGGTGAGGATCTCCCGGGTGTCACACCTTTTAGTTCCAAGTGCCGCGCCGGCCGGGTTGAGCCTGCAGTCACAGGGCTTGGGGCGACAGGGCAATCACGGCATCAGCGGCCGGTGTGGAGCTTTTTGGACTGAGCTTGTTCCATGTCGTCCGCTCGGGCTCCCGTCGTGCTGCTGTAGCCCTGTGCGGCGGCGCGGCGCTAGGCACTCCGACACCAGCATCATTATCGCGGGTAGATCTTGAAGATTTGAGGTTGGGAATGTTGTGTCAAAGACGAACAAATGGAAGATAGTAGGCTGATATAAAAACTGTGCCGAAAAGAGAAGAGCTGGACGAGCTCATGCCCGTATCACCTATCACAGGGCGCGGGGTTGAAACGTGCCCTGGAAGCTCAGTGGAAGCTGTTTCCCGTCGTAAACAAAGTTCCGTAGCTTTTGTAGCTATTCGCGTTAGTGCACCCCGACTAAACATTCAGGTCCCAGGAACACATAAGATCTGCCCGCCTGACACCAGATCAACGGAACTTATGACTTCCTGTTAAGTCAAATCATCTGAGAATCGGGATAAATTGTTTTAGCTATGTACACACAGGAACTTCGCTGCCCCTGGCTGTACGCAAGCTCCTCGTCTGCGGAGCTACATGTTCGGGCAGGACAAGCAAACCTGTGAAGCGGAGGCAGAAGTAGAGGCGGGGCTCTCCAAAGATGCCCGACAAAAAATACGGACCTCCATATCTGTAGGTAGAAATAATCATACCTCTACATAAACTCGCATCATCATACCTCTTAATTTTTTTTTCATTCATAAATTGCTTTCCGTTCCAACGTCCAAGCTGTTCTCCAGTCTCCATCTCTGTTGCATTTTCCTTGGACCAGGAAGCACAACAGTCTTTCCTCTTCTTCCTTGGCCCTGTGGCCTGTGTCTCAGTGACAAAAACACAAGCCGGTGAGTCTTCTCTTGTATATGCCGCTTAGTATTAGGGTGTGGTCCACTCGTCAAGCGCGATGCCCCTGCCGCACAGTGCAGTACCCAGCTGAAGCGACTCCCCCGTAGGGCTGCGCCTACAGCTGCATATATCACAGGTACATCCAATATAATATTATAAATAGTTAAACGCATATAAAGCAACCATATACAAACATCTTCGTAAAATATAAATTATATATAAACTAAATATTTTCAAACTTTTAAAATAATATTTTACTAGAGTTTAAATATAAAATAAAAAGTAATAACGATATTAACCGACCTTCAAAATAAAATATTAAATTAAAAATATAAAGTAAATAAACGATCTCTTCTACGAAATAAAGGTACTTAACCCGCTAGCGACCAATAAAATTTCAATTCTTCTCTTCTTCTAATAATAATACTAACTATATTAACCGTTAATATAACAAACTAATTAAGAATAAATATTACAAAATTTATACAAAATTTCCTATTATTTATTTACTATACAATCTTCCTACAAAATTTTAAATATTTTATTCTTTTCGTACGAAATTTACGCAAAATTTCTTCTTTCGCACAAAATTTACGCGGGGTTTTTTTTATTTTATTTTAAACTTAAATTAATATCCTTTTTATAGAACCTTATAAAAAATATATAATATTCAAAACGCGTCTTAACGGCTTACCGCCTATTATTATTTATACATAGCGCCTTCCTATAAGTATAAATTCGCCTTTAAATAAATTATTCAAAAACGTTTAATAACTATTAATTTTAATTTTATTTAAAGTAAAGAGGTAGAATCTACAAAAATTTTCTTTAGCGAACGCTTTTACCGTTTCTAAGAAGCGCCGAACGAACTTTACCTTTACATAAGCGTTTTTAAAAATAGAAATACATTACAACATTATTATATAACTTATTACAATATTACATTAAATATTATAAAGGGCGAAAAAATAAAGGAATATACTAGCGGACGCCCCAACGCATAGAAGACTAAAATTATTATTACCCTTTTACAACGGGTTATTAAAAGGTTGCTAAAAAATTATTTAACGGTTACTAAAGGGTTTCTTAATAATTACTGAAGGGTTTTCGGGAAATTATTAAATAATTTCCAAAGGGTTAAAAAAAACTTTAAAACCGCTTAATAAAGGGTTAATAACCGCTAATAAAATCCGTATCTTCGTAAGTTAGTACTATAGCTTCGAACCGTTTTTTAATACAACGGCTAACGCCTTTAGCGGGTTCCACAATTAATTTAAATAAATTAATAAAGAGGCTACTTCGCCGGCTAAGAAAAAAGTAACTAAAAAAGCGGAACGCACAGCCGCCTAATAAACCGCCGTTACAAAAAGTAAATTTAAATTAACTTCGCTTTAAAGGATTATAAATTTTAAAGAAATAAACTTTTAATACTATATTAATAGCGAAATAGAAATTTAATAAAAGGCTAAAGAGGCCCATCGTAAAATAGCGTTAAATAATATTTAAACGGACGAAAATAATATTATTATTAATATTATAAAATATATAAAATATAATATCGTAATAAAATAGCCCTTACACTAGGATATAAAGGGTTATTTAGTAGCAGTGGTTAAAAAATAATATAAAACGTTAAAAAACAATAAAGTATTTCAAAACGATAACCTATAACTTCTATTTAAGGATAGCAAATTCTACTATAATTATAAGGGTACTAACTATAAATTCTTAACCCCTTATTAACCGGTAAATAACTACGAATTAACCCTTAACTTTTACATCTTTTAAACAATATTTATAATTATAACGACGCTAAATATTACTAAATTACAATTATATTTAACTTTATTAAAATTACTATTTTAACCATTAATTTCGTCGGTCGGAAACTATACTAAACCAACGATTAGGATATAATTATTATATACCCTAAGGCTATATTATCTAAAAATAATTTAAAGATATAAATTAACTCGCATTACATTATACATTCCATAGAATTCCAATACCCGGATAAATCTTCAGCCTTTACCACTAAAAAAGCCAATAAAGGAAAGGGTATCAATAAGTTTAGAAAAAAGTCTAGCAATAAGCCCAGTAAGAAATCTAATAAAGAGTCTACCCTGAAACTTATTTAAAAGCCTATTTAAAAGCTTATTAAGAAATCTACTAAAGAGACGTCTTAAGGTGCTAGTATTTCCCCTAAGTAATCTTTCGTATAAGTTACCGTATTATTAGTATTGCGTTTTTTTCCTAATTAGCAATAAATTTTTAAGGGTTTAATAAGTTATTTTTAAAGGGTTTCCAAAGGGTTTCCGAAGAATTTCCGAAAGGTTTTTAAAGGGTTAATAGGTAATTAATAAATAGTTAATAAATAGTTGCCAATAAATTTATAATATACTATAAAAAAGTTATTAAATAATTTCATAAAGGTTAGGTTTATTTTTATAGAAGGGTATATTAATATATTAATAATATCTTTATATAAATTAAATATTTCCCTTCCCTACTTTTATAACTTCTTATAGTATTTTTATTTTTCTAAATTAATTAAAATATAAATTTTTTTTCTTTTTCCTTAATATTAAATTAAATTAAATATAATTTTTTTTCGAAAATAAAATATATATTTTAATAATATTTTAAATTAACGTTAATTATATATTTATTTATATATATTTCGATTATAAGTTAATATTCTAAATAATTTTAACCTAATTTAAATATCGTATATATATAGGTTTAATTTACCCTTAATAACCGTTTATCCCCTTCTAAAATATTATACGTACTTTTTAAATTAATTTAATTTTTTTTTTTTTTTTTATTAATTTAAAATTAAATATTTTTTTAAAAATAAAATATATATTGTAATAAAATTTTAAATTAATATCAATTATATATTTATTTTTATATATTTTAGTTCTAGGTTAATATTTTAAACATTTTTAATATAATTTAAATATTATATATATATAAGTTTAACTTACCTTTAATAATACCCTACTAACTACTTAATAACCCCTTATCCAATTCTAAAAATATTATACGTATATCCTCAATTTGAGATTACTAAAATATAAGTTATATTCGTTTACAATTATATAAATAATATTATTTAAAAAAATGATATTTTTTAGATTTGAAAACGTATATTTTTTTTAATTTGTTTTATTAATATATTAATAATTATACTATTTAATAAGAAATAAAAATAAATTTAATAAATTAGAATTATTAATGTATTCGTATAATATCTTAATAAAATTTAATAAATAAGTAAATGTATAATTAAGATAATTACTGAATTTTTAATTAATTTAATTAATAATTTATATATATATTAAATATTTAATATTTTAAGAGATTAAAATTAGATTAAAATTAAAGGAACAAAAAAATATATTTAATATTTAATTTTAATTTTTATATATTTATTTAGAATCTATTAAGTAAAATAATAGTTGTATTATAGTAAAGAGAGATATAAATATATATAAATATATATTTTAAATTATATAGTATTTTAATTAGTAAATAAAATATATAGTAGATAATAATAAGAATTTTATAATATGTATAAATTATAGCGTTGTATTTTATATTATATATAAAAGTAATTAAATAAAGTTTTTTTTTTTTTAGTGAAAAAAAATACAAATAAAAAATGGAAAATATTTTAATATATATAATATATATATTATAGTATTATAGATTGTAAACAAGAATAAAGAATAATAATATATTTTTTCAATTTATTTAAAGATAAAAATTAATAAATAATAAAGCTATTATAAATATATTTTTTATAATTTATTATTATATAAATAATTAATTAATTTAAATACTTTATTTTATTATAAAGTAAATATAAAGACGTATAATAATATTAAATATTAAATATAATATAATGTATATATTATTTATTATATATACTACTGTTATAAATATGTTATTAAAGTTTAATTATTGAGTACTTGAGAATTATTATAACCCTTTACAAATATTTTATTAACCCTTTATAAACCCTTTACGAACTATAAGATAAATATATAGTACGTTACATCTTATATATTACAATAATCGTTATCTTTATTACATTTAAATATAGGAAACTTCGAATAATTATCCTATCAGCTAAAATCCTTCCTTTTATATATTTTAAAATCCTCTTATTACTATTATACCGTACGCTAGATTAACTACCTATATATATTGATTTCCTTTTATTACTTTTATTACTTATTATTATACTAACGAATATTTTAGCTTAACTACCGGATTTATACGGCGCCCGACCAGCGTCCTAAAATTTACCCGGTATAAGTTATATAAATAAATAAAACATTATTCAGGCTTTATTCACCCATTAATTTACCCTTAGGAATAGAAAGTTTATAATAGATAGAATAACCGTATTATTATTCTTTACAACGAAGTTTACTATTGCTTTCCGGCCTTTAATAGTACTACTATTATCGCTTGCAATATAAATAAGCGCTTTATTAATACTCGACAATTACGTTATTACTTTAAAATATACTATAATTAAAATTAGCTAATTAATTCGCTTTATAATAATATACTTAATATATTTATAATTTTAAAAGGAAAATATATATAGGCTTTACCCCTACTTTTAATATATTTTAATTATTATTATATAGGATACTATAATTATTTTCCCTAAATTATCCTTACTAACCGGGAATATACCGAATAAAGGGTTCGTATTTTACGTAAATAGTTAAAAGAATATCCATTAATAATTGAATTCGCAAATAGTACAAATATAAGGGTAAAATTCTACCGCTTAATATTACTAAAATAATATAATTATATAAAAGATATATACGAATTATATAATTAATTTATTAATACGAATAATCGTTAATATTATATATATAAGCTACAGATATAATTTCCGTTCGACCTTAGTAAATTTAGATTAATTTAGATTTAGATTTAGAAAATAATATTTAAAAATTTAATAATAAAGATTCTAAACTCTTTTTCGGACGTCCGAATAAATTGTCAAAATTCCAATCGGGTTCGAACTCTAAAGAAGATAGCTTATTATCGCTAATTTATATACTCTAAATTCTTACTTCCCTAACGTCTTATTTACTACTAATCTTCGTTTTTCTAACTCTATAATAATATTTTATATATAACGGATAAAGGTAATAATAGAGCGCCGCTATTTTTAAATAAACTTCGACCCGTATATAGCATAATACTTAGGATAGGATCCGAAAATAACGGATACCTAGGCAAATAATATACCAATACTATAGAAATTACCTAAAACGAATAAGGTACTTTAAAAACGATAGTAAATAATATACTTAAATTCGTTATAAACGCGCGTAGAGAATAAAACGGACTTGAAATATTAATAATTAATTCGTTTATACTTCGTAAAAGTATATACAAAGAAAGAAATAAATTCAAAGAATTATAAACTAACCTATCTCTTCCATTACTAATAAAAAGGAATATAATAAATTAATACCCTAATAAATTTATAAAATAATTATATTTAATTAATATAAAATTTACTAGTCCGTAATAAAATAAAAAGTAAACGTTCTTATTTTCGAAAAATACGATTT
The DNA here is from genome assembly GCA_030685235.1 of Copromyces sp. CBS 386.78. Classification (NCBI taxonomy): domain Eukaryota; kingdom Fungi; phylum Ascomycota; class Sordariomycetes; order Sordariales; family Sordariaceae; genus Copromyces; species Copromyces sp. CBS 386.78. Next base: position 359,381 of record MU839111.1, read on the forward strand.
ATATAAACAATATCGGCGCAAAGGTCTTAAACCCTTCTTTCTTCTTTTTTATAAATAATAGTATTAATATATTTTAAATTGTCCTCATAAAAAGGATTTCCTCTCTAAAAATTATCGCGTTATTCACTTCTAGTCTCGTTAATTCTATAATTAAGTTAATAATAATAATAGTAAGTAAATAAGTAAGCGAGTAAGAATATACAATAAAGAAAGGAGTAATACAAGTATAAATAAGTAATAGCGGACGTAGATTGCCGAAATAATATATATTTTCCCGGGCTTATTTCTCCCTTTTTTTAAAAATAACACATTATTAATATAATATTTATAAAACGCAAATAAAATCCTAATATACTCTGCTTAGTATCCTCCGTAACCTTCTTAAAAATCCGATAAATATTATATTAAAATCTTATTTTTAATTTATTAATACTATTTTTATATTATAATTATATTAAATTTAAACTAGCTTTATTATAAACTTTTCCCGTCTTAAAATAAACCTAAATTTATCCTATTAAAAGACGAATATATACCTTTACCCGCGCCTTTACCCGTTTCTTCGGTAGAGGACTCTAATTATACAAAAAAAAATTCTATATCTTCAAAAACCGTTTCATTTAACCTTTACTTACTAGCATCGTCGTTACCATAATTAATACAACTAGCTTAATTACTACCTTCACTATTATTAGCGAATATTAATTGGTTTTAAAATTATATTTAAAATTCGAAATTCCTATTCTCTTTTCTCTAAAGCGTTAATACTTTTTCGAATTTCTTATTCTCGAATTCGAATAATCTTTCGCACTCTTTAACTTTCTCTTATTTATTTTTATCGTCTTTAGACATAATTTTTTCTTTATTTTTACGCCCTTTTTTACGCGGCGTAGGCAGGGCGTTAAATTAATCTTCTTCTAATATAATTTCTATAGTGAAATATAAATACAATTTCTTATAAGTATTAAAGGGTAACTTAATTATATATTAAATAAATTTTATTAATAAATTATTAACATATTATTTATATATTACAACGTGGAGAATTAAATAAATTATAAATATTAGAGAAATAAATAGTATTTTCCATTTAATTTATAGCCTAATACCGTTTTCGGAAAAGTATTCAGGCAAGTATATTAGAGGATCCTATTCTAATAATATAAATTAAGAGAGTAGGTAAATATAAATTACTTAATAGATTTCCCGTATTAGGCCTTACATTAAGTTTACCGCAAATACAATTAAAATTATTTAATAAATTATCCGAATTTTCGGAATTAGAATTCGGGATAATAAAAAGGTTAATAAGGTCGGTACTACTATTAATTATATCCGTTAAAATTACTAAACGCTCAATTCCTATATTAAAATTACTATTTTCCTTTTTAATAACCGGCGTTATATATAAAAGTAAATAAATAATTATTAATTTTTACAATATTACTTTCCTCTTATTACGGCCTAATTTACGTACTAGTAGGGCGGGTACAACCCTCCCAATATCGTTATCTATTAATTATATCCAATTATATTTCTACTATTAATAATAATATTATCGTTTAAACTAAATATATCGAATACTATTTAAGCGAATATAGTAGCGGAAGTATAACCTTTCGTTAATATACTATCTATTTAATATAAAAATTAGTAAGCAAAGAATTTTAAAGAATAGAAAGTCGATATTTACGTAATAAAAATTATAAGTAAAATTATATCTATCTTATAAGTTTAGGCAATTTTGTAACTAGCCTTTATAATTTAAGTATACACCAGAATACCCTATCGAACTTCCTAACTTATTTAGAAAATATTCTCGTTATACCCAATTGCCTAAACAATATCCCTCTTATATTTAGCCCAATTCTATACCCTATTTATAAACTTTTAATCTCCCATAACGTACGCTTATTATAAGGTTGATTAAAGGTTAGAAGGAAGTTAACCCGCTATTAATTAGTAATTATATAATTATTTATTTAATAATTTTTTAAAAATATTATCCTACTCGTTATAATATAAAATATTAAAAAGAACATTAGCGTTTTACTAAATAATAGAATCCTTAGAAATACTTAAATTCGTTAGTAATTTAAAAAAGTATACTTTATATTTAATAAATATATTATATAATTGCTATTTCTAATTTCGGTATTAGAAATTAGTATAGTACAAATAAATACCAAATATTATAACGAAATTAATAATATTTAAAGAAACGAAGCGGCGAATAAAATATATTACCGAATTACTACTAATTTATATTAAAAATAATTACCTTCCAACGAAAATTTTACTTATTCCCCTTTCTATAAATATAAAATTATTTTTATAAGATATTATACTTTTTTTTAAAAAGTAAAAATAATTTAACGAATACTTTATAATAGAGAATAAATTATCGACAATTAATATAAATTCGGGTAAAGACATAGGCTAATACAGGTTAGCCAACGGGTTAATAAAATTTTAATCTAAAAATAATAAATATACTTAAATACAATATCCAACTTTTAAAAATATAAATAATTTCCAAAAACGGGTTACAGATATACTTAAATATTATATCTACTTCGAAATACTCTATTTACCGAAATTCTTTAAATTATTCCAGGAAAAAGCAAATAATAATTAGAGATTTACTATTCTAATAAAAATATTATATATATTAAATATTAATAAAGGTTAATAACTAATTAATAACGTATTTATAATTTTTTAGTAAAATATTAAGAAATATTCGTAAAGGATTGGGAAAGGATTCGTAAAGGGTTAAGAAAAGGTTTATAAAAAATTATTAATAATCGGGGTAAATATACCCAATCGGGACAATCTTATTCTCCTTTATACTATATTTCTAACCCCGCTTCGTTAAAATTATAAAGGAATTTAATTATATTAACCTTCTTAATTAACATTACAACCCAATTACTATTAGCGAATTTAATAGCAAATTCGTTTAAAGAGGAAATATCTTAAACCTTATAAAAAATTTCTATTTCGGAATAAATATAGAATTTAATTATAAACGTTAATATACCTCTTAAAATTAATAGTAACTAATATATTAAGAATAAAAATTAAATTATTAATTATAAAAATATATTTTAAAAGGTCCTTCTATATAATTATAATAATTTTATCGGGTATAGGAGGATTATAATTATATTAATTATAAATAAGAAGAATAATATATAGGACCCTTTATTAATTCTCGGAAGTTAGAATTTTAAAGCAGATAGAATATAAATTTAGAGTAATATATATTAATTCTAAATCAAAAAAATAGTTTAAACGTAAATAAAATAAAGGGTTAGTAAAATATTATATAGGGCTAATTAAATATAAATTAAGGGTAAAATAAAATAGTATTATAAGAGAGAAAATATTAGAGAAATATACCGTAATAATATTTTATCGCTTTATTTTAGAGAATGTCCATATAAAAATTATTTATCTCTATATTATATTTAAAATTCGTAGTAATTAGTACGCTTCCGTTAAAGTAAGTACGTAGGGTAAGGCTAACCAAGTACTAAAATATATATATTTAGGTTATATTATTGTAAATAAAGATATATTTCAATTAATTAAGTTATATTTGCCATATAAACCTTTAATAAATATACCGAAGGGTATATATTATATAACTACCTTCTTTACAATTAGCCTAATATAAAAATAATTAGTAATTGAAAAATATAAGAGGGATAAATAAATTTACTAACTTCATTAAAGCTACTAATTAATATTTATATAAACTTTCGTATATTTATTATTTATATACTACCCTTTAGAAGTTTAGGTTTTACTAATTGCGAACTATCTGGACAAATTATATAATTAACTATTATTTCAGGTCCTTATCCTTTACTAAATTCTTAACTATAAGTTTTTTACGTATTTTACACTATAAATAAAGAATTTAATTAACAGGGTATTAGGCTTCAATTACCTACTTAAGACGAGGATTAAAACGAGAGCACGTTTTTACACCAATATAGAATTTCCTAACTCACAAAAACGGTACTATACTAAAAGCTGGTATTTTAACGTAGGGGTATTCTTTCTCTTTATAATACGAAGCCTAATACTATATAACCTATTTATAACCAGTTAATAAAAAACCGATAATTAGAAGTTAAAGATATAAAAAGATTTATTTAATTACATTATTTTTATACTTCTTTTTTATTATAATATTTAGTATAGTATACATACACTATACTTATATTATATATTATATCCTTTAAATAGTTCGGAAATTCGTAGTAATATAAAATTTAATTAATAATAAATTAATAATACATATTTCCGGGGCTAGGCGAAGAAAAGGCGTTAATCTTAAATGGGATATCCTATTTAAAAATAGGAGCGATTTCTTCGGCTAGCAATTTTATAACTTCGAAATTAAAAGAATAATAATTAAACGTTTATAGAGATTGTTCGAAATTAATTTCGTTTTCCGCCACTATTATATCGATCGCTTTTATATTATTAAAGTCGATTCTACTAATATTTAATTAGTATATACCCATAGGGGTATTCTAATTATTAGTAAATAACTCCGGGGGGATACTAATTAACTTATTTAAAAAGTAATTAATTAAATCGGAGTTAGGGTAAATAGAAAGAGGGGGTAATAAATATTACTTCTAATATTACTTATTATTTATAAAAATAAAGAAAAGAGAGATATTTTTAAATAAAAATAGAAAAATTACGTAGTAAAAAAATAAAGAAGAGTATTTATTACCTATAAGAGTGAGGAAAAGAGAAATATTTCTAAATGAAAATAAAAAAATTACGTATTAAGAAAATTAAAAAGAGGATACTTTTTATATTAACCCTACTTTAATTTATAATATACTAAATTTAATTCTAATAAAGTATTTGCATATACTTGAATAATACTTTTCGAATATTTGAATAATACTTTTCAAATATTTAAATAATACTTTTCGAATATTTAATTAATACTTCGTATAGTATTGTACATACTTTATAACATATTAAAATAAATTTTCATTTAATAATAATTAAACTATTTTTATATATTATTTAATATTTAAATATTACCTTACTTAATATAATTATAATATTGATAAGTAATTCTTCGGACGTTAGTAAAAAGTTAATAACTATTTAATATCCTATTAATTATTAGCTACTTACTACTATAAAAGTTCGTAAAATTAGTAAATCGCCTACCCCTATACCGAAAGAGGGTAAGCGGTTTACTTTGTAGAATTACTAATTATTTATATATATAAATATAAGTAGGCGGTTTACTAATTTTACGAACTTTTATAATATTTATTTTATAAAATTACTAATTATTTACATATATAAATATAGGTAGGCGGTTAACTAGTTTTACGAATTTTTATAGTATTCGTTTTATAAAATTATTAATTATTTACATATATAAATAGAAGTATTTAATTTATTATAAACAAATAATTAATTATTTAGGCGTTAATAAGAGGTTAGGGATTACTTAATAACCTTTCGATTACTAATTATATATTTATTTTATAGAGTAAAGAATTATAAGTTATTTACGTTATATAGGTAGAAGTATATAGTTGGCTGCGAAAATGACGTTAATGTAAATATATAATAATGCGAGGTCGTTAAATATATTTTGTATTCTGTACGCTGACGTAGTGCTGTTTCGGGTTAGGGTTATACCTGAGTGAATATTGAGGGGGGGGGTCGCCTGGGCTAGACACCCAAAAGTGGCCGCTCAACCGCTACCGCTACCGCTACCGCTACCGCTAAGTACCGCTACCGCTCCATCTCCGCAAGAATCTCCCCGCCCGGATACGACCCGACCGCTAACCACCCACGCTTTTCCACTACCAGTCCCAGGGCACTCCTGCCAATCTCCAACAACCCGCACCCGACAAGGGGAACAAGAAAGCCAAAGACCACCCAGACGACAAGACATCCACGACAACGGCACATCTCTACACCTGCAAGCACAACACACACGCACGAGACTGGAGTGATAATCGTCCACCAGACACACGGCACTGGACACAAACAAGCAAGACATCCGACACCACTCGGAGACCATTTATCCGTCCTGGTAGAGTAAAACCTTCAAGGTACGTTACGACGGCACCTCAGCCAGCTCGAGCCCAGGTCCATCACCATCACCATTTCTGTCTCTAGCAGTACCGGCCACGGCTAGCACGCCCGACCAAGCACCACCACACACACCACGCACCCGTCACCCGTCACGCCTTGACCCTGCTGCCCTCCCACTTGTGCCCGTTTCCACCTTTCTGCTCTCCACTTCCATTCAGGTTCCATTCCATTGCTCGCGCCCCCAGCAATCCCACCTCGGCTTCCCTGCGCAACACCATCCGAACTCCGGCCTATTCATTCGCGATATACCATAATACCTTGGCTGGCCAGCTAAACCATCTCCAGTACCTGTACGTACATCATTGCTGTCGGATACACCACGGCTGTGCGCGCAGTCCCATCCCCGTCCGCTATCTCGAACGACGCGTTTACGACCAACGAACGACGACTCCATCTGCTGCACCTTCGGGCCGCCCCCCGCCCCCTTCGAATCTCCTCGGGCACGCTCACCGATCGATTGTTTCGTCGTCGCATGCGCTGCCCATCATTACGGTTGTCCGACCGAGACATGCGCCCTTGTCTGCTATCCCATATCAAGGTTGTCGATAGGAGGCTAGGATAGAGACAAGTTAGGAACTACAATCACTACGTCCCCTTTGACGGGCGGGCAAATGAGGAGGAAACCGGCTGGTGTTGGCGATCCACACACAACACCGCGATAGCGATCGAACCGCCGCCGCTTGATATTCTTGACTGTTGCTGCCGCACGCGCACGCGTTTCTCCCAGAACAGAGAGAGAGTCGCAAACACATTGATGACTGGTTAGGTATGCCATTTCCCTGACTTCTTTCTGTCTTCTGGCGACGAATTGCGGTCGTTTGCTGCGTCTCTTGCGTCTGCTTTGTTTTTGTGTTCCAATTGCCCCGCAAACCCAAAAGTTGAGGTTGGGATCAGTTGGACCCCAAGGGACCTCACCTCGCAAAGCTGCGATCCCACTTTGTCGCGTTAGCCATATCTCCATGTAGACAGACGGGTGCCCTGACGACTGCTTTCCCTTCTGTTGCTTTTCCTTTGCATGAGGAATGCCGCATGCTAATTGTGCGAATTGCCAGACCCTATTGCAAACCAGAAACCCGGCTATTGTGAAGGTCGACCCGCCTTCCATCCCATCTTCGTCGCATGTTTGCATGGAATAACCTATTCATACAACCCCACGCATCCCGCACAATACGAACCCTCTGCGACTTTCTGAACCCGAGTTGACGACCGAATCTTACCTACGCTTTACTCTACTTCGACTCAGTCTACAACTCTTTTTCACTTCGTCAACGAACGACAGCTACGAAATCCAACACGCAATATCTCTGCAATTCTCGATTGCCGCGCCTAATCTTCGAACCTTCCACAACGAGACGAGTAACACGACATACCCCGACTTGCGCTTCCCCGGAGTCCAATGTGCCAACGATGAAAAGAACGATGGAAGGAGCGGAAAAGAATGCAGACAAATTGGCTAAGCGTATATTACCACAACGTCCGCACCACCTTACTTTGTCCCTGACGGACAAGTACCCCGAGCCTGCTGGCTTCTGGTTTACCGGGAAGAGTCACCGTCTCCAATACACTACATTCCTCTCGGATTGCGATCGAGGCATCCTCATCACGCGGCCCTCGTATGACATTTGCGAGGAGCCCCCGAGCGCCCCAAGCGCTATGCCTCCAAAACCGGCTCTCCCTAACGGGGAGGCCAAGAAGAAACTCTCGTTGAAGGATTACCAGAAGTGGAGGAAGCAGTCACCCCAGGACCCTTCTGCTACACCAAAGGCCGATGCCAAGCCTGAGGCCAAGGGTGACACAAAAGTCAATGGCACAGTGGAACGAAGTGCACCGGTAAAGGAGAACGTCAAGCCTGATGACGCCAAGGCAAAGACGAAGCCTGTGAGGACAGAGGAGAGAGAGCCAGAAAAGCCCCGTATCACGGTCAATGGAGACAGCGTGCGAAGCTCCCATACCCAATCTCAGGTTGAGGTCGATGGTCGAAAACGGCCTGCAGATACCGAGCGCGACCAACACAAGCGGCCCAGGCCGGATACTAACCACGAGTCATCACGTCTTCCCCCGAAGCCGGAGGCACCACGAAATCGCCTGAGCGATAGAACCGACAAGGATGCCAGAAAGGAATCCCTACACCCGACGACCAATGGACAGGCGCGCACTGTCGCAGACAGGGAGCGTGATGTCAGCGCTTCTCCCAAGTCTACGATCCTAGTGAACGGTTCGAAGTCCTATAAGGAGAGCACGCCAGTCTCACCACGGAGGAAGCGAGATACAGCGTCAAAAGCACCTGTGCCAGCATTACTGTCGCCTCTGCACCCTTCCCTACTCGCAGGCGAGTCGGATAAGCCAAAATCGAAGAAGCCGGCAGAAAAGGCCCCGCCGAGGTCTCTGAAGATTGACAACTCGAAGAAGAAGTTTGAGATCCCGGCGCTCTTGTCTCCTACTTTGCCTGCGATTGTCGAGGAGGAGCTGGCACGCAAGTTCAAGATCACACCGTCCAAGGCTGAGTCTAGGGACATCAAGACCCAGCTACCAGATTCGCCTAGCATCGCGAGGAAGACCAAGGTGAAGGCTGAGCCTATCGAGGAGGAAGACGAAGAGGAGGAGGAACCAGAACCTTCCTTGATCGTCACGTTGAAACTTAAAAAAGCGAATGCCAAGAGGGCAAAGGATCTCCTTAGCCTGCCTTCCAAGGCTGTGAAGGATGCGTTGAGGAAGGAGCGCACAGCTGCACGAGCAGAGGCTACTCCCCCACCTGCTCGAAAACGACCACGCGCCCCGGACGACACACCCGCAGAATCTGTTGCGGCAAAGCGACCCAAGACAGCAATTGGCGACACAGTCATCGCCAGACCAACAGGCATGACGACACCACTCAAACCCACCGCACCGGCCATGTCCCGGGTGCCATCAACTCAATCCCAGAACGCAACACCTGGGCCGCCTCCGACGAGACACATCACACCCGGTATGGGCGAGCGCTCGTCGGTACCGCCTCTGCCGCCCCCATCAGCCGAGACTGCACCGTTCCGCGAGCGAGACGTCGAGTATCGCGCATACGGAAGCAAACTGAAGCACCAGCGTGACGCAGTTGACGCACAGCTCCGCGACCCAGCCAAGCTCAAGAACCTTTCATCAGCCGCCGCGACTCTGGAGACAAAGCGCGCCATGGTCCTCCATATCGAAATGGTCATGGCCTACATGATCGCGTTTTATAACGGCAACCACGCTCGGATGATGGACCGCCGGGCGCCCGACTTTGCCACCTGGGAGTCTCTGGTCCCGCACTTCAGCGAGCTGAAGAAGCGCGTCTACAGCGTCCGGCCATTCCGGATCCTCACGACACAGCTGTTCGCCGTCATGCTCGAGCACATCACCGCAACCTTTAGCCAGGCTGACCAGGCGACGGCCCCGGCGCTGCTTGCTAGGTGGCAAAAGCTGGAGCGCCTGAGACCCGAGGTCTGGCATGAACTTTATGGAGTGGCTGATTTCGTGGATGACAAGCGGGTGAAGATGACGGTTGGGCCGTGGACCAAGATCGAGGAGGCGGTGCTCAGCGCCATGGGCGTCATGAAGAGGTGGGCCGAGATTGAGGAGGTTAAGTGGACGCCTATGATCATGAAGCCCGAGATGGCGGCTGAGGCGAAGAAGGAGAAGGACAAGGACTTGAAAGAAAAGGAGCATCACGGCCAACAACAGCCGAAGGAAAAGGAGAAGGATCATCAGCCGCAGCGGGATAGGGAGCGTGAGCGTGAGCGCGAACGCGAACGGGACCGGGATCGAGAGAGAGAACGTGACCGCGACCGAGATCGTGATAGGGACAGGGAACCGCAACATCATCGAGAACCGCACCGTGATCGCGAGAAGGAGCGCGACAGAGCCGACAGGGTGAGGGACATGAGCCGTGACCGGGTCCGCGACCGCGAGCGAGGTGATCGAGGAGGTGGCGAACGGGACCGACCACCACCTAGAGAACGTGATCCCAGGGACATCGTCCGAGGCGGAGTCGGACATCCAGTCAAAGAGATTCGCGATCGCGACCGCGACAGGCTGTACAACGACGGTAGATCCTCGGCCAGGGGCCGAGACAGAGAGAGGGAGAGGTCCAGGACGCGGGATAGGGATATGGGTATTGGTGGACATATGGGTGGTCGCGGCGATCCGCCGCCAATGCGCTCGGTGGATTTGAGGTTACCGCTGCCGCCGCCTCCGCCGCATCACCATGGCTTACCGCCGCCGAGGACGAATGGGTATAGGTAGTGCTAAGCGCCTTGAGTTGCTGTGGAAGGCTGTTGGGTGGGCTCGTGGGTGGGGTGTGAAGATGGGGAGGAGGAGAACGAAGTAAAAGAGGAAGGGGTTAAAGAGGAAGAGGATGGATGGCGACGTGGATGAGCGGGAAAAGGAATGCATGACATGATACTGATCGCATGGAGCCGAGAGAGCCTTCACTGCGAACCTTGATTGAGATGTATTATGAGAGACAGAAACTGGATGATTGATTTCAAGTTCAGTTCAGTACAGTACAGTACAGGTCCCACAGTCCATGGTACAAAGGTACGATAACACGGTAGTACAAAAGGCACAAGGAGAAATAGCCTATAGCCTATGGGGCGGGGCATCCATATGTGTAGAGTGAAGAGGCGGGAGTCTCTTGAAAGGAAGGTTTTACTAGCTAAAATTCATTTGCTCTACTCGCTCTACTTCGGTCCAACTTGTACTTTTCGTTCTCTGTCATCCAAGTGCCCAACGCAAAGCGAACGTAAATGAACATAGGTACATACCTCCTAGCCATGTCCCGGACTACGTGAGCATGTTCCTCTCGGTTTCCCCGGCAGAGGTCTAATGTCACCCAACTAAGGTATCTATATAGAGGTATGTTTGAACGCTTAAACTTTAAGGTCAACAATTCAATACAGGATTATTTGTTCAGTTGTTTATTTGTTAGTTTGGTTCTTCGACCATACAACGGCTAAACAAAGGAAGGAGTTTCGGAGCTAGCTCTCATTGGCCTTTTCAGCAGAGCAGAGCAGAGGAGAGGAACTGTGTCCTCCGTTCCAAGGCGACATGAATACAGCAGGACGGGACCATGGCAAGAAGGGTTTATTTAGAAATAGGACGCTACATATATGTCTGTCTGTCTGTCTGTCTGTCTATCTTGGTCTCCTTCAAGGCCTTCGAGAGAGCGGAAGATATGAATCAGTCTATAACAGTGTTTACCCGAAAGAAAGAAAGCTGAATAATCCCCTTTCTTTTTAGAGTACAGCTTTGGCTTTTTCATACCAGACTATACCTATAAAAAATAAAAAAAAAAAAAACAACAAAAAAAATAAAAAATAAAAAAGGGTCTTTGAATAGTACAACACATACCTTTCAAATAGCATGTCTTCGGCCTCTTAAAGCCTTGTGTGAAGCACATCTCCTGATGTCTCCTTCTCTATTTTCTTCTCCCCCCCCCCTTTTTTTTTTGTTTTTTTTTGTTTGTTTGTTTGTTTGTTTGTTCTTTGCTCTCGGAGAACCGGTGCAAGTCAACACATGAAGAAATCAGTGTTGGGCTGTAGGACGTAAGTAGAGGTGCGTTTAATCTCTAGTTGGGAGCTCTACTCTTTCAACGGAGGGTGGGGGGATTGGGTGGTCACACAGCCACGCAGAATGAGGTACGCATGGAGCGGATGGATAGATGTTCCTATGACTATGCTGTCGAAAGGCCTGAGTGACTTTGTGTTGAACACACTCGAGAGGAGATCTGAGTCACTGAGCTCAGCTCAATGGTGTGTTTGTTTGTGTGAGTTTCCTTGTGGTCGTCACAACTGCCCGAGCATTCAAGCGCAAGTATCTTTAACTTTGTTCATTGTGGTTGGCAGGCTATACCATGCAATGGCTTCCCTATCCTGACCTTTTCTCCAGTTTTGATCGTAACACTCCGAATTTCAATAACCCCAGAGCCCCCGGCTCAGGTATCGTAGACGGAGAAAGATATCCTTAACCCATGAATCCCTATTATGTACAGAAAATGAACTCGTTTCAACCGCCTCCTTCCTTTCCTCAGTCCATAGAAACATCAAAGAGTGAGGAAGAAGAGAAAGGCGTTCATTAGTGATTGGGAGCAACGTAAACATGCTTGAGGAATGTTTCACCAACAAGCAGTGAAGTTCATTCCCATTCGAGGTTCGTTTCGAACCACCGACATCATCGTCTTTTTCTCTTCCATATGCTCATAAAATGAATGTATGCTCTTACTCATGGTATCATAAAACTCCCAACATCGAGCCATTAAGACGTAGCTGCCGAGAAAAGCGTCGACAGCTAGTGAAAGAAAACCCTTCGTTTCCGGCATTGTGCTGAACGAAAAACACGGTTCGTCATCCAGTCGATTCGTAGTCGTAGCCGCTTCCACATATGCGGAATAAGATTGGAAAGATGGCACCGTGAAAACGAGAGGTCGAGATGAACCCCATTCAAGCTAGGCAATGCATGATAATGATGCCTGGCTTATCCTGGTAATGCATATTCCAGATGCATGACGAAGAAAAATAATTATTGTGGTATTGGTGCCAAACCCAACTCTCCGGTTCAAGCATCAGCCCAGGTTGTCATTCCCTCATAGCCAGAAGGTGAAGAAGAGCATGACACCGACCAGACCAGCGCTCATACCCGTCAGCTCCTTGTTCATAGGAGCCGGGTTCTTGGTCGAGATAGGCGAGGCGCTTCCAGCAGGCTGGGAAACCTCAGCTTCCTCGGTGGCGGTGGGCTTGGGCGCATTGGTAGTAAAGGTCTGGCCGATAGTGGGCAGAGCAACGTTGCCGTTGATCAACCAGCCCTGCACGCCGGAAGTGGGGCAGGCTCTGGTCGAGACGTGCTTGGCATCGTAGTCGGACCTCTTGATGCCGGTGGGGGTGATGGTAGCCCACTGGCTCTGGAGGTTGGTGAAGTCGGGAAGGACGGGGGTGGGGGTGCCGGCGCGGGTGAAGCCGCCCTCGATGTTCTCGCCGGTGGCTGTCGGCTCCAGCTTGGGACCGTACGAGATCAGGCCGTAGTGGTTCTCCTCCTCGATCCACTCGTAGATGAGCGCGCCGCTCCAGTCGTTGACCATCTCGGGACCGAAGATGGCGTTCTGATCGCCAAATAGCCTGGGGCCTGGCACGTTGCAGCCGGTCTCCGAGAAAAAGATGGGAACGGGGAAGTCCTTAGCCATGATCTGCAGGTTGGCATAGCCGGACTCGGCATACTTGGTGGGGTCGCACCATTCGTACGAGTTAAGGGCGAAGAAGTCGACGTTCTCGGAGGAGTTGCCGCCGCAGGTCAGATAATCCTGCAACATTGGCCTTAATCTGTGTCACAGTTAGCTTTATGTCTCTCATTTCACGTCCGGGAGTCCAAGGGCAACTTACTCAGCAATGTCGGCGGCCGAGTAACCGATGGGGACCTTGCGATACTTCTTCTTGTCGCGGTAGGCCTTCATGTCGCGAGTAGCGGCCTTGATGTAGGGGGCGGCCTGAGACTGGTCGGCCTGGATGATGATCTCGTTGCCGACGAAGAAGCCCAGGACGTTGTCGTACTTGATAAAGGCATCCATGACCTCGGCGTACCTATCATGCTGGGTCTGGTTCCACCAAGGATCGTTCTGTAGGCGTTGTTAGCATCATGGGACTCCTTTCAAGAGTCAGGCAGAGACGTACGGGCAAGATGTAGGTGTCAAAGGTATCCAAATCGATCAAGGGATAGATGCCGGCCTTGTCGAAAACCTCCATGCAGCCATCGTGGTTTGCCGAGGGATCAACATGGTAGACACGGATCGAGTTGGCGCCAAGCTTCTCCATGAGGGCGGCATCGCGCTTGCACTGCTCGGTGTCGATCAAGGGATCCGCAGGGGTGAGCTGGTAGGCAATTCCTGGGCCATTGTTAGCCAAGTTTCACGGTGATTGGAGGGGCAAGTATGGAGAAATGAATAATTACCCTTGAGGAAGAATTGGTCGCCTTTGCTGGTGAAGAACTTATTTCCCACAGCTTCAATGGTGGGGAGTGCATGCGTGACGGCAGCGCCGACTACGGCGGATAGGAGTGATGCCCTCATAATGAATATCGATGAACCGTAAAAATGGAGCCGTCCAAAAAGATATCGACTGGCTGGCAACCTAAATGATGGTTGGGGAAGGGAAGAGGTAAAGAATACTCTTTCGCTTTTCCGTTCGCGGTGAGTGAGGGGGGTGGGTCCAAACGACAAACGCTTTCAGTTGGCGGTTTCGTGTAAAATGAGTAGGTGCTCCTGAGGAACCGAAGGTTCGTCCCGTCTCTTGTCCTTCCGCCTTAGCTCTGCGCTTGCTCGACTCGCACTTGCCAAACTGAATTGGAAATTTGCGACAGCGAATGTGTGACCGATAAGTCGACCGATAACGATGGAATGCTGGAAACAATGATCCCTTGTCGTCGTCGTCCAAGATGCAATCTCCCAAATCCAATGCGTCTCCGTATTACTGTAACGCACGATCCCGAGCAACGACTGACACCTGGGACTGTGCTGATAAACGACCGATCTGTTGTTGGAGATATGCACCCGAGTCCTTGAAGAAAAAAGAAGACCAAGCGAGGGAAAACGAGCGAGCGGTCGTGAGTTTAAAAGATACGGAGAATGAAAATATGGGGAAGGACGATGCGACAAGGTCCGGCCGGGATGGAAGTGAGAAAGTCAAGACCAAGAAGCAGGGAAAGGCGAGCAAGGTTAACAGAAAAGGCTGGACGGGACCCACCCCCTATGTAGCAGTACTAAAAATCCCGTCAACGTCCAAGTAGGAATCATGATCTTTTACCACTATTTTTCATAGCGATCACCACGTGAACAAGAGATCTGAGATACCAGGCCCTTGACCCAATCCCCTCCAATCCATATCCAGCATCCCACTCTTCGCCGGTTCGATAGCGGACGGGCCAATTGACCGACCACACGGCAGAGAGCGAGTTGGGTGTCAAGTCTTATTGCCCCCCTGTCATTGGCAGGATGCAAGCAGCAACGAGCAACGTCGACGAGGCAGGCGCCTTGATTCCATCCGTCCTCTGCAGCACACCTCTGCAGCCTGCACAAGCTGCAAAACCCACTGGCACCATGCAATGTCACCCCGCTAGACTAGAAGCTTTGGGCCGACCCGAGTCCTGGTTCCTCCAAGATTTGCTACAATTGGCCGAGACGGCAGAGACCGAAGAGGGCAAAAGCCGTGGCGGTGATACAAACAGCGACCGACTCTTGCCAGCGAGAAAATGCCGTGACAGATAACGCCAACGCCAACGCCGCCAGACTGCCTTCGATGTGCTATCTCCGTCATGAGATGGTAGAAAGTGTGGCAGTTCGTTGAACACTAGAGGCGACATCTGGAGCATGCGATTTCTTGCCAACAGAAACGGCGAAACAACCCTGATCTCACTCAGCGGCCGGCGCTACCCATGAGAAAACCCACGAGGCAGGTCCCCAGAGCGGATCATTTCCAAGGTTTTGAGTCAAGCAAGTCAAAAAGTCAGCGATGATCGAATTCTGCAAAAAAGGGACCTGGCTCGCTCGCCTGGGAGGAAAAGAATCAGCACAAGGTCAAGGGGGATGTGGTGCATTGTGAGTGTTGATCTTGACCGCACCGGGCAGGTATGAAGAGACGGGAAGTTGTGTATTTCGAACAAAGGGAAGCGATAAAACCAACCCCACGCACAACGACATGGCCCCCCAAATCCACATCCACAGGGTGGGATGTGGTTCGTCCGTCCCTGGATTTTTGCAAGGAAAAGCTCCCAAGCTCCCCGCCCCACCATGAGTGCAACAACCAACCACCGGCCATTTTGCATCGACTCCATCCATGTCTTTTCCGTTTTGGCTTCTGAGCTCTCCTTGACCATTCAATTCGCCCAGTGGCCGGTCGCTGGTCTCGGCTCCAACTCCCACGACTCCTTTTTCTAGCATCACCTCACCGACTGCCATGCACATCACCATATTCGATTCGAAACTTCGGTTTGCTCGGTCATTACGCGCTTCCCGTTTCCCGTCGTCGTCCTCTTCTGGAAATGTCGTGTGTCGTGACAGAAGCTTCATTTTGACACATCGCAGTCCCTATCCGTGATTGTGTAGAATATGAGCACGTGCAGGGGTATTCTGGAAGTAGGGAGAAGACTGTATATTGTATTGAGTTCTGTGTGCCCAGAAATCCCTCATAGAAAATCTAGTTAATATAATACACTAGACCCACTAAATTATATAAATACTACCCCTATACATCCTCATTTCTAATATACCTCCCTAGCTACACTAGGCAAGGTGCCCAGAAAACTAGTATATAAAACTATTTACAATCTTAGTCCCTTTTTCGTATTTCCCCTAACGGTCGCCTTTAAAAGCGTTACCCACTATTAATTCCCCTTTATAAGGAAGGTCGATAGTACTAATTTTCAATAACGACCCAGGTCCCGTAGCTTAATAATTAGAGCGTTAGGGTTAAATCTTAGACTATTCTTATCGCTTAAATATACTTTATAGTATATTTATTAGCATTATTAATAGCTTATAGACCATCCCTAAAGGTTGTAAATTCGAACCCTACTAAGATTAATATTTTTATTCCTTTTTCCTCCTTATATAAATTACGTACTATATAAAACCTTCTTAATTTATAAAAGTTATTTCTATTGTATTATATAGGTAGGTAATTTATATTTATAATTACCGTTTCCTCCCTTTTTATTATTCAATAGAACTTATTCTTCCTAATCCTCTTCGCAAATCTTTATAATTAAGTGGCTCGCTTCTACTTTAAATAACAGTTTATTTAACTCTTCCTTTATTACCCTAATATTTTAAAAATTCAATTAGCTTATAAATTCCCTATACTTATTAATTGGTAGCGCTTTCGTTAAACCGTCGGCGATTAATTTTTTGAGAAAGTCTTTTCGCACCGTCGCAAATGTCTTTATACACCGTCGTCCAAAATACCACTAAGTATAACTTTGCTAAAAAAGAAGTTGTCAGTATGAAAATGGTACTAGAATTTTTGTAATTTTCTACTCTATTTTATAGTTTAATTGCCGTAGACGTATCTATTTAAAGGAAAGATTCAATGTAAATATTCCAAATTTAAAGTAAATAAATAATTCTTTTTTCTTTTATTGTGTATTAAGGGCTATAGAGGGCGCCTAAGTACGCCGGACATATTATATTGTAGAAGGAAAATAAATAAAAATTTCGATGTACTTTTTATATGCTACGGCCTTAGTTTGGCTGAGTTACCCCTAAAAGCCTTTTTTGATAACGGTGCCGGAAGACATTTATGACGGTGCGAAAAGACATTCTCATTTTTTTAGTAGGTACGTGTCACAGGATTAGCCTGTGACATGCCTACCCTATACCAACTATTAATGTGCTATGCTTAGAGTCATGGCACGGTCACGTGTAGGGTTATATACGCGTACGGATTGGCCTTCTAAGGCTCTCGCCTATATAGCTAGTCTTCCGTATATATCCTTCCTTTCCTCTCCTTCGTATAATAACGTATATTTTACCCTACCCCTAATAGTACTTTACCCCGTAATAGTTTATTATACTTACTATTGCGCTACGTACGTTTAAAGGAGAGATTTAGATTTGCGTTTCGTATAGAAATATTATTCAAAATCGTATTTGCGATCAAAAATCACAAACGGACAAGTAAAGATTCGGTCGCAAATATTACAACTCGAGCTAAGTAATATAGGTATTAACTTTATTTCTTTCTCCTTTTTATATTTATTAATTAAAATAGTTTATTCTAATAATAACTGTATCCGTATTTAATTTAATAATTAATAACGGACTAACTACAAGTTATTACCGATAATTTTATTGTAGTAACCGCTATCAGCGCCCTTTAAATTACTAACCTTAAAAATTAAATAATTTATAATACCCTAATTAAAATATTTATAAATTTTAATAATAATTTTAATATTCGTATTCTATTATATTATATTATAGACTACGCCCTTACGCTCGTATCGGTCCTAGTTTTCCGCGATGTCGCCTTCGCCTACAATTATTTCGTTTATAACGACGTAATTAAAGCCCGTTCGTACGTTTAAAGAATTGAGGAAGATTTTACCGAATCCTACTAAGAAATCGATTATTTAAATATTTAAAATACCGAATTCTAATAAAGGATTGACGAATTTAAATAGTCTTTTAACGATTTTAAAACTAATACCTTCAAATTTTTCTAATAATAAAAAGATAAGTACGCTAAAGCTATTAATAAAATCCGCGCTTAATTAAAATAAATTTAAGAAATTAAAGTATTTATTATAGCGATTATAGGTATTAATAATAATAATTATAAGTTAGTATAATTACGTATGTATATTATTCCGTTCGATAGTAAAGGAGCTATTCTATTAGAGAAAGTAGAAAAGTACCGCTTTTAGCGTATAAAAGTCAAATTATATTAAATTAACGAACCGATTTACTTCGCCTCTGAATTTAAACGTTTTTTATATATCGTTAAATACTTCGAAAGCCCTTTTTTCGCAACTATTAAATTAACGTTGGCTAATATTTTCGAATATTTAATTAATAATACTAAGTAGAAATAGAAGACTACTATAGACTTTTTTAAAGAGTTCGATATTAAGTACAATAATTCCGACCTTACTATTATCGCTCGTCGCGAATTAAATAACCTAAAGATAATTAAAAATATACGTTAGGCCGTTTTCAAAAACCGCTTTACTATCCTTATCAATTAGTATAATATAGATAATACTATAAAAGTATATTTCCTTCGTAATAAAATTACTAAAGCCGTCTATAATATTATCGCTTATTAATACCCGCTTTTTACTAATAACGATTACGGTAAATAATTCTAAATAATCTATTTACTAGCCCAAAGTTATAAAGATAATATTTACCATAAAAAGTTTACTAATCCGTTTTATAAATTATCTTCTTCGAATAACTATAATACTATTTCGTCCGCGGAATAACCCGTTAATTAGGGTAATAATATAATAGATTTTAATTCTATATCCGCTATTAATATTATTATATATAATATAATTTCGTAAGAGATTTTCGAATATCGTATAAAAACAGGCGCGTATACCCATTATAATCGTAAGAATTATTTCTTAGCCGTTTATTATAGCCGAATTAATTTTAATAAAGATCCCTCCGCTTTTACCCGTAGTAATCGCAGTAGTTACAGCGGTAGGGGCGGTGGTAAAAGCGGTAATAAGGGCGGTAATAATAATTCTATTCCTTAGTAAAATTAGTACGGTTATAATTAATAGGGTTACAGTTAGTAGGGCTATAGCTAGTAATATTAAATTAACGTTATAAACGCCTAGACGGTTAATAATAATAATATTATAACGTTATAGTATTAGTAGGCCCCCGTCCCCGCGTACGTTCCCGGTTTCGTCGGTCCTATTTAGGGTAACGAAATTAGTTATATTAATTAATAGGGAAATATATAGTTTTTAAATTAAATTGCGATTGGAAGTAACTATTTATAAAATAGAGAAAAGAGGGTAGTATTATTATATAGTTAAATATAATTAAAATTTATAGATCTTTTATAGATAGCCGTTATAAATACCCTAATTTATTAAATTTCTTTATTTAATTATTTGACGGATCGTATAAAGTATATTATTTAAGCCTAGTCGATAGCGGTTATACCGCCCTAAGTTTTATTAATAAACATTTCGTTTATTATTACTATTTCCCCTTTTTTAAATTTACGAACCTTAAAATCCTATATTTCGCTAATAGAGGTCCTGCTAAAGGTAATATTATTTATTTTATAAGAATTATAATAGGGATAGGTTATTATTACGAAATTATTAATTTACTTATTTACGATTTAGCTAAGGATAATCCCGTTATTTTAGGCTACTTATAGCTAATTTACTATTCGCTAAATATTTTGTAGTCTTACGATTCGCTATAATTTACTATAGTTTACGAAGAATATAATTGTTTTTTAAGGGGGATCCTTAGTAATAAATAGAAAGCCTTAATAGTAAGCCTAATTATTTAATTTAATGCGGCGAATTTAATATTTAGGAAGGCTACGTACGAAGAGATCCTAGACGAAGGTAAGCCTGATATTGAGCTTTAAATAGATATTGTCATAGGGTTAGCCTGTGTTGCATGTGCTGGTGACAGTAACTCTCTAAGACTCCTGTCACCATTATCGGTTAATTAGTTATACCTCCCGCTATAGACCTACTAGGGGTTTATAGTTCGAATCCTATAAAGGCCCATCTCCCGATCGTACCTCTATACTCTTCCCTTTCTTCCCTCGTATAATTACGCATATTAATCATCTATATCCAACCTCTCGCCCTCTTCCCGTAATAATTAATTATACCTTTTAATTATTACGTTTACAATATAAACCTATCTTTTATTATAATTATTTCTTCGATTACGCGTATATAAGGATCGTTTCATTATAAATCGTTAAACCTAATATCCCCCTAAGTATTAATAATCGTAATTACAATAATCGCTTAATTAAAACTTTAAACCTTCCTTTATTAATACGTAAGGGAAGGTATTCTTTATTTAATAAATAAGGGATCGCTTCATTTCAATTACCTTAAATAGTCCTAATAATAGACCTTCTTTTTTATTAAACGGTCCTAATAGCGGACTTTTACCCTTCTTTTATTTTATACTTTATAATAATAGCGATCCCGCCCTTTTCTCCCTAAACGGTAATTTTAATAGTAGTAATCTTCTTAACTTTATAATTCCTAAAACTAGCGCTTTCGATTTAAATTCGCTGCACTCCGCCTTTAATAAAACCTTCGAAGTTAAATTCAATATTATAGTTTACTATACCGCGCTTTTCAAAATCCTTAGAAATATAGCCTTTACTAACCTCCTTAAAAACTTCGATTAAGAGAACGGCCTATTTATTCCTTGTAAATATTTCGAAAATACGGCTATTATTATTTATTACCCTACTTTCTAATTTATTATCGTACTTTTTAATTGCTTTTATTATATTAACTTCGTACTTTATAATAACGTTATTAGTAACTTTAAACGTTTTAAGGAGGAATTTAAAATTACTTGCCAAATAATTAACGATATTTAATCTAATTTCAATTAAAAGAACTTCGACTACGTTAACTTCAAATCCGTTTATAATACTTTATTTATAAAATATAATACTTTCAAAATATAAACTTCTTCCCTTATTAATAATACAATTACGAAAGTAATTATATCCTCCTCCCTTCGCTAAACGGTAGAAAATTCGCCTATCTTTATTAGTAAGGAGATTAGTAATTTAATTCGCAAATATAAGATTTTTAAAACTTAGCGTTTTCATATCTAATCTTAATAGAAGTATAACATTATTCTTTATTCTTTTGAAAATATTAGAATTATTTATACTGCTATACTTCTAAAACCTAAAATTTTATTTAGTATTTAGGATAATTTAAACGTAATCTAATTAGACCTCGATAAAGTAAATTAGTATTAGAAGATAAACGTTAAATTTATAAAATATTTAATTTCTCGTTTTTAGAACGTAAATTTTAAAATAGACGCCGGCCGCCGTTTATAATAATTATATATAAAAAATATATTTTTCGCAGATTTCGAATTTGAATTAACTAATTTAATAAACCTCTATAGTTTCGATAATTTAATAAAAGTCTATTATTTTTAGAATAAAATTAATAAACGTTTCCGTAACGCTCTTATTTATTATAACCTTCTTCCCGATAACGATTTTAAACGTTAATTCGAAATTTATTATAATATTATTAGCAATTTTAAAGATATAGATTATTATTAAAAAATAGCGAACTACTTCTTTAACCCTAATAATAATACCAATAATAATAATAGTAGCGGAAGTCGCTCTAACGCTAAATTTTCTACTAATAATATCCCTATTAACTAAAGTAGTAATAAGATAAATTTAGACGCCGTTAATTTTATAATTTTTATTTATAAAAATATTTTTAATTAGCGTTCCCGTAATAGCCTCTACTATCGTTATAGCAAATTTAACTATATCGCTTATAATTATACTACTTCGGTCAATTATAATTCTTAAAGCCCTTAATACTCCGCTAGTAAGAAGTTAAAGAATAAAGGTTATAATAAAAGTCGTAATTAAAAATAAATCCGCGCGACTAATACTATTTTAATTACCCCGGCTATTCTAGCCGCCTCCGCCGAACCCGCTATTAATAGAGAATATTATAATAATTAGGAAAATACTTAACTTTTATATATAGTCGTATATAGAAGCTTAGCCGGGTTATATTTGAAAGATAAATTTTAAATTCTATAAAGTTAAAAAGTTTAGAGGAAATTAAGGTTTAATTATTAAATAATTCTACTTCCCTAAATTTAATATTTTTATCTTTTTATATTATAACCCGTTCGCGTAAAGACTATTATATTACCCTTATTAATAGCGGTTACTCCGCTTTCGCGTTTATTAATTGCTCCTTTATTGTTAAAAATAACCTTCCCTATTTTCGATTATTAAAGGTAAAGAAGTTTATTTTTATTAACGGAATAATTAAAAGCATTATTTTTAAAGGAATAATAGTTAAATTCCGGATCGGCTATTACGAAGAAACGATTACCTTTTTAGTTTATGATATTTTTAGGAAATATTTAATTATTTTAGGCTTTTTATAGATATAATATTATTGGTTAAAAATTAATTATAAGTAGTATAATATATATTTTAATTATACCGCTTACCGAGGCCGCTACTTACTAACGGATTTCCCTAAATACTAGACGGCGGCGCTTAGAGCTTTTATTAATTAGGTTTCAATAGTTTTTATCCGCTAAACCCCCTTCCCGCTAATTAAAAAAGAGGAGACCGAATCTCCTTCTCTAACTATTAAAAAGGAAGAGATTAAATTTCGTCTTCTAATTATTAAAAAAGAGAAAATTAAAAAGATTATAACGGAACCCATTCTAAAGCTTTTATCCGCTTTAGAGCCCTTATCTACTCTAAAGCCCTTATCCGCTCCCAAATTCCCTCCTGCTATTATTAAACCTAAGATTAATTTTAAAATTAGCTATTATATAGTCCCCGCCTTTATTAAAGCGCTAATAGCCCGGAGGGCTAAGTTTAAGATTATTATTACCGGTATTACCGCTCTCTTTATTAAAATTAAGAGCCCTGCGCTTTACGAGCCTTATATACGTATAGGTAGCCGCTGCGTTTTAATTGGCGTAAGTCGCCCCTAATATTACTATTTTTGTAAGCCCGATTATAAATTTAACCCTAATAATATTAAAGTATTTAATATAATTACGTTTAATTTTATTTATGAAAAGGAATAGTTATAGCCGTACGTTACGAACTATATTAAAATTGAAAGGCTAGCAATTATAGCGGATTTTTAAAATTTAGATTTAATTAAGGAAATAATTAATAGTATTATAGAAGGCGATAGAAGGAAGTATAAGGAAAGTTTATTTTCCGCGTTTTATAATTTTATTAACGAAATAATTAGTATTTATATTTTAAAAGATACCCGAAAGGCCGCGATCCTTATTAAGGCAATTAACTTTACTAGAAATTTCGAGACCAATACGTTCGTATACGAAGAAATCCTCCGATAAATATATTTAGTAAAAGTCGACGAAGAGGATATAAAGAAGTTTTTTGATAAGGTAGACCGACCGTTAAAGATTAAGGAGGAGATTATTAAAATTTTAAATTATTCTGAAGGATAGAGGTATATTAATAAGGTCGCCGCTTTTCTACTTTTACTAGCGGAAGAAATCCTTCCTTATCGTTTATACAATTATAAGATTAAATTGTAATTAAGAAAGTAATTTCTTAGCGTACGGTTACGACGTATATTATTTATAGAAGTTATTGTTATTAAAAAATAGATTGATAATAATTTAAGGAAGAAGTTTATCCGGTTATTATAGTTTATGGCCGCCTCCCCCCTCTTATTAATTAAAAAACCCGGAGGCGGAGTCTGTATTTACGTAGATTATTATAGTATTAATAATATTATAATAAAGATACGTTATTTGTTACTGCTAATTAAAGAGACCCTTAATATAATTTATAAGGCTAAAATCTTTACGAAATTCGATATTATTGTTATATTTAATAAGATCCGTATTAAAGAAGGATATAAATAGTTTACCGTTTTTATTACCCGTTTTAGCTTTTACGAATTTATTATATATCCATTTAGTTTATAGGGCGCGTTAGGAACCTTTTAAAATTATATTAACGACGTTTTATATAATATTCTTAATATTTACGCTACCGCCTATTTTAATAATATTTTAATTTATTCTAATAATAAAGAAGAATATAAAGGATACGTTAAGGAGGTCTTATAGAAAATAATTAAAGTAGGACTTTAAATCGATATTAATAAGTACGAATTCTATATATAGCGAATTAAATATTTAGGTTTTATTATTACCCTAGGTAGTTTTGAGATAGATTTAGAGAAGGTTTTTATAATTATAATATAGGAAGCTCCAAATTCTAGGAGGTTATTCTAGTGCTTCTTAGGATTCGCTAATTTCTATTATTATTTTATTAAGTATTTTTCTATTATTATCGGTCTATTATACGAATTAATTAAGAAAATAATAGGATAGGAATAGGATAAATAATATTAGAAATCTTTCGAAATATTTAAAAAAGCTTTTAGTAGCGGACCTATTCTTTATATTTATAATTAGTCTAAATAGACTATTGTAGAAACGGATACTTCTAATTAGGTTTATAGTAGTACGTTATTATAGTACGATAACAATAGTATTTTTCGCCCCGTCGCCTACTTTAGCTAATAGTATTCTTTAATTAAATATAATTATAATATTTATAATAAAGAGTTGCTTATTATTATTAAGGTATTAGAAGAGTAGCGTTTTAAATTAGAAGGAATATAGTAATTATTTAAAGTTTTTACGGATTATAAAAATTTAAAGTCCTTTATTATTAATAAGTAATTTATTCTTTAATATATATAGTAGTCTTAATTTCTCTCCTAATTTAATTTTACGATTAAATACCGTCCGGGTTCGTTGTAAATACGCCCCGATACCTTAAGTAGGAAATTAAAGGACTTACTTAAGGACGAAGCCGACGAACGGCTACTAATTAAAAATAAAGTTTTATTCGATTATAATATTTTTATTAACGGAATTTTCGTTTTAGAAAGTAGAAAGGAGGTTATTAATATTAGAATTAAATATATTTACGACTTAGAAGTAATAAATAATAAGTCTATTAACAATTTAATTATAGAGAATTATAAGAAGTCGGTATTTTTATAAGATTTGCTCGCTTACTTATTGGACCCTAGTCGCTATATATAGTTTAAGGAAGTAAAAGATTATTTTAAAAAAGTATTTTTCATTAAATATAGGGTAATATAAGGACGAATATACTTTCGAAGTACTATTATTATCGACCTTAACGATATTAAACTTTAATTTTGAGAAACGCTATTCGCACCACAGCAAAACGCTATTCGCACCGCTATCAAAAATGAAAATACTAAGTTACTCCACGGAATCTGGTCTATATAGCTTAATAATAGTATTGGAATTTTTGTAATTTTTTACTCTATCTAATACCACTTTGGCCAATATGCCTGGGCTATCCTACGAAGCTAAAAACACTAGGTGCTTAAAAATGAAACTTTTAATTTACAAAATTAGGGACGTGTTTTTAAAGGTACTAAACAACATTAGTTAAGGGCCGCACCTGAATCATAAAATGTAGAAAAATTCAAAGAATTCTATATACTTACTTATATCTTTATAGCTTGAAACCTGGCCAAGCTATACTTTATTTTATTTTGGATAGCGGTGTATAAAGCGTTTAGTGGCGGTGCGAATAGCGTTTCTCTTAATTTTAATTCTTCCGCCGTATATACAATTCGCTATCTACTAATTACTTAGGTTGTAAAAAAACCTATTTATTACTCTCTCAATTTTTCTTCTAACTAGGGATATTTAATATTATTAGGGCCTATTATAAGGCTTGCTTACCGTATACTAAATTTAAACCGTTACGATACTCCCTTTACGGATTCTTGAAACTGCTAGTAGTGCCCTTCGTATTATAGAAGGATATTTCCGTAGATTATATTACTCTTTTAACGCCCTACGTACGTTAAGGATAGGAATATAAATATATAGCCGTTATCGTTAATTATTTAATAAAAATACAATACTTTATTCCTATAATTAATTTTATAGCCGAAGAATTAGTAGACTAATTTATTAAGAAAATTTATAGTATTTATAGCTTACCGGACTCTATTATATTAAATTACGGTTCTTAATTCGTTTTATAATTTTAAAGAATTTTATTTTCCCGCTTAGAAATAGTTTTTAAGCCCTCCTCCGCATTCTACCTAACTACTAACAGTTAAACAGAATATATTAATACGGAAATAGAAAAGTATTTTCGTTTTTATATTAATTGGGCGTAGGACGATTAAGTAAATTAACTTCCAATCGCAGAATTTACTAATAATAACCTAATTTCTAAGATAACGGGAGTATTTCCCTTTTTTACTAACTACGGTTTCTACCTTCGTATAGGCATTAAACTAGCGAAATTATACCCGCTTAATTTATTAGTTTAATAGTAAATAGAATATTTTAAAATTAACGAGGTAATTAATTACTTTAAAAAAGTATTAGAGTACATTACAGACTAGGTAAAGTAAATTTAATAATAATACGAGGCTAATATTAATATTCGAAGGATAGATATTCCGAAATATAGAGCGGGAGATAAGGTTTTATTTAATACGGAGAATTTTAATACCGGCTACCTATATATAAAATTTACCCCCCTTTATAAAGGCCCGTTCGAAATTATTAAGGCGGATAATTATAAAATTATATTTAAACTCCCTATTAATATAAAATATAGTTTAACGTTCTACGTTAATAAAGTTAAATTATAAGCCGAAGTAAGTATTTTAAAATAATTCAAAATATAGGAAAGGAACGTTTGTACTAATTATAGCCGGAATATACGGAAAATTAATAATGAAGAAGATTCGGTAGAATGGAATTTTATTAAAATCGACGGCTATTATAAAATAATTAACGGTTATTAGGAGTATTTCATCGTTTAAGTACTACTTTATTAACTTTTATAGCAGCCGCGTACTAATGTAGCTATATCCCTTAAGGCAATATAATAATTCTACGAAATATACCCGGAAGTTCTAATACTACTAGATTAATTAATAGTAGAGCGGAAGCGGAAGAAGACTCTAGAAGCGGAGGAAATATTAGAGCCGGCTATAGAAGTAGAAGCTTTGCAAATAAAGTACGAGAAGAAGTCGCCGCGATTAATAGCTATAGAAGTTTTTTACGGTTAGACTAAACGTTTAATAGAGTTATCTATTATTTTATATAACTTTAGTCAACTATATGGCTTCTTTTAGTCCGAGGAAGTATTATAGGGTTAGTTTGTATTATATGTGCTGGTAATAGTAGTTTTCTAAAACTCCTATTACTATTATCGGTTAATTAGCTATACCTCCCGCCATAGACTTACTAGGGGTTTATAGCTCGAATCCTATAAAGGCCTATCTCCTGATCGCACCTTTGTATTCTTCCCTTTCTTCCCTCGTGTAATTACGTATATCAATCATCTATACCCAACCTCTCGCCCTCTTCCCGTGATAGATATTTTGCGCTATATTTCTATTATTATAATTATAAAACGAGCGGTTCGTTAATGGTTTAAACGTTTTTATAATTAGATTGTTTACCGTTTAAAAATTTCTACGATTAGTAAAATTCTAATAAGCCCCGGGTAAATTATTATATTTAATATTATCCTTTATAGCGTAATCCTCCTTCTTCTATTACGGATAGTCCTAGTACTTTACCAGGTAGTTAGAAGAATCCGTACTGTTATTATAAATTATTAAATCTAAGTCCGCCGCCTCTATATCCTAGCAAATCCTATTAACCTTAATAATATTAAAGAACTATCCGCTACCGCTTTCAATTAATTAGTAGAGAAGTATAACCTTTAAATTATTTATATTACGAAGGCTAATATAAATAAGGATATTAAATATATATTAGAAGAAGATAAATTGGTAAAAAAGTACAGTATTTTAGACCTATCCGTTCTTAATAATAAGTTTACCTTAGAAATAATTAAAGAAATTTTAATAGGTAAAGCATAAAAGTATAAGAAATTCTTCGGCAATAATTTCTATTGTTAGATCGATAATTTGGTAAATAAAGGTAATATAACTATTTTAAAGGCCGTTAAGGTTTTTAATTCCATTAAAATTAATAGTATAAATAACGATTTTCCCTAGTATAAGGAGGTTATTAATTAATACTTCGTTACTAATAGTATTACTTTACATAAGGTTACTTTAGAAGATATTACGAAATTTTACGAAAAAGTTAATAAATTACTTAAAATGGACGTATAAATTTAAATTAAATTACTTCGATAATACTAATATTATATAAATATTTTCCGTTAAAAGGGAGCCAAAACCCTTCCCCCTTACCGTTTTTATAATTTTAAAATCGAATTCCGCTTAGGAATTATACCCCCAACCGTTCGCAAACGCCCTTTCAACCCTAACGAATTTAGCGTCGTTAAAAAATAGATTAATAATATATTATAGAAGAAATTTATCCGGTTATTATAATTGGAAATATCCGCCCTAGTTTTTCTAATAAAGAAATTAAGTAGAGGAGTTTGTATTTGCGTAAATTATTATAATATTAATAATATTACCCTTAAATTATAGTATTTACTACCGTTAATTAAAGAAACTTTCGACGCAATTTATTGTACTAAAATTTTTACTAAGTTCGATATTATCGCCGCTTTTAACTGTATTTATATTAAAGAGGGGTACGAGTGGCTTCTAGTTTTTATAATACGGTTTAATTTATTTACATTATTAATAGTTCTATTTAATTTATAAAATGCCCCTAGGGCTTTTTAAAATTATATTAATAATATCCTTTATAATATTCTCGACGTTTATACGATTACTTATTTCGACGACGTTTTAATTTATTCCGATAATGTTAAGGATTACGAGCGGTACGTTAACGACGTTTTCGACCGCCTAGTTAAAGTAGGCCTTAGCATTAATATCAATAAATACGAATTTTATACGATACGGACAAAATATTTAAGTTTTATTATTATACTAGGAGGTATTAAAATAGATTTAAAGAAGGTTAAAATTATTACCGATTAAATAATTCTTTAATTTAAGAAATCCTTATAATCTTTTTTAAATTTCGCAAATTTCTACTGCCGTTTTATTAAAGATTTCTTAATAATAGTAGGACCGTTATACGAATTTATAAAGAAGGATGTTGTATAATTGTAGTCCGCTACGTATAATTCTGCTTTTGAAGTTTTAAAACGAACTTTTATTAACGGACCTGTATTAAAAATCTGTAATTAATTTAAAAAAATAGTAATTAAAATAAATGCTTTTAATTAGGTTGTAGGAGGTACCCTATTTTAATACGGGGATAATAGCGTCCTTTACCCCATTACTTACTTTTTGTTAAAATATTCGTTTTAAGAATATAATTATAATAAATACGATAAAGAGTTATTCGCTATTATTAAAATATTTGAAAAGTAGAGGCTAAAGTTCGAAGGTACTTAATAACCCTTCGATATCCTAACCGACTATAAGAATTTTTAGACTTTTATAATTAATAAGTAATTTATATAGTATTATATAAAGTAGTCCTAATTCTTATTATAATTTAATTTTTTGATTAAATATACTTTAGGATTGTAAAACCTTCGTCCTAATATTTTGAGCTGTAAATTTAACGATTGCCCCGCTAATATTAATAATAATCGTTTAGTAGTCCGCTAGTAGGTATTTTTAAATCCCGTATAATTCGAAAATAGTTATTTCGACCCTTTAAATTTTACCCTTTACTTAATAAACGACTATAACGATAAATCTATTAATAATATTATTTTAAATAGTTATAAAACTTTAATTTTCCTTTAAAAAATCGTTTTTTATTTATTGGACCCCATTTATAGGTAATAGACCCCTAATATTAAGAGAAAGTCTTTTCGCACCGCCATTAAAGTCTATTCGTACCGCCGCCCCACCGTCGCCCCGCCGTCGCCCCGCTCTTCCCGCGCGCTAATACACCCCAAAATTTTTGAGCCAATTAAATTGCTCGCATCTAGATTAGGGTCTATAATTCCTATTCTTAGCGTTAGTAAACCGTACCGCGCCCGCTAAGCCCCTAAATTATAGTTTATTATACCTAGATTTCGTATTATACTAACCAATCCAATAATCTATCGTTATACTTAGCGATTTATATCGTCATATCGTATTATCGCTTCCTCTATTACTATTACTATTACTACCCTCCTATAATCAATTAAACTACCATCGCGCATTATAAAATACCGCCCAAGTAAATAAAGCGCTAATATTTATTAATAATAAAAAATAATCTATTATTTTTTCTATATATTTCTTTAATTAATTATAACGTAAATAGCCGATATAGCGACCTAACCGACGGACGTACGTAACTATAGTAGCGTATACCCTAATTAATAAGTAATCGACCTTAATTTTATTAACCTTAAATTAAAACCTTCAATAGGTAATACCCTAATCGAACCTAGCGAATCCTATACCCCTAACGAGTCCTATACCCCTAGCGAACTCTCTAGCGAACTCCTTAGCGAACTTACTTTAGTGCAACCGATAGAAATTAATAATAGCCAACTTAGCGATAACGACTAGTTTAATAATAACGACGACGACGATAACGAATTATATGAAACTACTTCTCACTACTACGAATATAGTAATTACGTAATTTTTAATACTTAATATAAAAAATTCGGTAAATTAATTATAATTATTAAAAATTAATTAAGAGAACTTAATTATAATATTATAAAAGGTCGTTCTAATAATTATATTAATAATTTCGGTTATATATAATTCTATATTACTTATTCTACTAACCCTATTCGCAAAGCCGTTAACCGCTTTCGAAAAACTTTAATAGCCAAATAGGAATATTCTTAGTAGGGGTATAATAAAGTATTAAAGTATAATAATAAACAGTAAACTTTCAATCTTCAATAAAGCTATAAATTTTATAGCTATTTACTTAATAAAAAATTATTAATCTATTTAATATTCAAACTTTAATATAAGGCCTTTATTACTACCTATATCGACCGCCCTAATATAATTAACTGTAAAATTATAACCGAACTAGAAAAGAAATTTCTAAAATTTAAAGGATAATTTACAAACTATTAACTTATTAACTTTCATTATAAATTTAAAAAGGAGGTATAAGCTAATTATACCCCCTTCTAACTTACTATAAAATTCCTTATTAAAAAGGGGATCTACTTTATAATTAACTAGTAAAATATTAACGAAATTAAATCAACCGCCCTCTTTTAAAGTAATCTATAAGGAGAATATATATAGAAGGAAAATCCTTAGGTCTAAATATACGATAATACGTATAAAACTAATAATAAAGGCTTAACCTTCTTCTAAATTATCAGTATAATTAGTATTAGCCATACCTTTAACTACAATTTCAGGCTAATTAATAACGAACGATAGGAAAGTTTTAATTAGCTTATAAATTAAGTTAACGTTCGTTATAAAACTATCGCCGCTAATAAATTATAAATTACCATTATAGATTACAATATAATAATAAAATTAACGGTCAAGTACGTTTACCCCTATACGGAATTATAATTCTATATATTTTACGTTAATAAAAATATAATATTAAATATTAAATGTAAATAGAATAAGAAGGTTGCTACTTAGGTTAGCCGTATTTACTCTATTATAATCGCTATGTAAATATAATAAAAAATATTAATATTAATATAATAAGTATTGCGGTCAGCCAAATCAACTTAGTTAATATAGCTACCTAATAATATTACGACTTTAAATAAATTTAATAAGGAGGATCGGGAGGTAGTTAATAGTTTTAACTACCTAATAAATAGTACAAATTAATTGGGAACTCTCTTTAATACTATAGAATACTTACGATCTAAGCTTTATACTCTCTAGAAGTACGTATACTACGTATATACAAATAACGATTTTAATACCGTATAAGAGAGGCTTTATAACTATTTTTTATAATAAGAGG
This sequence comes from Copromyces sp. CBS 386.78, assembly GCA_030685235.1. NCBI lineage: Eukaryota > Fungi > Ascomycota > Sordariomycetes > Sordariales > Sordariaceae > Copromyces > Copromyces sp. CBS 386.78. Next base: position 391,737 of record MU839111.1, read on the forward strand.
CAATTATTATATATTTAAAAAATACGTATATAATTATAAAGTAAGAGTAGGCTACTTATTATATTAACGAACGTTTAAACTTCGGCTATCGTACTATATTACTAATCGAATTAACGAACTGTATTTTAAAGAATTATATTATTTCCAGTAAATTTATATTACCTCCTATATAATTTATAATAAATTGATTATCCCTCCTTTATATAAGTAGTAGTACTGTCGTCGCCGCTATTATATAGAATTTTAAATTAATCGAAAGTATAAAAAAGAATATTAAAAACGAAACCGAGAAATAAATTATACGTATTAAAATCGAATATTTTGCTTAACTATAATTAAAAGAGGCTTATAGAAAAATCTATTAAAAGGCTCTTAATAAAGTAGTATATTAACGTCGTATTATATTTAGTACTTTCTTAACGGAAATTAGATTAGATTTAGAAGAATTCGAATTATATATAGGCAAATTTATTATATAATTTGGTTTACCTTATTCGTATACAATCTTCGAATCGCTCTTCGACCGATTTTAAATATTTATATTTAATAAATTCGACTATTACCCCTTCTAATAATTTATTAAATCGTTAAATAACGAAGATTAATATTTTAAATATTAAGACTTTAATAAAGTAATTAAATTTAAAAGTCGATTTCGTTATAATATCCCCTTCGCGCTAAAACTTTATATTCTCTAGTTAATTGCGCTAATTAATATTTAAGCCCCCCCTCCTTCAATTATATTAATATAATTATTACGACTTCGAAGAAGGCTTCGCTTATAGCCTAGCCGTGGCCGCTAGCCTAAGGCAGGCCGAAACCCTACTACTTCAATACGAGTAGCGCTATTTATTTAGCGAAATATATTTATATAAGAGGGCGTAGACTTTAAGTAAACTAATAAAGCTGATTAGTGTAGTCTAATTAATATATAGACGAGGGGACGAGGCCGCCCTCGTAATAGTATAAGAGGAGGAGATATAAAGAGAGGTAGTAGATTTATACAGGGACGAGGAGGTACTTTTATTAGTACTGCTCTTACTAGTACGTAGAATATACAGTATAATATATATATAGCTAGTATATAAGGCTAGTAAGGGAGATTCTGGCACTTTAGAATATTCGCTAGGATTCGTTGGTAGTTAGAGTATTCAATTATACGATAAATATTAAATAGATTATTATTGTATGGATTAATGTAGATTGAATGCGATTGATTAATTATTTAATTGATTAATTGTTTAATTAAGCGATGTGCGACCGTGCGATATACGACCGTACGATGTGCGACTGTACTACTAAGTACGTTGTAAAGTGCGTTATAAAGTGGCCAATCTGGGTGTATATCTGGGTGCGGGTACGTGATATTTCGTAAAAGAATGTAATGCCTAGATTTCTAGTGTGAAATTTATAAAAGAATACCGTTACTAAATTGAGTATAGACCTTGATTTGGATGCGAGCGATTTGATTGGCTCAAAAGTTTTGGGGTGTATTAGCGCGCGGGAAGGGCGGGGCGATGGTGGGGCGGCGGTGCGAATAGACTTTAATAGCGGTGCGAAAAGACGTTCTTAATATTAAAAAGGTATTCTATAAAGTATTTGCGGAATATTAGGTAGTTAATAATAGAATTATTAAGTAGCGTAATAGAATTATTATTAACTTGTATAATAAAGAGTTTTAATTTATTTTAATTAGTTGTTAATATAATTCTCTTAACGCGGAATATTTTAGCCGCAATGTAATTTACAATTTTCTTTAATACGATTTCTATTAGGAAGGGATGGTTTATAATGTTAGAATTTTTTATAAAAGTTATTTCCCTTACGCTAAAACAAAGTTTTTAAAATAAAGATCCGTTAATTTATTTAAATTTTTTAAAATTTTATTCGTACTATAGAAAAATATTTCTATTAATTACGTTATTCTACTATTTTTAAACGTTTATTTCGGTTAAATTTTTAAATATATTACCGTCGTTGTTAATCGATTAATTAAAATACGTTATTATATCCTAATAATAATTTTAGAAGTTAAAGAATTAATTAATCGTTTTATTGACCGGGTATATTACCTTTATAATTTATTAAATATAATCCTTTTTAATTGTAGTATATAATTCGTTTTACGTTTTTAAAGTATTGTATATAAGTAGTTTACTGTTATTCGTAAATTTACTTCCGCTTTCTACCCCTAAATTAATATTTAGATAGAACGTATTAATATAAAGATAGAATAGTTTCTTCGTCTTTATATTAATTAGGTATAGATTGACTAGGCTAAATAGTTTCCTTTTGTTAAATTTGTAAGTAATAACGTGATATTATCGTTAATTGGCGTTTTACCCTTCTTTACCAATTATAGTTTTTACCCTTGAATAGGTATAGAATTTTGTACCCCGCTATATTTAAATTTATTACCCGTTTAGTTAAAAGAGTATTATAAGGTTAATAAATTAGTTAATTATTTTTAAATAATTTAGGATTTCGCTTTATAATAGATAAAACGGACTTAAATACGTTACGAAGATAATGTTAATTATTACCGAATCGACTCCTCTAAATATAAGGAGGGGGATTTAATATTATTTAATACGATTAATTTCGTTAACGGTCGCCTAATATTAAAGTTTTACTTCCGTTAAGAAGGACCGTTTAAGGTTATACGAATAGAGTTTTATATAGTATACTTCGCCCTACCTTCGAATATAAAATATACTTTTATTTTTTACGTTTTAATAGTTTAATTTTAGATCGGTAAAGGCTTATTTAGCTAAAATACTTTAACGGACGTAAAGGCGAATAACGGTAAAGTTATAATTTATATAAATAATTACGAGGAATGTATTGAATAAGATTTCGAAAAGTTTATTAATTATATTTAGTTAGGTAATAATATCTATTAGTATTACTACGTACAATAGAAAAGCGATTACTAACCGACCTAAGAATTTAAAGCTAACGTTATTAATTACGAGGAAATAATTCTACGCTTTTATAAAGAGAATTCTAATAAGCTAATATTTCCCGAAGTATAGTAATAGTCCGAGTATATTACTAGTATTACCCCGGCACTTAATTCCGACCCCGAATCCGAAGCCCCCGAAGCTGCTCCTAAGCCCCTTAGATAACGCTCCGCCCGCCTAATATAATAGGAAATTACGGTTATAATCGATTTATCTATTCTGCTCTTCGATAGCGTTACGACTATTCGTATATTAATTAAATTAATAGATAAAAGGGCGGAAAAATCTTTAGCTTTACTATATGGGAAGATACTACGAAGGTTACTAAATATTTAGGTAGGCAAGATATTACCTATAGAGGTTACTAACTACGATAAAATATTAGAGGAAATAGATTTGAACGATTAAATTATTATTTTATATATATATTTATTTAAAGTTATTAGAACTTCTTTTGAGGGGGGATAGTATTATAGGATTAGCCTATAATATACCTACCCTACACTAACTATTAATATATTATGCCTAGAATTATAGTACGGTTACGTGTAGGGTTATATGTACGTACGGACTGGCCTTCTAGGGCTCTCGCCTATATAGCCAGTCCTTCGCACACATTCTTCCTTTCCTCTCCTTCGTACAACAACGCATATCTTACCCTACCCCCAATAGTGCCTTACCTCGTGATAGTACGTAATAAATTTCGAAGAGACCCCGCTATTACCCCTCCTTAAACTAGTAATTATAAATATCGATATATTTGAGTTTGGTTTAAAATTTAATATTTTCCTTCGTAATAAAACGGATCGTCTACTTATTATTATATTTTAAAGGGATAATATTAAATTTAAATTTTATTATAAGGGTTTAGAGGAGGCGCTTTACCTATATACCTTCCTTTATTCCTTAGGAGAGGGATAGTAATTCTATTTCAATAGTAAAAGTTATAACTATATCCTATTTATTAATTTGCTAATTTATTATACTTCTAAATAATTATATTACAAACTTTTAAAAGTTTTTATAATTTAATATATTATTAGCGGAGGACGAATCTATTAGTACGTCGAATCTATACTTACCCCCTAATTACAATATATAATCTACGGTACTTCTAATAAAGGCTTTAAACTAATTACTAGCGTAATAATAATAAGGATTAAAATTAATAAAGAAACGAATTAATTAAGAAATTATAAAAGATAAGTCTAGCCGGGTAATAATTATTAAATAGAGGAGTTTACTAATAGCTTTTTAATATTATTTAATTAAGTATTAAGGAGCTATTTCTATTAAAAGTATTAATTCTTCTTATATTATAGGAGTATTTAGAATTTTCTTATTTTATATAAAGTTCTCCGTAATTTTTAAAATATATTATCGTTAAAATAACTAAATTAACCGTTTTAATTTATTTCGAAGGATTTCGATACTAAAAAATTATTAAAAATTATAATCGCCTATAAGTTAGTAGTAGTCCTTAAATATAATAATTATTTAATTAATTAAATTAAAGTATTCTCCTTTATAGGCGATAATGATATGATTAATATAGAAGAAGATTATTATATTATAGTAAATATAAATATATAATTCTATAAGGATAGTTGAGAGGCTAATTTTTAAAAGGGTTCTAATAAATTCCTTTTATTATAATAAAGGGGATTTATACAAATTGTAGAAAATTTTTAATAATTTTAATATTTTTCCTTACCGTCCGTATCCCTAAAGCGCCCGTATATAAATAAACTTATTAAAATACGCATTAACAAAAGTATTAATAGTATTATACTATTTAAATTCGAAATCGAAATAAACTACAATAACTATTATAATCTATAAAGAGCGGATCGCGAAAATAGTTACGTATATATCGTATACGCTATTACATTCCTATTAATTTCTTTATATAATTAAATAAACTTTATACTTTAAGAAGAATCTTTCCGCATTAAATTTGTACGTATATACCTATATAGAATCGAAGGGGACTTTATTTTTAATCTTCTACTCGCTTTTATCGACTTATATTTATAATTTCTTTTCTTCGTAATTAATTATATACTTTTATTTAATTCGACGAAAAATAATATAAAAGGGATAATAATATAATTCTTTATAAAATTTAAGGGGAAGAGGAAAGTCTCGCTATTAAAATATAATTAATATATATATCGTATCGAAGTAATTAATTTTATTATAAGTCAATTTCGAATTTAATAAAAACTCTTCCTCTAATATTTCTACTTTAAATTCTATAAAACGCAACCGGTTTAACCTTTCTTTCGAAATAGGGTTATTTTTAAAGATAATTATATTAAGGCGGGAAAGTATAGTTAGGAAGCCTCCTATTTATTCGAAATACTAATTGTAAATCGGCTAATTCTTTTATAATTAGGAAATATTTAACCTACTAATAAGAAATAATATTAGATTTTCTAAAGGAAATAAATATACAGTTCCAACCTCCTCCTTATTTAATATTATATCCTACTAATTATTATACGACTCCAATACCTCTTTTTACTCATAAATAAATATAGATTCGATTGGTTCAATTGAAAATAGGTTAATAGCGTCGATAATAGTTAATATAAATTCGATAACGGGACCTTCGTCTTCGTTATCTTCGTTTTCCACCTATTTAATGAGAAAGTCTTTTCGCACTGCCATAAAAGTCTTTTTACACTGTAGTAAAAAATGAAACTAGGTCTAACTTATCCAAATAAAGGCTTAGGTAAGTAAGAGTAGTATTGAAATTTTTCTTATTTTTTTCTCTATAATATAGCGCCCACGACCACATCGCAACGTTACCCGGCAGAGAGTTAAGACTAAAAGGTAAAAATTTGGATAGAATTTATTCCTTTTTAATATTTAGTTTTAGAAAGACGCTAGAGGCTAAATAAAAATACCTTGTAAATACTGTTTTATAGAGTAAAAAACACCAAAAATTCCAACCCCACTCTTATACCTCTTACTTTAAATTTGGCGGAGTTATATATATATGCCTTTTTGCTAACAGTGTAGGAAGACTTTTATGGCAGTGCGAAAAGACTTTCTCTATTTAATAGGGAAAGGTTTAGAAACGTCGATATTTAATTAATAAAAATTATTTAATTATACGGCCAATTCTTCGAAGGATATATTAAAAGTATTATAGAGAATTTAAATATTATTTATAAAAATTTCGTTTTCGTTAAATACGACATTTCGTATAGTAATTACCTTATTAATATACAAATTCTAAATATAATAAATATTAATTAATTAATAGCCTACCAAATATTTAATTTAAATACGTCGTTTTAACTTCTAAATCTTCTTTTAATTATATAGTATATCGATTATAAACGTAAAAGCTTTATACCCGTATACCTTTAAATAAACTAGCCTAAATATTACTTATTACTACCCGCCGTTTCGGTTTATCGTATACGCTATTAAGTATTCTTCTAAGGATTTCTAATTAAATTCCCTTCGTAGGGTCCTATTTATAAAGTAGGCTATTACTATTATAATCTCTCTTTAAAATTCTTAAAGTAAATAAATACCATTTATTATTATTACCGCTTTCTCTTTAATTATACCTTCCGAGCGCTCAGCGCCGCCGTTCTAAACTTATAAATAAAGAGCTAAGAATTCGATAATCGTTCTTCTCTAAGAGAAGAAAATAGCGATATAGGGTTTTAATATTATAATTTTATTATTATATTTAATTACTTTTACTTTAATTTAATAATATAATTTTAAATTATTAAATAATAATATAAACGTAGTAATAATTAAATTCGTTAACCGGTCAAATAGGTAATAAAGCTATACGTACCCGGATTAACGATTTATAACAATTATTAGGTTAGAAATAGTTCCCCTACTAGCCTTTACAACTAGATAATTAAAAAAATCAATCGCAAATTTTATCCTTAAGCCTTCTAGCGCGTCGTAAACTTCCCTTCGTACTTAGCGCTTTAATTTAGCTACTATATAGGAATTGCAATAAATTAAATCTAGGCCCTTTAAATAGATTTTATACTCCTAATTAATTAATTAAATTAATATTTTTAAATTAGGGTAATTAAGCTGAAAGTACTAATATAAAGTATTGCCCTCTTAAAATTTTTTAACAATTTTATTAATAAACCGGTAAAATCGTACGTAAAAAGAGGATTAGTTAGTACGTATTTCGAAGGGGACGTATTCTAATACAAACTATTTAAATTTTAAAAAAAAACTATAAACGAAGGAATTATTTGAACGGAAATATAAATAATTAAATTCGATAATTTAATCTTAATAAAGTCCTCTTTCTAATAATTTTCTTAAAGAAACGAAATTATAAACTATCCTTAATATAAATACGACGTTATTAAATTTAAAACTTATAGGGTAACCTTCGTCGTCATTTATAATTAAATAGACTATCCCGTACCCTTCAATTGTAATAAATTTATTTCCTACCTAAATATAATTTCCTTTCGCCACCTTTATAAGGATTTTAAGACAATTAGCCTTATTAAAAATATGAATTATTATACTTAAATTAAAAATCGTTAAATCTCTTAATAAGTATTTAAACGCGTTATATTAAAGTTTTAATATTAAGAAATTCGCTTCGCAATTAATATTATTAATATACCGACTTTTTAATTAAGCGCCGCTAATATTTTTATTGAGGGCGAAGGTAATTCCCGTTCCCTATTCCTTATTTAAAGTCTTTATTCGAATTTTCTTTATTTATTAAGCGAATTTATTGAAACACTATGCCCATGCAAGGAGATGCGCGGCCCACCAAAGGTGTTACGGATAGTCTCTCATAACAACGACGCTCTCCAAATTGTCAGCCCTTATTTTTTCTCCTGCGGATCCGCCCCGCTTTTCGGCCGCCACAGCAGAGCATGTGGCGCGTGGCTTGGAACCTACGGGTCCAAATGGTGTGACATTGTGATTGGTGGGGGTGGGGTTCATTTGGTCCCGTAAGGAATTCCAAGACTGCGATGGTCCGAGCGGAGGTGGCTGAGTGAATGAGACTAGTCACAGAAGAAATCCGTACTGAAGGTCGCGGTCCGTAGGCCCGCATCGACGTAGCGCGGCGGTGTTTCTGTTTATAGGCAGCGAATGCAAAAAAACACGGACAATATATTGATCCGTACGTTTTTTCGCACTGTATTTCGCAACTGTATTTCGCATTCGATTAATTAGTTAGAAGGGTAGATCCTGGTAGAGATGCAAAACACTTTTTCTATTTCAATAAAAAAGAGAAAGTCTTTTCGCACTGCTATAAAAGTCTTCCTACACTATCAGCAAAAAGGCATATATATATAACTCCGCCAAATTTAAAATAAGAGGTATAAGAGTAGGGTTGGAATTTTCGGTATTTTTTACTCTATAAAACAATATTTACAAGGAATTTTTATCTAGCCTCTAGCGTCTTTCTAAGAGAACGTCTTTTCGCACCGCCATCAAAGTTTATTCGCACCGCCGCCCTACCGTCGCCCCGCCCTTCCCGCACGCTAATATACCCCAAAATTTTTAAGCTAATTAAATCGCTCGTATCTAGATTAGGGTTTATATTCAGTTTGGTAGCGGTATTCTTTTATAAATTTTACACTAGAAATTTAGGCATTATATTCTTTTACGAAATATTACATACCCGTACCTAGATATGTATTTAGATTGGTTACTTTATAGCGTACTTTATAGCATACTTAGCGGTACGGTCGTATATTGTACGGTCGTATATTGTACGGTCGTATATCGTTTAATTAAGCGATTAATTAATTGAGCGATTAATTAATTGTATTTAATTTATATTAATTTATTTAATAATAATTTATTTGATATTTATCGTATAATTGAGTATTTTAATTGCTAGCGAGTCTTAACGAGTGTTCTAAAATATTAGAATTTCCTTTATTAGTTTTGTATACTAATTATACGTATATTATACTGTATATTTTGCGTGCTAATAGGAGTAGTATTAGTAGGAGTATTTCTTCGTTTCCGTATAGATTTATTATTTTTTTTTGTATTTTTTCCTTTTATATTATTACGAAAGCGGCTTCGTCCCCTTATTTATATACTAGTTAAATTGCGGCGGTTAGCCTTATTAATTTGTTTAAAGTCTACGCCCTTTTATGTAAATACGTTTCGCTAGATAGATAGCGCTATTCGTATTAAAGTAATAGGATTTTAGCTTACCTTAAATTAGCGGCCGCGGTTGAACTATAAGCGAAGCCTTCTTTGAAGTTGTAATAGTTGTATTAATATAATTAAAGGAGGGGGGGCTTAAATGTTAATTAGCGTAGTTAACCGGAGAATATAAAGTTTTAGTACGAAGGGGGTATTATAGTAAGGTCGACTTTTAAATTTAATTACTTTATTAAAGTCTTAGTATTTAAAGTATTAATCTTCGTTATTTAATAATTTAGTAAGTTATTAGAAGGGGTAATAATTGAATTTATTAAGTATAAATATTTAAAATTAATTGAAGAGTAATTCGAAGATTATATACGAATAAGGTAAACCGAATTACGTAATAAATTTGCTTATATATAGTTCGAATTCTTTTAAATTTAGTTTAGCTTCCGTTAAGAGAGTACTAAATATAATATAACGTTGACGTACTACTTTATCGAAAGCCTTCTAATAGACTTTTTTATAAGTCTTTTTTAATTATAGTTAGGCGAAATATTTGATTTTAGTACGTACAATCTATTTTTCAATCTCGTTTTCAATATTCTTTTTTATACTTTTAATTAATTTAAAATTTTATATAACGGCGGCGATAATAATACTATTATTTATATAAGGGAGGGATAGTCAATTTATTATAAATTATATAGGGGGGAATATAAATTTATTACTAATAATATAATTCTTTAAGGTACGGTTCGTTAATTCGATTAATAATATAGTACGATAGCCGAAATTTAAGCGTTCGTTAACGTAATAAGTAGCTTACTCCTACTTTATAATTATATACGTATTTTTTAAATATATAATAATTATTTCTTATTATAAAAAATAATTATAAAGCCTCTCCTATACGGTATTAAAATCGTTAACCGTATACGCGTAATATATATACTTCTAAAGAGTATAAAACTTAAATCGTAGATACTCTATAGTATTAAGGAGAGTTCCTAATTAATTTATACTATTTATTAAGCGGTTAAAATTATTAATTACTTCCCAATCTTCCTTATTAAATTTATTTAAAGTCGTAGCATTATTAAATAGCTATATTAATTAAATTAATTAAGTTAATTACAGTATTTATTATATTAATACCGATATTTCTTATTATATTTACGTAGCGATTATAGCGGAGTGAATACGGCTAATTTGGGCGGTAACCTTTTTATTCTATTTATACTTAATATTTAATATTATATTCTTATTAACGTAAAATATATAGAGTTATAATTCCGTATAGGGGTAAATATATTTAACTATTAATTTTATTACTATATTATAATCTATAATAATAATTTGTAATTTATTAGCGGCGATAACTTTACGACGAACGTTAATTTAATCTATAAATTAATTAAAACCCTCCTATCGTTCGTTATTAATTAGCCCGAAATTATAATTAAAAGTATAATTAATACTAATTATACCGATAATTTAGAAGAAGGCTAGGCCTTTATTATTAATTTTATATATATTATTATATATTTGGACCTAAAGATTTTCCTTCTACATATATTCTCCTTATAAATTGAGAAACGCTATTTGCACCGCTGCAAAACTCTCACTGCACCGCCGCCCCACCTTCGCCCCATTTCTCCCGCGCGCTAATGTACTCTAAAATTTTTGAATTAATTAAATTGCTCGTATCTAGATCGTAATCCACACTCTACTTCGCACTTATATTCTTTTATAGATTTTATACCAAAAATTTGGGCATTATATTCTTTTACGAAATATTACGTACCCGCACCCAGATATATATTTAGATTGGCTACTTTATAGCGTACTTTATAGCGTACTTAGCGGTACGGTCGTATATTACACGGTCGTACATTGTTCAATTGAACGATTAATTAATTGTATTTAATCTATATTAATCTATATATTTATCTAGTTTCTATCGTGAAATCGAATAATTTAATTGCTAATAAGGGCTCTAAAATCTTAGCGAGTACTTTAAAGTACTAAATTATTAGCTTTATATATTAGTAATCCGTATATTACGCTGTTAAATATTAATTAGGGTACTAGCTAGTATATTTCCTTTACTTTATATAATATTACCTCCCCTCTTTCCTTTTCCCTTACCTCTCTATATATCTCTTCCTCTTATACTACTACGAAGGCGGCCTCGTCCTTTCGTCTATATATTAATTAGATTACGGCGGTTAGTTTTATTAGTTTACTTAAGGTTTACGCCTTCTTATATAAATATATTTCGCTAAATAAATAGTATTATTCGTATTAAAGTAATAGGGTTTCGGCTTGCTTTAAGTTAGCGGTTATAGTTAGGCTATAAGTAAGGCCGTTTTCGAAACCGTAATACCGCCGCTTAGAATTGAATTGGTGTAATTAAAGGAGGGGGAGTTTAAATATTAATTAATGTAGTTAACCGGGGAGCGTGAAGATTAGTAGTAAATAGCGTAGCGTTTTGAAGGCGGCCTTTAAATTTTGTTACTTTATTGAATTCCTAATATTATAGATATTTATCGTCGTTATCGAAGGATTTAGTAAGCTATTAGTACGGGTAAAAATCTAGTTTATTGAATTTAAATAGCTTCGATCGGTCGAATATACGTTCGAATATTATATACGAATATAGTAAGCTAAATTATATGGTAAATTTGCCTGTATATAATTCTAATTCGTCGGGGTATAGATTGGCATCCGTAGGAATAGTATTAAGTGCGATATAGCGTTAGTAAACGACCTTCTTAAGCGCTAACCAAGAGACTTATTTAAGAGTAGTATTGTACTAATTTTTATTGAAAAATTCGTTTATTATACGAATCTTCTCCTTTATAACCCTTTTATCTATTTTCTTTTTTATTGCGGCGATGAATTTAAAATTTTATTAAATCGTTATAATAACCGTACTATTATTTATAAAAAACGTATAAAGATATTAGAATTAATGTAAAATATATGGGGGGAATATAGGTTAGTATAGGTATTAAAGTTAGACTTTACTAGTAATAATGAAATTTTTGAAGTTATAATTAATTAATTTAATTGGCGATATAGTACGATAGCCAACATTAAACCTTTTGTTAATATAATATGTAGCCTATTCTTCCTTTATAGTTATATACGTTTTTTTTAAATACGTAATAATTACTGTTTATTACGAAAAGTAATTATAAAGCCTTTTAAAGGCGGTATTGAAATTATCTTTAATATACGTATAGTATATATATTTTTAGAGGGTATAAAGTCTAGTTCGTAAATACTTTATAATATTGGGTAGAAGTTCTAAATTATCTGTGCCGTCTATTAAGCGGTTTAAATTACTAATTACTTCTCGATTTTTATCGTTAAGATTTTCTAGATTCGTTATATTATTGGGTTGCGCTAGCGTAGGCTGGGCCGATATTAATACCGATATTTCTCGCTAGAATTGTACTTATATTATAGCGGTATAAATATTAGTAATTTAAGCGGCGACCTTCCTATCTTATTTATATTTAATATTTAATATTTAATACTACGTTCTTATTAATATAGAAGATATATAATTAAAATTTAGTTTCTAGATAAATTCGTTTAATAATTGCCCTTATTGCTGTATTGTAATTTATAATAGTTATTTACGGTTTAGCAGCGCTAATAGTTTGATAACGAATATTAATTTAATCTATTAATTAATTAAATCCTTTTTGCCGCTCGTTATTAATAAAGTTAAATCCGTAGTTAAAAGTATGCTTAATACTAGTTATACTAATAATTTAGAAGAAGGCGAGCCCTTTATTATTAATTTTATATGTATTATTGTATATTTATACGTATAATTAATATTGTTAGGACTCCTCTCTTTAAGGATTAGTTTAGAAAATAGTAATTAATTTAATTTTAATTATATTTATCCAATTAACTTTAAAGTAGATTTTACTCTCTATAAGAAACTTTATAGTCTATTAAAACAGGGTATACCCAGCTATAACCTCCTTTTTAAATTTATAATATAGGTTTTCCAACTATTTAATTGTGAAATATAAATTTAGGAACTGCTATTCTAATTCGACGGCAATCTTATAATTATATATATTAGGTCGGTTAATATACGTAGCTACTAAAACTTTATATTCAATTTTAAATACCTTATAAATTTATATTTTATTAGTAAGAGGATAAGTATATTCTTTATAACCTTTTCGCAATTTAAAAGTTTATTTCCTATTATTATATTTTAACGCTTGAATATACCTTTGCTAAAAGTATCCTTATTTAATTATTAATATAGAACGAAAGTAGGCGTTAAATTTACGAATAATATTATTTACGTATATAAAATAAAAACGAATATAATTAAAATCATTTATTATATTATTAGAGCGGCTTTTTACCATATTATAACTAAATTCTCTTACCTATTTTTAAATAGTTATAATTAATTAATTGAATTTCTTATACTAGGTATTAAAAACGGTATAGTTGTTATACTTATAGCGGCGAAAAGAGGGGGGGGGCTTATATAATTCGTTTTTTTAATCGTTAGGCTAGTCTTTATATTCGTTATTAATATTTATAGGTTACGCTAAAGTAAGTTCGTTAAGTTCGCTAGGTTTGCTAGGCTTGTTAAGTTCGATTGGGGTATCGTTTATTGAAGGTCTTAGATTAGGGTCGATAAGAATAAGGTTGATTGTTTTACGGTCGTATACGCCCGTCGGCTAGGTTGCTATATTGGCTATTTACGTTATAATTAGTTAGGGAAATATATAGAAAAAATAACGGATTATTTTTTACTATTAATAGATGCTAGCGCTTTATTTACTTGGGCGATATTTTGTAATACGCGATAGTAGTTTAATTAATTATAGGGAGGGTAATAATAGTAATAGAGGAAGTAATAATGCGATGCGACGATGTAAATTGTTAAATATAATGATAGATTACTAGTTACGAAATTTGGTACGTATAGGGGTTTAAATATATAATAGGTTATAATTTGGGGGCTTAGCGGGCGCGGTATAGTTTACTAACGCTAAGAATAGGATTGTAGAGACCTAGAATAGATGCGAGCGATTTAATTGGTTTAAAAAATTTAGGGTGTATTAGCGCGCGGGAGAGATGGGACGAGGGTGGGGCGGCGGTGCAGTGAGAGTTTTGCAGCGGTGCAGATAGCGTTTCTCTATAAATTACTTTAAAAGAAGGCGGTTAATTTAATTTCGTTAGTATTTTACTAGTTAATTATAAAGTAAATCCCCTTTTTAGTAAAGAGTTTTATAGTAAGTTAGAAGGGGATATAATTAATTTATACCTCCTTTTTAAATTTGTAACGAAAGTTAATAAGCTAGCAGTTTATAAATTATCTTTTAAACTCTAGAAATTTCTTTTCCAATTCGGTTATAATCTTACAATTAATTATACTAAGGCAATTGATATAAATAACGATAAAGGCTTTATATTAAAATTTAAATATTAAATAGATTAATAACTTTTTATTAGGCAAATAATTATAAAATTTATAGCCTTATCGAAGATTGAAAGTCTACCGTCTATTATTATACTTTAATACCTTAATATACCCCTACTAAGAACATCCCTATTTAGCTATTAAAATTTTTCGAAAACGGTTAACAGTTTTACAAATAGGGCTAATAGAACAAGTAATATAAAATCGTATATAACCGAAACCGTTAATATAATTATTAGAACGACCTTTTACAATATTATAATTAAACTTTCTTAATTAGTCTTTAATAATTATAATTAATTTACTAAATTTTTTATATTAAGTATTAAAAATTGTATAATTATTATATTCGTAGCAGTAAAAAATAATTTTATATAATTTATTATCGTCGTTATTATTATTATTAAGTTAATTATTATCGTTAGGCTAACTATTATTGATTTCTATTAATTATATTGAAGTAAGCTCGTTAGGGAATTCGTTAAAAAATTCGCTAAAGGTATAAGATTCGCTAAGGGTATAAGATTCGTTAAGTTCAATTAGGGTATCGCCTATTAAGGGTTTTAATTTAAGGTCGATAAAATTAAGGTCGATTACTTATTAATTAGGGTATACGCTACTACGGTCGCGTACGCCCGTCGGTTAGGTTACTATATCAGTTATTTATATTATAATTAATTAGAGAAATATATAGAAAAGATAACAAATTATTTTTTACCGTTAATAAATATTAGCGCTTTATTTACTTAGGTAATATTTCGTAATACGTAATAGTAATTTGATTAATTATAGGAGGGTAATAATAATAATAGTAATAGAGGAAGCAATAATGTAATACGACGATATAAATCGCTAAGTATAACGATAGATTATTAGACTAATTAGTATAGTACGAAATTTGGGTATAATAGGCTATAATTTAGGGGTTTGGCGGGCGCGGTACGGTTTGCTAACGCTAAGAATAGGAGTTGTAGACCCTGATTTGGATGCGAGCGATTTGATTGGCTTAAAAATTTTAGAGTATATTAGCGCGCGGGAAGGGCGGGGCGACGGCGGGGCGATGGTGGGGCGGCGGTGCGAATAGACTTTGATGGCGGTGCGAAAAGACTTTCTCCTTTCTAAAACTAAATATTAAAAACAAATAAATTTTATTCAAATTTTTACCTTTTAGTCTTAACTCTCCGCCGAATAAAGTTACGATATAATCGTAGGCGCTATATCATAGAGAAAAAAATAAGAAAAATTCCAATACTACTCTTACTTACCTAGACCTTTATTTAGATAAGTTACACCTAATTTCATTTTTTACTACAGTATAAAAAGACTATTATAGCAGTGCGAAAAAACGTTCTCATAAAAAAAACCCACTTTTAAGAAATGCGCCAATATAAAAAGACCAGCAAAATGATCGCCGCGATTAGGCGGTCATTTTGGTACCGGTTATATCTTTTTCCGATGCCTAGTTGTTGTGAAAAATTAAAAAGAAGCGTTTTTCTTAGATTTTGGACAGTGGAAAACCAAAAACGACTAAGTTTTTGGCCTGCCGGTAACTCCTTGCCTGCCGGCAATTCCTTAAGGCTTGGGGCAGCGAAACCGACTAAGTTAAAAATAAAAATAAAAATAAAAATAAAAATAAAAATAAAAATAAAAATAAAAATAAAAATAAAAATAAAAATAAAAATAAAAATA